>CM046858.1:53066544-53234044 GCA_025617745.1 Heliocidaris erythrogramma
AAAATGCCATTTCCATTCTTGTCTTCACCCTTTATAATTAAGTTCCCCCTTTTCCAAAAAACGGTACCCAGTTCGTTGAAACCCCAAGTATGTGGGTTGTCTTGCTAGGGGCACCGCCCTATCTATTATTGACTACTTGCACAAACATAATTACGTCCGATATCAAATAAGAAACATGAATAACAGATTATCAACCCAACAAACATAATTTGAAGTGCAATACAAATCAGGTTCTTCTACTTAAGTCATGAAAGGAAGAGAAGACCTGTGATTGTTTGAATTACTAAATAAACTAAAATAAATAATACTAAATAATTGATTTTAATAAATTAGATAATTTATATATAAAATGTAGGGATATTGATTGACTTGATATAAGCAGCAGCAAGGTGAACTCTTTTCATTTTTTAAAGTTTCATTTCCCTTTCATTTCTCAACTTGCTACTAAATGGCCAGAAAAATAAATAGCAATTAGACCAAATGGTAGCCTAACTGGTTATTAGACGAATTGGATATTAGACCATATGACAGTTAGACTAAATGATAAGTATATAGCCCAACTGGTTATTAGACTAAATGGAATTGGACCAAATGATAGGTAGACCATATGTTATTAGTCAAAGTAGGTGTAGCTAGCCCAAATGGATATGAGACCATGTGGCTTGTAGACAAAATAGACAAAATGACGGATAGACTGTTTGGAAATAGACAAAGTGAAATTTAGCAGAAGTGAAAATTATCCCAAATGGGTTTTAGATTAAATGGGGTTAGCCAAACTGTGTATTAGACAAATTGGTTATTAGGCCAAATTGAAATTAGACAAAAGGTAAGTAGACAAACTGGTTGTAGACAAAATGAAGTTAGACGAACTGATGATTAGGTCAAGTGGTGGTAGGCCAAGCGACAGTGTACCAAACCATGTTCATGGTCCTTTATAGTTTCATCACACAGCAAACTAGGAAATTAGCAATGACTCAATATCTTAAACTTTTGGAGTTTGTGTATTTAATAGAACCTAGCTGACACACATTACAACTGTTATTATAACCATATGTGATATATCTTGAGCCTGTGACTAAAAGAGAGCCTCCACTGTCTCAGATGTCAGCCCAGGCAGGGTTGGCAGATTTATATCAACCTGATTTTTTATAAAAATCATTGATTTTAAATCACTTCTATTATAACATGTACAAATAATTGACAAGAGGTTTGTTGATCCCTGGTTTAATAGTTCTTTGCAAAGAAATAATTCATCTTGCCTTTTATATATTTCCATATCGTCTCTTTTACGATTTTTTTTTTATTTCTTCTATTCACTGTCTGTCTCTAGTATTTTTCTTAGTACCATAATTTATCATGACACTTCTAAATATTTTCATATTATATCTGTTTCTTAATTCTATTTCTCTTTCTCTTAATTATTTATTGTGCCTCCTCCAGTATATATATATATTATATATATATATATATATGTATATATATATTTTAATGTTCTTTTAAGTATTCTTTGTCCATTCTCTGCCCATTATATCCATTGTTGATAGTATGCACTTCATGTTATATTATCGCAGCTTTTATCTTTTTGTATTCTGTGTCCATTGCTTAGTTCTATAGTGATATTAGTTTTGGAGTTTCTCTTAATATATGTTTATCTTTGTAAGCTATGTTCCTTGATTCTTTATGTTTTGCTCTTCTCATGTAAATGTGTTATAATATGGACCTCTGCTTTTGCAGCTGAGTCTGGAATAAAGTCTTGAATTGAATTGAATTGAATAAGAAATCTGGGTTCTTCAACTTATTCCACCATCCAGAGTGGATTGAATATACTCCTGCCTACTGACAGAATAACCACAGAAGTTTAAATCACAACTTAATGTGGAAAATGGCATTGGAAAATGTCAGATAAAAGATGCAAAGCTTGTCTGTATATAAGGGAAAGCAAGCATATAATGTTCAATGGACAGTGCTTTGACGTTTTATAACAAATTTTGGGGGAAAATAACGGCTTGTTGCATTTTTTTCAGGAGGAAAGTTATTTCAACCTCTGTACTGCTTTTTAGATATTTGGACGTAATAGTGCGCTGTAACATGAATGAGTGCAAGGAGGGGGGGAGTTTTCTTCACCCGCTTTTTCGCTCTCTTTTTTTTCTCTTTTTTTAGTGGCTGAATAGGAGGGGCCATGGCTCCCCTGTGCCCCCTGTCTATGCCAGTGAGTTTAATACTCAAGAGAAATTAAGGCCATGAAAACATAACATAATTAGCTGCATGACCCTTAGGATACAAAAATGAGAAAAAATGAATTTATTGTCATTTTCTTTTCAGGGGGATTACTGCCCCCTTATATTTGACGGGAGGTCTCCTTTACAACGTAAAAAAACGATATTCCTAAGTGACGTGATTTCCTAAATCTCCCCTCCCCGAACGATGTCTACAGATCGGTTTAGTCTGTCATCAGGTAATAATATATACAATAACATTCGGTATATATTCGGTATATAGATCGAGGCTGGTGTTGGTGTTCTCAAAACACCAACACAGTAGCATGCAGTGCTTACATGGCTATTAAAGTGTTCACTCTCAAATTAGCCCATTAAAAAGTCATTTTCAACACTGAAAATGACCGCGTTTGTCACTGCCTCGATCCGAGACTTCCAGACATTAGCTTCCGAGGCCGAGGACGTAATATTCGGCCTAGAGACCGGCTTCGAGGACGAGGCCAGTCTCCAGGCATACAAGACTGATTAATTTAGTAACAATTTAGAAAAGTATTTTTTATTTGGCTTCACTTTGCAGGGTTTTCCACTTTTATTATTTTATGTTCAACAAATAGATATGAAAAATTGCTCATTCCCATATGATCAATAGACGTACAAATGTATCTGTCCAACAAAAATGTAAAAGGAATAATAAATTGTGTACTTTGAAATGAGGATGTTTCTTCTGCAAAAAGGTAAAGTTATCATCATAATTCTTACTATTTGCAACATCACTTCTCACCCTCTCAGAAGATCAATCACCTATTCATAGATTGTTTATGAGGAACTAGTGGTCCTCTTGTATACACTTCCTCTTAGCCAAGGCTTAATCCTTGTAAATGACCATCCCTTACAATACATTACTATTGCTCTTTATCCCTGACTTCAGGCGCGGATCCAGGGGGGGGGGGGGGGGGGGGAGCACAGCCGGCCCGTGCCCCCCCCCCCCATTTGGAAGAGTTGTATGAATTTTTACCATAGACGATCCGCCATTTTCTCGATTGTCCCCCCCCCCCCCCTTTTTAGATTGAAGACATTTTTTTGTTTTTGCTTGTCAGGGAATTATGGAGGTAAACTGGAACCCATAACTCCTTACTGAGCGACTTTTTGAGAAGCTGACGAGACCAAAAAAATACAGGTCTACCTTTCACAAACTTTCATTTTTGTGCCCCCTCTTTACCTCAATCCTGGATCCGCTCCTGCCTGACTTAGTCCCTTTCTATTCAGTGGTCATTTTTGGACACCAACTCCTTACTAAGAAAGATTATGAGTTAGCAAGTCCTAGTATTTTACCAATAGAGTACATGTATGTATGGTTGTAGAAATAAGAAATCTGGGTTCTTCAACTTATTCCATCATCCAGAGTGGATTGAATATACTCCTGCCTACTGATAGAATAACCACAGGAGTTTAAATCACAACTTAATGTGGAAAATGGCATCGGAAAATGTCAGATAAAAGATGCAAAGCTTGTCTGTAAAGGAAAGCAAGCATATTACATGTATGTTCAGTAGACAGAATAAAGCATTCCAAACATCTTTCCCCAGTACATAGTACATGTACACTATATGGAATTGCCATGGTTGTGGGGGGAACAATACATAGGAGAAACAGGTGGAACACTTCGACACAGACTAACGGTACACAAGCGATTGATAATGCAAGAACAATATCGCCAAATTAAAGCTCTTACATCAAAATATCTGCAGGCTCTCAAGAACTAAACTTTGAGATAATAATTAATACCTTTCTATAAAATAAAAGAAAATGACAAAATTAAAAGAACCCTGAAAGAAAAGTACTTCATCTCAAAATTCATGCCTTTCTTGAATGCTCTTTAGATTATATAAACCTTAAAACTACAATTGTAAACTTACCTTCATCTTTCGTCATATCTATATGACTGTAATCCAAAATCTAATGGACAACATGCATGTCTGATTTTAAGTTATATACACAAAATGTTCAATTTTACCATAAATCGTTGCCTGATTGAAAGTTTGATATAATGTTGTAGCACTAGAACTTCTTTAACATGTAACATCCTTCTTTCTTCTTGTCCCCAAATACCATAATGTTGGTTACAGTTGAATTGCATACATAAATTATGCAGCAAAAAAGAATTCTTTTACTAGTACACTTTCAATCCATTATGTTCGTCGAACCCTCTTATATATATCTCTGTTGGATTCAAAATTTGTTAAAATGTTATTCCAGTACTGTAAATTATTTGTTGTGCTTACTTATTTTTCCCCACTGATATACCAAACATCTAAGTAGTATTAATTGATTGGTTTAAGCACATATTTTAATATCAAGATCTGTACCCTTGAATCTTCTCAGTCACCCCCCCCCCCCCTCTTTTCTCTCTCATCTTCCCCTTTCTATTCCATGTTTCTCTTTTTCTCCTTCTTATCCATCTCGCCCATCTCACCTCCTTTTTCAGGGTATTGCACCCTCAATCTGAATCATTCAATATGTCCTTTCACAGTATTTCCTTTTATCGTATTTTATGTTATTAATTTTTCTTTACAAAATACCAACTCTGTTTACCATTCCCACAATGACAGGAAAAAAAGTTATTTCACTTCATTCAGATCTTTCTTATAACACATTACAATGTGCTAAATTCTACAGATAAACAATCTTGAGGGACTAAAATACAAAAAACTTCCTACTAACATATTGGCCAGGAACTAATCCTGTCATAAAACACAAAACAATCTTAGCTGTTTCCACTTGTATACTACTGAATCACCATACATGTACTTGTATACAGTCATGTCAAAATGTCAATTGGTGGCTAGCTTCACCTGAAAAGAATAAAACGAAAGCGCTTGTGAAGTAAACATCTTGCTCGTTTTGTATGTATCCTATATGTATATGATGATATGAACTCTTTGTTTTTACTTTATCTTTCAATAATATATATTTCAGCATTTTAATATTTCATTATAATTCATAATGGTCATCACATATGAATTAACAGGTATCTAAATAGCTACATGTTTCTTTAAAAAGGACAGGTTTCAAGCAGACCCAAGTGAAGAAGTAGGGAAAAAGTAGGACAAGGATTTGCTTTAAAAAAGTATGATGAAAGTAGGATTTTAAGACAAAATAGAAGGAAAAATTAGGAAAATGTGGGCACTATAATGACCATTTATAGTACTCAATGCACTGATGCCCCAATGATCAGTGCATTTTTAATGGATATGCAAGACTAGCTAGGTAAAGCACCTTTATTTGACATGGTTTGGGGCCTTTTTTCGAATAGGTGCCTCCCCTGGCCCTTTTCGGTCCCCACCTTTTGGTACCCGTGGGCGGGGAATAGTTTTTCGAGTGGTGGGAGGCACTTAAGGGCTGACGTGCCGTCCATAGTTCATAAATTCATTTTTAAACATTGAATTTTTGGAGGGAGTTAAATAATTCTGCCAACCCATGAAGCTGGTTTGTAGCTGCATGCCCAACCCATACCCTTTACATGTGAAGGGGAGAAACCTCAATTGGAGTGACATGCTGTTGTGTGTAAATACATACAAGTTCAATGTCTACTACGGCACAAACATAATACATGCAGTACATGTATGGCTTCAATGTATACGACGCATCAACACACATGTAATTCATGCGCACAGTGCACGTGTATTATTTCTACATGTACTGCATGTACTATATGTTTCACCAATATAAATATGTAACTCATTGGTTTCATGCATAGAGTTACATCATTATTTTGTAGCTTCATGCTTACTTGGGAGAGGGCATTTCTTATTGGGGCCGGTACATCAAGCATCATCCACGTACGGATAAAAAGGGTATCTTTTCAGCAATAAGCGCATAACCTGGGTTACGAGTTAAGGATATTAAAAAAAAGTAAGAAAAAATCAAGAAAAAGAGTATCAATTTCAGATAAGATAAGAAGAACATTTGCTGAAGGGGGGGGGGGGGGGGGGTATAAATGTAGTTCAGTAATATGTTCCAAATCAGGTCAATTACGTTTTTTTTTTACGGTTCCTCTCAGTTGGTTAAATAAAGGTCTATGATGATGATGTAATCCTCAAATAGGTATAGGGTGTAAAATACCAAGCAAGATATAAAATCGCCAGTAAAATGGTATAAAAATCAGAGATAGATGGGTTTCCCTGTTTAGGGTATAAAAATCTGCCCCTACTGCAATCTGCTTTTTAATTTAACAAGTGATTTAAGCGGATGGTGTACAGGTCTCAATGAGACATCCCCCGGGAGCTGTCTTTGCGATCGTTCGATTCAGGTGCCTGACTGTTAAGTTTTCTGCCTCTTTGGAAAATTTGGCTCCTTTGGAAGTTTGATTAGTGTGAGAATTCATTATACTTTATGAATTGTACATTCGACCTTTTTTCTGGGGGGGGGGGGGCTGTTTATTAGTTGAACTTTTAACTTCTTTCTGTGCTTCAATTGTTTTTGTTTTTTATTGTTGGGATTGATTTTCAATGAGACAAGGTGAAGGGGAGGAAGATGTAACTTGTAGAATGTAAATAAGGGGGCGGGGGTTCGGCAACTAATTCATATTTAAGGATTCTTTATTTAAATTTACCCTACGGTAAAGCTCCTTTTGCGAAGCCACCCAAAATTGAAAACAATATATAGGGTTACTGTTTAGGGTTTACCTAACCGCACATTTGGGTGTATGGCTGTTGCATAAATCATTCCTATTATCAACAACTAAATCGACATGAATGGGGAGAATGGCCCTCACAACGTTGGAAACATGATATTGGTATTTTATATCGCCTCAAATATTCCCAAAGTACAGACTAAACAGATCTGTAGACATCATTCAGAGGAGGGGATGTGTAGGAGATCACGTCACTTAGGAATATCAGTTGCCACGGTGTAAAGAAGGAGCGCCCCCGCCAAACCAAAACTTCGAAAATATTTCCCAGAGGATATTACTCCCGTCACCCCAGCGCGTGGGGTGACGGGAGGATAGTACGTAAAAGTCAATCTGTCGGTCCTCCCAATACCCATATAAAGGGGCCCTAACCCCCCTAAAAAGAAAATGACAATAAATTCATTTTTTGCTCATTTTTTGTATGCTTTACAAGGGAGGTACCGCTAATTGTGCATGTTGTGTTTTCATGGCAAGATCAAATCGCTCCTTCTAGCTCTATGCATGGATTTAATAATGTGATATCCAATAGTCTTCATCAAGATAAACATGGATTTTCTTGAGAACTCGTTCAGGATTTGGATAAATAACACATAGTTACATGTTGTAACTTCTGCTTGGTAAAGAAATAACACTTATACACCTGAATATTTTGACAAATATACAGTACGGTGATTAATCATTTATAAACACAGCTAGCGTCCATGGATGTCCATGGGCTGCTTCGGCTGGTATATATTAAACTAAGTTTGGGGCCTTTTGTGGGGTTTGAATAGGCACCTCCTCTGGCCCTTTAACTTGGATCAAACAAAAAGTAGGCATACTCGTGATAGGCCTCGCTCAAGAAAATGTATAAGGCTGCTAACTTCCCTAACGCTAACCCTAGCCCTAAACTTAACCCTTATCCTCATTGGCGGATCCTTTGAAAGAAAAGTATGCATTTTGACCATAGACGATCTGCCATTTTCTCGATTGTGCCCCCCCTTTAGAATGAAGACCTTTTTTCTTTTTTTGTTGTTGCTTGTCAGGGAATTATGGGGAAAAACTGGACCCCCATTCCCCGCCCCCCCCCCCCCCCCCTTTGAGGCCGGTACATCATCTACGTGCAAACGGATAAAAAAGTGTACCTTTTCAGCGATAAGCGCATAACCCTGGTAACTCATTTAGGATTTAAAAAAGCAAAATCAAGAAAAGGGTATCAAATTCAGAGAATGATAAGATCCGCGGAAGGGCAGGGGGTATAGTTGGGTAATGTGCTCCAAATTAGGTTACATTTCTTTTACGGTTCCTTTTTGGCTAAAAAGAAGTCTATGATGATGATGTAGGCCTAATCCTCAAATATAAGATGTAAGATACCAAGCAAGACCGGTATCAATATCTGCCCTACTTCACTCGAGCTTTATAATTCAGCAAGTAATTTACACTGATAATTTTCAGGTCTCAATGAGACATCCCCTGGGGCGGTCGTCACGATCGATTCGGATTGATTCAGAAGCGGGTAAACTTTTCTGCCCTTTATTTGTGAAAATTCGGCTCCTTTGGAACTTTCATTTATGTAAGCATTACATTACTTTATAAATTTAAAGAAAAAAAATCATATTTTATTAATTAATTTATTCATTTATCTTTGGGGTGAAGGGTCAAGGGTAGAAACATAATTATAACTGTTAGATGTAAAAAAAAAAATGAAGGGGGATTTCGGGCACTTCATGTTTAGGACTCTTTATAATCAATTTGATTTATTTCTAATTTTTACTTATATCATGAAAGCACTAAAACTTCCTTTTACGACAGCCACCCAACATGAAAGCAATGTATAGGGTTAGGGTTGGGGTGAGGGTTTAGGGTTTAGAAACTGCACATTTGGGTGGCTGTCGTATAAGTCATTATATTGTCAACAACAACGGTGACATAAAAGGGGAAAATGGCCATCATACCAGTGGCCTATCTAGGAATTCTGGAGCCCGGGGCAATCTATCAAATCTGCCCCCCTCCCACCATGCTCAAACTCAGATTAATGAGCGTTTAAAATGTAGAAATGATGACACTACGTGAAAGTGAGTTTTGATCCACATAACCCAGGGTTGTTAGCCAATATTTAATGATTTATTGTATTAGGGAGCAACCTTAATTTTCACCCCTCAAATTGAAATTTCTTATGTATTCTACCTTACAAATAAAAATCCAAGGGAATACACCGACCTTGCCATGTTTGTTTTTTGTTGAAATTTTGAACATTCCTATTTTGGGGGTGCAAAATAAATGAAATTCCTGAAGAAATACATTTGAGGAATTCAGTAAGGCAATTGCAAGGCAAAATTATTCATGATTTCTGACAAATGTTCTATAGGCCTACCTTGAAAGTGCTTTTTATGCACTTGTATCTTATCTGGGTGCGCAAAATTTAATGAACTCCTCCCTAAATGGGGGGGAGGGGGGCAAAGCAACTAGCGTCAATTGGAATTTGAAAGTAATTATGCGAGGGAGCGAAGTAACCAAGTTTTAGAAAGTTTTGGCTTTACAAACCCTATAAAACATAAATTATTATGCATTTTGTGCTTGACTGGGGGCGCAAATAACCCTAAAAGACCATAACATATATTGTATTTCTCACCCTTTTCTTTCTCTTTCCACCTCCCCCCCTTCTAGTGACGCCTGGTCATGTGCCCCCTCTACCCCCATAAATAAGCCACTGCCTCATACCATTGGAAATGTTATTGTATATATTATTACCTGATGACAGACTAAACCAATCTGTAGACATCTTTCGGGGAGGGGAGATGTAGGAAATCACGTCACTTAGAAATATTGTTTTTTACGTTGTAAAGGAGACCTCCCACCAAATATAAGTGGGGCAGTAATCCCCCTGAAAAGAAAATGACAAATTCATTTTTTCTAATTTTTGTATCCTCAGGGTCATACAGCTAATTATGGATGTTATGTTTTCATGGCCTTAATTTCTCTTGAGTATTAAACTCACTGGCATAGACAGGGGGCACAGGGGAGCCATGGCCCCTCCTATTCAGCCACTAAAAAAGAAGAAAAAAAAAGAGCGAAAAAGCGGGTGAAGAAAACTCCCCCCCCCCTTGCACTCATTCATGTTACAGTGCACTATTACGTCCAAATATCTAAAAAGCAGTACAGAGGTTGAAATAACTTTCCTCCTGAAAAAAATGCAACAAGCCGTTATTTTCCCCCAAAATTCGCTATAAAATGTCAAAGCAATGTCGATTGAACATTATATGCTTGCTTTCCCTTATATAGACAAGCTTTGAATCTTTTATCTGACATTTTCCAATGCCATTTTCCACATTAAGTTGTGATTTAAACTCCTGTGGTTATTCTGTCAGTAGGCAGGAGTATATTCAATCCACTCTGGATGGTGGAATAAGTTGAAGAACCCAGATTTCTTATTCAATTCAATTCAATTCAAGACTTTATTCCAGAATCAGCTGCAAAAGCAGAGGTCCATATTATAACACATTTACATGAGAAGAGCAAAACATAAAGAATCAAGGAACATAGAATACCGTAAAGATAAACATATATTAAGAGAAACTCCAAAACTAATATCACTATAGAACTAAGCAATGGACACAGAATACAAAAAGATAAAAGCTGCGATAATATAACATGAAGTGCATACTATCAACAATGGATATAATGGGCAGAGAATGGACAAAGAATACTTAAAAGAGAGAACATTAAAAAAAAAATACATATATATATACTGGAGGAGGCACAATAACTAATTAAGAGAAAGAGAAATAGACCCAAGAAACAGACATAATATGAAAATATTTAGAAGTGTCATGATAAATTATGGTACTAAGATAATACTAGAGACAGACAGTGAATAGAAGAACTAAAAAAATAAATTAAAAAATCGTAAAAGAGATGATATGGAAATATATAAAAGGCAAGACGAATTATTTCTTTACAAAGAACCATTAAACAATACAAATGCACATAAATGTACTCTATTGGTAAAATACTAGGACTTGCTGACTCATTATCTTTGTTAGTAAGGAGTTGGTGTCCAAAAATGATTACTGAATAGAAAGGGACTAAGTCAGGCATAAAGAGCAATTTAGCAATGTATTGTAAGGGATGGTCATTTACAAGGATTAAGCCTTGGCTAAGAGGAAGTGTAAACAAGAGGACTACTAGTACCTCATAAACAATCTATGAATAGGTGAGTGGTCTTCTGAGAGGGTGAGAAGTGATGTTACAAATAATAAGAATTATGATGATAACTTTACCTTTTTGCAGAAGAAACATCCTCATTTCAAAGTACACAATTTATTATTCCTTTTACATTTTTGTTGGACAGATACATTTGTACGTCTATTGATCATATGGGAATGAGCAATTTTGTTGAACATAAAATAATAAAAGTGGAAAACCCTGCATAGTGAAGCAAAGAAAAAACATACTTTTCTAAATTGTTACTAAATTAATAAGTCTTGTATGCCTGGAGGCTGGCCTCGTCCTCGAAGCCGGTCTCTAGGCCGAATATTACGTCCTCGGCCTCGGAAGCTAATGTCTGGATGTCTCGGATCGAGGCTGGATTGAGGCAGTGACAAACGCGGTCATTTTCAGTGTTGAAAATGACTTTTTAATGGGCTAATATGAGAGTGAACACTTTAATAGCCATGTAATCACTGCATGCTACTGTGTTGGTGTTTTGAGAACACCAACACCAGCCTCGATCTGTACCGAACTTGAAATCAGGCTGGTGTTGGGATTGACATCGTAAAATAGTACGCATTTCCAGGAGTTCTTGTTGAAAGTTGGTGTTGAATGTCGTCTGCTGAACCGAGCTTCACGATTTGTGTTGACAATTTACATGAATTCACCCATTCGCCAATATGCCAACCCCTAGGGATTGGAAAATATGTGATTTCAAGTCTGATGTTCGTGATGTTCAGATTCGCGAACAGTATCATTGGAGATATTATTTTTTTAAAGAGTAATATTTTCTCTTTTGATTTTTCGATAGTTTTAGATTTACATAATATATGATGAGATTTCACTGCAATTTCTGACTGATTTTGCTTCTATCGTCGAGCACTTTTGCATGTAGTTTTGAAGCTTTTAACTTTGCAATTGCTATTCTATTTTTGTCCCCCGGTTACATTGCCAAAAAAGAAGTCTTCCCCATCCTCTGTACATGCATGCTGCCAAAATTATCATGCAGAAGCATATGCCAGTTCACAATTTCTATCCAAATAATGCTCTTTTATTTATTATAAAGTAAAACTAGACTTTGAAGTGTTTGGGACAACTTATTATATGTTTCTGATGGAGGTAGTTGATTAAAGCTGCCAACAACAAACCTCTTAGTCAATTATTTGTACATGTTATAATAGAAGTGATTTAAAATCAATGATTTTTATAAAAAATCAGGTTGATTTAAATCCGCCAACCCTGCATGGGCTGACATCTGAGACAGTGGAGGCTCTCTTTTAGTCACAGGCTCAAGATATATCACATATGGTTATAATAACAGTTGTAATGTGTGTCAGCTAGGTTCTATTAAATACAGGAACTCCAAAAGTTAAAGATATTGAGTCATTGCTAATTTCCTAGTTTGCTGTGTGATGAAACTATAAAGGACCATGAACATGGTTTGGTACACTGTCGCTTGGTCTACCACCACTTGATCTAATCATCAGTTCGTCTTCATTTTGTCTACAACCAGTTTGTCTACTTACCTTTTGTCTAATTTCAATTTGGCCTAATAACCAATTTGTCTAATACACAGTTCGGCTAACCCCATTTAATCTAAAACCCATTTGGGATAATTTTCACTTCGGCTAAATTTCACTTTGTCTATTTCCAAACAGTCTATCCGTCATTTTGTCTATTTTGTCTACCTTGCATATATAACCACCTTGTTACATCTTCCCTCCTGCCACCAGAATGGTACACGCCACATTGTCTCATATCCATTTGGGCTAGCTACACCTACTTTGGCTAATAACATATGGTCTACCTATCATTTTGTCCAATTGCATTTAGTCTAATAACCAGTTAGGCTATATACTTATCATTTAGTCTAACTGTCATATGGTCTAATATCCAATTCGTCTAATAACCAGTTAGGCTACCATTTGGTCTAAGTACTATTTATTTTTCTGGCCATTTAGTAGCAAGTTGAGAAAGGAAAGGGAAATGAAACTTTAAAAAATGAAAAGAGTTCACCTTGCTGCTGCTTATATCAAGTCAATCAATATCCCTACATTTTGTAAATAAATTATCTAATTTATTAAAATCAATTATTTAGTATTATTTATTTTAGTTTATTTAGTAATTAAAACAATCACAGGTCTTCCCTTCCTTTCATGACTTAAGTAGAAGAACCTGATTTTGTATTGCACTTCAAATTATGTTTGTTGGGTTGATAATCTGTTATTCATGTTTGTTATTTGATATCCGAATTATGTTTGTGCAAGTAGTCAATAATAGCTAGGGGCGGTGCCAGGGTATTTTCATAGGAGGGGCAAGACAACCCACACACTTGGGGTTTCAACGAACCGGGTACCATTTTTGGAAAAGGTGGAACTTAATTACAAAGGGTGAAGACAAGAATGGAAATGGCATTTTAATACGTTGCTGTACCCCTACACTGAACACGCATTAAATGTTTTTTTAATTTTCACATTATATATGCAACAAGTTCTGCCTTACTCCTAACTTGCAAGCTAGCGACCAAAAATATTATGTTCTTGTTGGTCAATGACCAATCACCATGCATGACCGTCATGCATGGTGATTGCATTATATTGATTTCATTTATTTATTTAGCAGCACAGGGGCTGAAGGGGTCAATTTACAGTATATGTGCATATACAATAGAATCGCATCAAATATATAAAAGGATAATTGGAAGCAAAACGAAAATGTACGCGACACAAATAATAAGATAACAAGTGTGAAAAGTGAGAGAAAGAAAAAGTAAAGAATAGGAAAGAAAAGTTAAGAGAAAGAAAGAAGGAGATAGAGAGAAAGGAGAAGATTTGGGAGGAATACATAAATATAACCACGTTAGAAAGCCATAACCATGCAAAATAAGTCATTACAAAGGCATGGAATCTGAGAAGTGAAAATGTTTGGGATGCAAAGCGTGGTGGGGGGGGGGGGGGTGGAGTTTTTTTCAAGATTCTGGCAAGATGAGGGATTTTTAAGCAAAAGTTTTTGTTATAAAAAATTATCTATCTGTCAATATAACTCTTGGGCTACAAAAAGATAAAAGTTGTTAGTACTGCGCTAAATGGACATTACACTAGCGGATCTAGGGTGCCGAATCGGCCGCGGCCCCCTCTATAATTGGCAGCGGAAAAAAAAAGAAACGGAAGAAGAAAGGAGGAAGGAAAGAGTCCTGGCTTGTGAAAATTAAGTCGGAATGCAACTTATTTCCCCAAAAAATTTCAGCCTAAACGTAGTGTCTGAAATGCTTAGTGCAAATGCGCTGACGATAATGCCCCTCCAAAGAAATTTTGAGCCATTCCTGAAGAATTTATTTGAAGTGGGGCCGGCCGTGACGGCAGCGTTGGATAAGGGAATGGGGGGGGGGGGGGGGGTAGGGTGTGCACATGTTCAGTTGCGCTCTGCATTGGGGAGCACATTTGAGTAGGAGTCTAGCAAAGGTATGGGAATATGTAAAAGCACTCATGATAAGGTCGAGCCCTGCCCCCTACAAAGTGGAACAGAACATGCAGAAGTGCTATTGGCAGATCGGGGGGGGGGGGGGGGGGGCTTGTCATTCATGGGGCCTATTAATGAATAAAGGGGGCGGCCACACAGATTATTTTCTATAAGGTTAGTGCTAAATCACTCTTGATAAGGCCGCCTGGACCCTTCAAAGACTGGCAGAATAAGGACATTTTGGCTGGGCCAGTACCCAAAATTTGGAAGCCCTTTATTTGTTTGAGGGGGCAGAGCTCTACATATATAAAAAAAAGAATTGAGGTGGGGGATGGCCTGTATCATCATCCCCCAATATTTTGGATAAAATAAATAAAAGAATCATTATACAAATTCATTATGTTTGATTTTTAAATACCATCACAAAGTTCCCTGGTGTGGGAGGGGGATACCCCACACCCTCCCCCGGCTCGGTCGCTTCGCTCAGTGGCGTATCTAGGGGCAGGGCAGGACTGGGAGGGGGCGAAAAAAGCAAAGGACAGAAAGAAAATAAGGGGGAAATGAAGAAAAATCTTTATACTTACGGATTATGCGCCCCAAATGTAGATTTTGAAGGTCTGAAATTAATGCGCAAAATTTGTCCAAAGCTCGGTCGCCTTGCAGACAATTATTTTCTTTCAGGATCTCGTAATTTTGTGCGCCCAGTATCAGTGGCGTATCTAGGGGACGGGGGGGGGGGGGGGGGCGCATATATGCCACGATGCATGTTCGGTTAGCAGAGCGAACTGCCCGAATATCAGATGTAAATACATTATCTTGTATATTTTGGTAATAATATTTCCTCTAAAGGCTTTAAAAATTAAAGTGCCAAAAATTTGCTCGCTTGCTTCGCTCGCTCGCCAGATGTAGAATCCACAAATTGATCAGGCAAGTGACGTCAGTCCTCGCGGAAATATGTATATTAATTTGTACAAGATACACCTGTCACATCGAGTTCGAAATTGAGCCCACGCGCAGATACAGGTACGGTACTCCTATGTAATGAATTGATGTAATTTGGTGATTGAACTTTGCAATTTTCAAATTTCCACCCCCCTCCCCATTGGGAAATCCTGGATCCGCCATTGCATTGATATACAATTTCGAGGTACATTGAATCAGGGAAATGTTACTAAGATTCCCTAATTGAATAGAAGAGTACAAACATATGAGTGAAGTTAAAGGGGAAGTCCACCCTAATTTATCAAGTCGTTTGAATAAATGGAGTAAAATTAAACATGATAGTGATAGTAAACGAAGAAGCTTGACTTCTAGTGATAGTATTTATTTATCTTCTGATAGTGATAGTATTTATTTATCTTTCTTCAGTAGCATTGTACAATACAGATCATACAATTGTACATTACATGTTATAAATAGCAGGAAAAGAGAAGAGAGATGAGGTGACCAGGAGAAGCAGAGCTTGTAAATTGGGTCCCTCAGAAGAATATAGCAAATTACTTTTATAAAAAAAGTGACTTAAAGTTAATAAGGGAAAAAAACAATAACTAGATTAATCTAATAGTAATAGTATATGCAGAACTAACTTATCTACAAAATTCACAAAAATATATATAAGATAAAGATGCTTATTAGGCGATAAGGCAGATAAGCGATGAATCAGAAGGAGGGGCAAAATCGAAACAGGAGTCAGAAGTGAAGAGGGAGAGGGAAAATAGGGCAAAGATAAAGAAAACAAGTGAGAAAAGAAGGGGAAGGGGTCAATGGGTTACACAACATGACATATACATACACACAGACACACACAGACAGAAAGGCTGGCTGGCTCTATACATGATGCTAAATATAACTTCGTGCTATATAGATATCATTAACCCCACCACTATAACAAGGGACCTGTGTATTTCAGGTGGGCTCAGAATATTTGCTCATTGAGAGCAAGGCCATAGTGATGACTTACAGCTGTGATCTTAATGCTAGAATAAACAACCTCTGGTTGCTGTGAGGGGTCTGGCTGGAGGGGAATAATAACATGGATGTTCATAATCTTCCCCTCCTATATATCAAGTGTCATGAATGCAGATGATTTGAGTTGCTGAAATAGATATTTTTTACATGAGACATTGAAGCTGGAGAGAGTAGTCCTATTTTTAATTTCTGGAGGTAAGGAATTCCACTGCTTTATGCAATAAACATAAAGAGAATTCAAAGCAATTTGAGTTCTGACATATGGCTGATGCACACAATTCTTCTGTCGTGTGTTGTGAATATCAGAGTTTGAGACAAATAAATCAGTCAACAAACAAGGTTGTGGCCTAGTGAAGAGTTTGAACATAAACACATGCAAAACAATACAACAGCCTTGTTCAACCAGTACTCGATCCTATGATTACAGATAAAGAGGAAATTAAGCTCTTTCTGCTTAGATATGATGGACTGCATTGGTTATGAGAAATTTGTCCTGCCTGAAGATCTATAGCTTCAGCTGACATGTTCTAAAACCTGCTCCTTATCAGCTATTCATTAGGGACAGTGTACACTGGCCATTTTCCATGTTTGTTTATTGGTTAGGAAGAGGTTGTTTATTGTTCCTTTTCCTTCTGAAGATTAATGGGGGTATTGTGTTGAATCAAGCTTGGAATTTGCAGAGTGTCCTTGCTTTATTCAGGGAAGTATTCCCTGCTTTAATTAGCTATCTTGATCAACCTAAATATACTGTGGATGTGGACTTGGCACAAAGCTGAGAATGAGACCTGAGCATCATATTTTGCTTGTACTGTACTCATCCATTGTCAAATTGGTATCAGAGAGGTGTGAGATCCTTGTTCCTTGGTTTATACGATTTCTGAGAAGAGCAGAAGTTATGGCCTGAAGATCTCTTATATATATCATCCTATTGTAAATATACATGTTAGTGCCATGACCATGAGAAAACCGAGAGCAGCATACATGTGTAGCTTCTGTGTTTATGACTTTTATGAATCTAGCAGTGAGAGCCAACCTCAGCAATTATCACCACTTATTCTTAACGAGTTTGAAAGCAGCCTAGACTGCAGCAGTGATTCTCTTAATTCTTCTGATTTCTAGTGATGATGACATTTAGCAAGAGGAAAATGACATGCCATGTTGCAATATTACAGCTCGCCCAGATGGTGCCAGTATGAAACAGGATCAAGGAAAAAACAAGAAATTGTGATTGAAAAAGATTAGGAGCTCAGAATTTGTATTGCATTTGCATTTCAGATGCAAATGTCCCACATCGTGCATGAAAAAGGGATCCAGTGCTGAAGTCACGGCTGCTCAAAGAATGTTTTGGAGTAAGACATCACAAGAAAGGAAGCAGTGGTTCCACAAAGTTTTGCTCATGAATCAAGGAGTTGGTACCAAATCTTGGGCTGAGTAGGGCTTTATTTTTCAAAATGAAATCCCAGGTCTGCCAATTATGCAATGTATGCGCATCTCCGCGAGCCAATTAAGCAGAAGACAAAATCAGTTACTTCCATTTTATGCATGAACTGGCTAGAGGATTACATCACAAAAAGGTGAAAGCATGCCGCATAAAGATGAGGTTCGCCTTCCCTATGTACTTGCCAAGAAGAACATTTACCAGCATCTGGAAGACATGGCAGACACATCATGCACATGGGAACTTAAAGTGGGGAAAGTCCATGTTCTATCAACTTTGGAAGAACTAATTTGACCATCATGACCATGTGAAAGTTAAGAAGGTAAGTTTGTCAAACATATCATATGAGCACCCATCTATTTTTAAAAAGTAAATCGTAATAGTCCAGCAGCCAAATAAAGCCTTAGTATGACAATCACTGGACAATTCTCCGTTCCGGACATCTGGGAACTTTTGTCTTGATGGCAGCCACTGGGCGAAAACAATAGTTTGGCAACTCATAGCAACACATTACCTTTGCATGCATTTTGGTTTTGTGGCAATAGTTTTTTTTTCTTTTCTTCATCAAAATGGCAAATTTGAAGTGCCATAGGTTGTCACAGCCACAATATGAAGCAGGGATAATCTCTTACATTTTATTTTTCCTGATCGCGTTAAATACCGCGAAAGATGGGGAAAATGGGTAAACGCGATCAAAATCGACAGGAAAAATTCAGACAAAGACAAATGCTAGTGACCGACGAAATACATTCGATTATTTCATAATAAGTACATTTATCTTGCTGATATTTAAATTCAGTCTTATATAAATACGGTATATATATATATATATATCTACCATTAGATTTCAAAGATAGAAAATGTGTCATGGGAACCAAAAACAAAAACTTGCTCATGCAGTTAATGAGTTATTCGTATCATTACGGTATGGTACTTTGTACAGTCCCACCTGCTCAGTTTTGTTTTTGTTTTGTTTATATTTTTTTCAATTCCCTGAATATGACATCAACCACTCCTACAAGTATGAGGTTATCCTGCCACAAGTGAATTTCCGATGATTTGCTGTGTGAGAGTCCTAAGTGCATAGAAATGAAATGCAATGGATTTTACTACACGCAAATGCTACCTCTGGGACCGAAGTCAACTAAGACCCCTGTCATGCCCGTGACCTAAAAGGTCGTGGCTAGTACACATCAGTCCAGAACCTGAAGTTAGCCCAAGCGATCCTCGGGCCACTCTAGAAACATTGCCAATTTGAAGGAGCCTAGAACTAATACGAGTGCGGTTGTGCCAGTCGTACACGTACGTACTTAACTATGACTGCATTACTTTAAGTCATTCAAGAGTGCATGAATTATATCACTGGCGTACAAGTGGGGGGGGGGGAAGGGGTGCTGCAGCGCCCCCCCCCCCAGAAAAAGTTCCACACCAAGAAGAAGAGAAAAGAGGGAATCAAATTACCCACCACATATACATTTGTATAACAAAATTGGATTTTCATTCTAAAAAAGGTCAGGTTTCTGAATGCTCGCTATAGCGAGCATTCAGAAATTGGACCCTGTGTGCCTCTGCTCAGCCCCCTCAAATTTTTGGGCTCATTACGCCACTGAATTACATAACAGTAAGAAGGGCATAGGCAGGCTTCTTTCTGGGGGAGGGGTGGGTGCAGTGACATATCTAGGTATTCTGGCGCCCGGGGCAAGTCACATATGTGCCCCCCCCCCCCCATTCCCAAACTCAGATTAATGAACGTTTCTAATTTAGAAATGATGGCTCTATGTTAAAATGAGTTTTGATAAACATAACCCGGAGCTGTTAGCCCAAATTTGAAGAGTTATTATATAAGCTAGGGAGCAACGCTACCGGGTGGCAGATTTTTCCTTTTCACCCCTCAAATTGAATTTTTTATATGTATTTCACCCTTACAAAAAAAATCCAATGGAATACAGCGACCAAGCAATATTTTTTTTTTAACCTAGAATAAATTTAAAAGAGGAATTTAGTAAGGCAACTACAAGGCAAATTTATTATTTCTATCGAATGTTCTATACTTTGAAAGTGCTTTTTATGCACTTATATCGGATCGGGGGCGCAAAATTTAACAAGCTCCTGCCTTATGCAGGGGAGAGGGCAAATCAACTAGAGTCAATTAATGGTTAACACTTTAAAAACGCCATTGGGGGCGCGAAATAGCTAGATCTTGAACATAATTAGGCGAGGGATCAAAGCCACCGAGCTATAGAAAATTTTTGAATTTCAAACCCTTGTAAAATATAATTTAAGCATTTTCTCCTTGACTGGGGCCCAAATAACCCTCAAAGACCATAATTTTGGGGGGTATTTCTCCCCCTTTTCTTTCTCTCTTTTGCATTTTTGCGCCCGGACGCCCCCCTTCAAGTGTCGCCCGGGGCACGTGCCCCCTCTGCCCCCGTAGATACACCACTGGGTGGGGATGAATACGGGTCCACGTCCCGTATCGATCTGGAATGAAATAACAAGGTATATCTTTCTGAATTAGTATAGCCAAATCGAGATATATTATACCTTGCGATGTACTGGACTGATGTACAACATGTACACTGTACCTGACTGATTTACATCTTAATCATTTCTGTTTTACATCTTAATCATTTCTGTTTTTCACGAAAAATAATAAACTTATGACATTCTAACCTGTGCCATTTACTTTCAAATGATTATTCAAAGTGATAATTTTCTTTTTTTCTGCATCTTTCCTTATTGGTATAGCCAAATCGAGATATATTGGAACTAACTCCTTGGTATGTGTTATATACCGTGCGATGTACTGGACTGATGTACAACTTAATCATTTCTGTTTTACATCTTAATCATTTCTGTTTTTCACGAAAAGTAATAAACTTATGACATTCTAACCTGTGCCATTTACTTTTAAATGGTTATTCAAAGTCTAATAATTCCCTTTTTTCTGCATTTTTCCGAATTAGTATACTTAGCCAAATTGAGATATATACGAGCGAGTATGTGTTATACCGTGCGACGTACTGGACAGATGTACAACATGTAGGCCTACCTGACTGATGTACATCTTAATCATTTCTGTTTTTCACGAAAAATAATAAACTTATGACATTCTAACCTGTGTCATTTACTTTCAAATGATTATTCACAATGTTTACAAGATATTCTGTTGGTATTCTATTCATTAGAATACCCAAATCGGGATATATTTGAGCTGCTATGTGTTTATACCGTACTATGTACTGGACTGATGTACAACATGTACCTGACTGAACGAACCCCCCCCCCCCCCCCCCCCCCGTTGGCGAGCAGAGGGCTAAAAAAAAAGCGAGGGGAGAGATGATGGAAAGGGAAAATAACGTGATAACATATCGTTCTTTCCGTATATTTTAATACATTTTATTTTGATTTAGTCCCTTAACTTCCTAATTTTGGCAAATATATAATTAATCAATGTCGTCTTTCACCATTCATTTGCAAATTTTGTACATTATGCCATGTTACAATCAATTTTTTTTCAAAGCGTCATTCAAAGAATTATTCAAATTTCGTTTGTAGTATCGCCCCCAAGCTGGCAAGCAGAAATCTACTTGAACAACAACAAAACAGAATCATGAAGCGAAAACAAAATTCAGTCAATTTGAATACTTTTTTATTTGCTTTTGTCCGGCAACTTAATAATAAGGCTTAGTCAATATACGTCTTTGACCATTCATTTTCGGAATTTATTTTTCATTTTGCTATTGATTTTGTCAAAGACTGAAAGAGTTCGAAGAGTTATTCAAAATCGTCACCCACTCGTTGTAAGGTCTTGTCTATGTGTCGAATTTGAATGACAATTTCTTGAAATCGACTTCCCAAAGATGGATTTGATGATAAAATTTTGCAGCGGATTGCCAGGTCGGAATGAAATCTGACGAAAATGAATGGAGATATGTTGAAGTTGACCATTGAAACTGTTGAATGGCATTTTTAATTATTATACTATCTTTGACCTCTGACATTTGGATGAGTATTGATGTAAATATAAAAGTACATTTTTATATTTCTCTCGCTTGCAGTATTTGGAATCCTACACAATGGTAGTATATGTTCGGGCTTCACATTTGACCCACCCCCTGTCAAATAATTCTGATTACGCTCATGCCCATACCCTTGTAGGGGCACACCCCGGACCCGACACCCCTACTCGGTCGCTTCGCTCCCTCCGAAAGGTCCACTGTTTCCATTGATGAACCCCCCCCCCCCCACAAAAATCCTAGTTACTGGCCTGGTACATCGTAATCCTAATATCATTCTGATGATATTAGCCAAATCGGGATATATATCGGGATATATGAATGTTATTCATTCTCGATCCACACGGGACGTGGACCCGTATTTCATCCCACCCTCCCACAAAAGAAGCCTACATCTGCCCTTCTTAGTGTTATGTAATTCAGTGGCGCAATGAGCCAAAACAATGGAGGGGGCTGAGCAGAGGCATACAGCCTTACAGGGTGCAATTCACGAATGCTTGCGAGCGAGCAAAAAAATCGAACTTTTTAAAATGAAAATGCAATTTTGTTATATATCTGGTAAGTAATTTGATGCCCTCTTTTCTTTTCTTCTGGCTTTGAACCCTTTTTTTTTGGGGGGGGGGGGCTGCAGCGCCCCCCCCCCCCCCGTACGGCAGTGATGTAATTCATGTTACAGACACTCTTGAATGAATTAAGGTATCGCAGTCAGTCACAGTTATTACGTGTAGGACTGGCACAACCGCACTATTATTAGTTATAGGCTTCTTCAAATTGGCAACGTTTCTAGATTGGCTCGAGGATCGCTCTGGCTAACCTCAGGTTCTGGACTGATGTAGAATTAGCCACGACCCTGTTACACATGTGTCAGCTTTCAAAGGCGGCCCGGAGCCGGCTTCATGCCTGCAAATATCAGAATTTTGTGGGACCGTTTCCATAGCCACAAATATTTTTTTACACGTCCATGACTTCAAATGACTCTGATTGTGGTTGGAATCAGTGGGGCAGCTTGAAATAAATAATTTATACTAGAGGCATTTCCATATATACTTTATGCTGTTAACTAAATGACAAATATACAGTATTTCGTTATGTGTTACCATAGTAACGGCCCTAGCAGCCACGCCTACTCTGTGGAAAATAGGCAGATAATATTAGCTGAGGGTCCTAGCTAATAGAAAATATAATCTAAGTTTGTGTAGACACCTCTCTATTTTATACTGATAAGTTTAGATATTTTTCCAAAATATAAACCTTTTATGTTACCGTTTCCATAGTAACAGCCATGTTTTACATGACACCCATATATATTCATACTTTACAAGTGGCTGTAATTACAGCCAAAGTCAGAGTATACATTCTTAGTCTACAAGTGGCTGTAATTACAGCCAAGTCAGAGTATATATCCATAGTCTACAAGTGGCTGTAATTACAGCCAAAGTCAAAGTATATATTCTTAGTCTACAAGTGGCTGTAATTACAGCCAAAGTCAAAGTATATATTCTTAGTCTATGAGTGGCTGTAATTACAGCCAAGTCAGAGTATATATTCATAGTCTACAAGTGGCTGTAATTACAGCCAAGTCAGAGTATATATCCATAGTCTACAAGTGGCTGTAATTACAGCCAAGTCAGAGTATACATTCTTAGTCTACAAGTGGCTGTAATTACAGCCAAGTCAGAGTATATATTCATAGTCTGCACTACAGCCAAGTCAGAGTATATATTCATTGTCTACAAGTGGCTGTAATTACAGCCAAAGTCAGAGTATACATTCTTAGTCTACAAGTGGCTGTAATTACAGCCAAGTCAGAGTATATATCCATAGTCTACAAGTGGCTGTAATTACAGCCAGAGTCAAAGTATATATTCTTAGTCTATGAGTGGCTGTAATTACAGCCAAGTCAGAGTATATATTCATAGTCTGCAGTTGGCTGTAATTACAGCCAAAGTCAGAGTATATATTCTTAGTCTACAAGTGGCTGTAATTACAGCCAAGTCAGAGTATATATCCATAGTCTACAAGTGGCTGTAATTACAGCCAAAGTCAAAGTATATATATTCTTAGTCTATGAGTGGCTGTAATTACAGCCAAGTCAGAGTATATATTCATAGTCTGCAGTTGGCTGTAATTACAGCCAAAGTCAGAGTATATATTCTTAGTCTACAAGTGGCTGTAATTACAGCCAAGTCAGAGTATATATCCATAGTCTACAAGTGGCTGTAATTACAGCCAAAGTCAAAGTATATAATATATTCTTAGTCTATGAGTGGCTGTAATTACAGCCAAAGTCAGAGTATATATTCTTAGTCTACAGTGGCTGTAATTACAGCCAAGTCAGAGTATATATCCATAGTCTACAAGTGGCTGTAATTACAGCCAAAGTCAGAGTATATATTCTTAGTCTACAAGTGGCTGTAATTACAGCCAAGTCAGAGTATATATTCTTAGTCTATGAGTGGCTGTAATTACAGCCAAGTCTGAGTATATATTCAAAGTCTGCAGTTGGCTGTAATTACAGCCAAAGTCAGAGTATATATTCTTAGTCTACAAGTGGCTGTAATTTCAGCCAAGTCAGAGGAAATATTTGTTACCTAGCACGAAGAAATCTCAGACCTCTGATGTTTATCCTGCTGTAAATACAGCAATACCAGGCCTTCGGGTGAGTACGTTCTGCATCTACTGTATGATTACTGGTAAAAGTATTAATTCCAATGGAATTTGGAATCATTTCTTGAAAACTTGACAATACTTTAAATTGTCAAATCCAACCAACGGGTGTTAATATTAAAAAAGGAAAAATGAGGTGCATACTACATGTAAGTCTTGATAGGAGATACATGTATATTCAAGGAAAAATACACTCAGAACTGCATACATAAAACATATAGTAGATCTTACCCCCAAAGAAATCCAAATGTTTCCCTTGTTGCATGATGCAATATAATAAGTAGACATCTACCAGTATATAGGGATTATCCGTACAGATTTCATCCTGTGATATCAGCCCTCGATTGGTTTCGGATCAATCTGATGAAGCATATTCATGTAAGTTGCTTATCAATTTGGTTACTGAATGTAAAATAAAAAAAAGTATGGTCTTATGACTACACTTGTGTTTAAAGACAATGTAGAAATATTTAGAACATAATCATGACATAACTTGTTGTGACATGCCCAGGTGGCTTGCCTTATCAATGCTGTTCAGTGTGCTATTATGCAAATAATTCATGTTTGCGAGTGCATTAGTGGATATCACTGCCTGAATGTTACATGTAATTCACAATTTGAGAATAAATGAGACATGCAAGTTCATTATCTGTTTCATTGTGACAGGTCTATACTGTGAATAGAATGTCGAAAAATGTCTGCAAAACATCAAGAGTCGCATAATCATGGAGGCTGCCATTTGCTTTCTTTAATGAAATCACAGAGATTATTCATGCATATCCAGTCGTCCTCAAAATTATTCATACCCTGGGGAACTGGATTTACTTGCACATCACTTAAATACATTTAGTTATCATTTACAAATGAATGCTGTTTCTAGTTTCAACTCATTTGCACAACAATAGAAAAAGTCAGTTATCCAAATTTTGTGATGTTAAAAATTATTCATACCCTTGATGATTCATTGCCTTTTTCGATCAACGTGAATCAAAACCTTTGTGATTAAAGCTTGTAACCCTTCAATACACTGTCCCAATGCTTCTGGAGGTCTCTACTGAGATAGCAGGATATCCAATGGCTTAATTTCCTTGAGGATGTTGTCCAGAGATGCCTTCTCCTGTTCTTCAGGGCATTCCTTGGATTTAAAGGAGATTTAATGTATACAAGGGGCATAGTTACTGACTTAGTGGTTACGGGACTATGCTACTGCTATTTTCATTCAGTTTTCTGCTTTTTTGGATGAAAATTATACTCTGAAGATGAAGAAAAACACTCTTCCTGGAGAGACCTTCCCTGGAGCCCTTCCCTGTTCAGAGATTGACTAATCATGGCTTTATGACCTAGAAGTATTGTTAATGACCTGAAATGACCTGAAATGAAATGACATGAAAACAGCCCAAAGTGATATGGACTGCGACCACAAGAACATTCAACTGAGAAAAAAAAATCTCTCTAGGGCTTTGGATATATTTAAACAACATTTTCTACCCCTCAGACTAGTTAATTATTTACATTTTGTTTTATAGTAAAGAACTACCCAGTCGCTATGAAGACATGAAAATCAACTTATTATATAATATATATATATATATATACGTTATACTACATAATGAACGCAAAAGAAATTTAAATTGAGCAAATCCAAGTTTAAAAGCAGAGATCAAGGATTCCGAGGAAGGTGTGTCTTTGAGGATTTGACACGTCCCCCGGTAAGTTTGAAGATTAAACGAAAATGAAAAGGCTAGTCGCGTCCCCCGGCTGTGACATACATGTAAATTGCCGCGCTTGCTTTGAGGAATAGCCCTGTTTACTAAGTGATTCAAATTTTATGCATACTTTTGAAACAAAGGTTGTTCCCCAGGTCGAAATTCCATTAGGGTCCATTAAGAGACCAACAGAAAATTTCTATTGGTTTTTAATGGTTTGTGATGGTTGCTAATGGACCATCAGAATCTTTATTTCACTCCACTAGAGACCAATAGATGAGAACATGTGGACCATCAGAATCCTGTTGGACCCTCATGGTATTGGTCCAATAAATCCAATACAAACCATCAGACTCTATTGGTCTCTGTTGGACAACAAGCTATATTGGTCACATAAACCATCAGACTCTATTGGTCTCTGTTGGACAACAAGCTCTATTGGTCACATAAACCATCAGACTCTATTAGTATCTGTTGGACATCAGCCTGTATTGGTCCCATAAACCATCAGACTCTATTGGTCTCTGTTGCACACCAACCTGTATTGGTCCCATAAACCATCAGACTCTATTGGTCCAATGGTCCCATAAACCATCATTCTATTGGTCTCTGTTGGACATCAAGGTGCATTGGTCCCATAAACCATCATACCCTATTGGTCTCTCTTGAACATCGGGTTGTATTTGTCCCATAAACCATTAGACTCTATTGGTCTCTGTTGGACATCAACCTGTATTGGTCCCATAAACCAACACAAACCACCAGAATCTAGCCTTTTGGTCACAAAACGATCATGCTGTATATTTTGGACCATCACACTATTAGGAGTTTCTAAACCATGACAATTACAATAAAATACATTTACTACAGTGTATGTTTTATATCTCTATTGTGTGACCATTATAATGAGAAAATAAATGACACATTTTACAATAAATAATGAGACCAATGATGCATGTGTACTTCCTTGAAGTTTCATCAGTAACATACCTTTTTATTTCATTTCATCATGACTTTCAAGTCAATGATAGGTTGTAAAAGAAACTCTGTAAATGGATCTGATATACATGTAACAAGGTGATTTCTGGTCCCATCTCTTTAATATTCCATCGTCTTTTAATCCTGATATGCCCCTGTATTAACTAAATTTCTGCAATAGCAATGTTATTATGATGGTCCCAAGGACCTCGATATACATGTACCGAGTTTCAACATCTACATCTCTACAGTACATGTCAGTTAATAATAATACATAATAACCAAATCTTATAGAGCGCTCTTGCAGATCGCTATAATAACGAAAAATTAGCCATAACTATATACATGAATAATGAATTTATACCTTAAATATTCATAAGCCAGTAAAGTTACCAATGCTCACATAATCATCCTACCTGAGAAAAATATTACGAACTTACGATGGGAAAGTGACACTTTACAAGTTTTGACAATGATAGAACATCATTAGGCTGTACATGTATTGAAATTCAATAGTGAGGCATTACATAATTATACCTAAAATATTAACGGAATTAGAATACAAACATTGATGACTTCCACCATTATTTTGTGAGTGTAATCATAATATTTCTTTCGTACATGCAGTTGTTAGTCCAGTTATACAAAGTGCAACAGTACTTTTTAGGCACGTGGCTAGTTAGGGCAGCAAATTGCCCAAAACTTATTTCACTTGCCCCAAAAGATCCTATCACTTGCCCCGGGCAATCGGCAAGTGCTTTGTAATTGCATGCTGGTCCACTACAGATTTTCTGTTGGACCATTAGAAGTGTTCTGTTGGACCATTACAAGTATTCTGTTGGACCATTACAAGTGTTCTGTTGGACCATTACAAGTGTTCTGTTGGACCATTACAAGTATTCTGTTGGACTATTACAAGTGTTCTGTTGGTCCATTAGAAATTCTCTGTTGGTCCAATAGAAATTCTCTGTTTGTCCATTAGAAATGTTCTGTTGGACCATTAGAAATGTTCTGTTGGACCATTAGAAATGTTCTGTTGGACCATTAGAAATGTTCTGTTGGTCCATTAGAAATGATCTGTTGGTCCATTAGAAATTCTCTGCTGGTCCATTAGAAATATTCTGTTGGTCCATTATAAGTTTCTGTTGGTCCAATAGGAGCTTCCTGATGGTCTATCAGAATGTCAATGTGTGTGTGTGTGGGTCCAATAGATTTTTTTCTATTGGACCATCATAATTTTTTGGCTGATGGAGGGTGTTCCAATAGAAGAATTGTATTGGTCCATTAGAGATTTCCTGTTGGACCATCAGCATTTTGCTAAGGGTGGATTTTTGTCCAATAGATATTTTCTATTGGTTTCTGTGGGTCCAATAGATATTTTCTATAGGTTTCTGTGGGTCCATTATTTCATTTTCCCTATTGAAACCATCAGACTCCAATAGCTCTAATGGATTCTGATGGTCCAATAGGTCCAATAGCCTATTGGAATTTCGACCTGGGTCTTGACAACCTGAAAGCTTGCCAGAGGCTTGTCAGACATAGCAACAAGTAATGTATGCAAACTGGATTCCAAGTATTGTAGTTCATTCATTAATAACAGGTTAATGGAATACCTCGTTACTAGGTCCCCAGGAAAGAAACATCCAATTTGAATCACTTAGTAAAGAGGTCTATTAGCACAGGGTGATTTAATTATAGCTAGGTTTTTTTAAAGGAAGAAATCAGCATGTTGATACCCATAAAAATGCAGTTGTGTCTATAGAGCTTTTTTTCACAGAAACACAATTACAAAACTGACAAAACTGACAAAAAGCCGGAGCCTAATTGCATAGGGAAAAGAGAATTGAGGACCGTGAAACAGCATTTTA
The DNA here is from genome assembly GCA_025617745.1 of Heliocidaris erythrogramma. Taxonomy (NCBI): domain Eukaryota; kingdom Metazoa; phylum Echinodermata; class Echinoidea; order Camarodonta; family Echinometridae; genus Heliocidaris; species Heliocidaris erythrogramma. Next base: position 53,095,742 of record CM046858.1, read on the forward strand.
AAACTGTGTTTCATAACTGTTTCAAGATGCTGAAATTCGCAATACATTATTGTATGATAAAGCGCGAGCAGGTGGCAAAGCCAACACAGTTATATTGCCCATGTTAAGAATTCGGATCCTTTAAACTCTTTTCATAAACTTGCCAGCATGATATGAATCGGGATCAATTGTACGTCCTGTCCTTGGAGAAGAGCAAAAGAAGACACGCATGTACACGGGGAGTGTGAAAAGAGCTCTTTTTGTTCATTTTAAACAAAGAATAACCCTGAGAGATATAGGGGGCAATGTTTTCAAACTGGGCCTGTCAGCGTGGTCAGGGTATGTTCTATTCAACCAGGGGGTCGTTTCATCAAACCGTCATAACGACAAGATCAGCGACATCTCGACACTGTCGCTCAACTTGTCCGCTAAGTGTTTCACAAAGCCGTCTTTGCCAAGACCAGCAACAACTTCGCTGACAAGTGACTTGTCGGTCCTCCAGACCTGTCGTATCTTTTTAGAGCGCCATCACAAGCCAGCTTTGAGTTAATCTATGGGCTGCGAAAAAAATACCAAATGTAAATTAAGAGAACATTTATTTCCTGATCTCCAAGCACTATCCTTTATCATTCCTTTACCAGATAGTATTACTAATGTCCGTATTATAATATTGTACAGACGAACAATATGTTCTTATGGCTTCTTGACCCCCCCAACAAGTAAATGAGATTAATATTAAAAATACCCACATCCATCTACCATAGAATCAGCATCGAAAACGGAACAGTCTGTATATACGGACCCATGTGAACGACGACAATTTATCATGTATGTATTTTCGCTTTTTTTCCCCGTTTTCACGCAATGCTTTGATATGAATGATATTATATGTATCTTTTAATGAATAAATATTTAAAATTGGGCCATAAAATATCTTAATTTAATCATTTTCTCTAAAATGAACACGATTTGGGTCTTCTTTCCGTAATTAGTCAATTACGGTATCCTCTTACCTACAAATCTAGATTCGTACATCGCAAAAGCCTCCTCGAGTTTTCTCAATTTTATAAATTCTAAGATGCCATAAGAAACACATCTTTTCATGTTAACGGGATGTTTGTATTACAAGCATTCATCTTCGCTGCCATTTTTTATATTTTGGAATAGTTTGGGGAAAACTTAGCCTCAAAATCTGTTTGGGTAATTGACGATAATTCCAATGGACTGTGATATAGACTATGTTTTTTCGCCGATGAGTATCGATATCATTGAGTTGTCGTTTATCATGTCTTCGTGAAACAGTTTTTCAGGTCCATGACATTTCCGTAGCTCGCCGACAACAGTTATGACTGTCATGGAGTTGATTTGATGAAACGACCTCCATAATTCCACCTTACCCATTCAAAACTGCATAGTGCATTTCTTTAAGGCCTTTTGCCATTGAATAATGTACAATTGATAAAGACCGTCCATGATAATTGAATTGTAATCCTCCTAAAACCTGTCTTGCAGTTTGGGCGTCTCTGGGAATGGACAGCTAAATTCTGACTTGGGATTTCTTTTTAACCTTTCTTCTTTATAAGAGCAATTTAAAAAATGGATTCCAGACTGAAAACTTTTGCTTCAGTTTTTACGTCACATTACACTTTACAACAGTATAACATCAAGAAAGCACAACAATTCTTTTATTTTCCAATATACTTTTTAATGGGCAAATGTCAACATATTTACAACATAAAATTAAATAAAAACATAGGATGATAATAATGAACATGAGTAGTACAAGCAATTACAAGTGATATACAGTGAATGCACCAAATTAATACCGGATAAAATGTTGAAAAATCCTCATGGGAATTTTTAATTGGTGGTAGTGGTAGCGCTAGGAATGTGAGCATTTATTTCCTTCCATATCTGTAACTTGTTCACACACTTATCCTGGACACATCAGTCAGAGACGGTGAAACATAGGACTAGGACAGTTGAGGGGAACCTTTTATTTGGTTGACAAAAGATGCCTGTCCACTTTCTTGTCTGAACACCGCATTCCGCCGTCTCTGACATCAAACTAGTGATCAATTGTAGAGTAAAAAATTTGATCTTGGGGTAAGTTATAAATCACTCATTGGCACATCCATATACAATTTTGACCATTATGGCTTCACATAAAACTGCAAGAACAATAGGGACACTATTTGTTCAAATGCAGTTTCACCCCATAAATTCCCCATCATGAAAAACACACAGCCCACTCAAAAAGTAACAAGGACATCATACAAGAAAAGGAAAACTGGCTTTTCCAAATATTTGGATAGCTAAACAAAGTAAAATTGCTTGTTCGAGTTAAGTGATTACAACTAGAATCATGATAACTTTAGTGCTTTCGATGAGCTGTGATTATCTGCAATCACTTGTCTGTCTTCAGGCAATATTAATGGTACCAGTATATTTTTATCACCGAAGGTGGTGCCGGAGGCGGTGCCGGAGGCATTATGTTTTTGGGTTGTCCGTCCGTCTGTCCGTCCCGCTTTCTTGTTCTAGCGATAACTCTAGAACCACCTGAGGTATGAACTTCAAATGTGGCGCTAGTATGTACATGTATCACCACATAGGAAGACGATGTGATTAGATTTGGGGGTACGTAGTTCAAAGGTCAAGGTCACAGAGACCCAATTTTTCTCAAATTTCAAGTGTTAGCCTCGTTCTCGATAACTCAAGAACCATTTGAGGTATGAACTTCAAACTTGATGCTAGTATGTAACACCATAAGAAGAGGATCTGATTAGATTTTGGGGTTTGTAGGTCAAAGGTCACAGGTCAAATTCTGAAATTTCAGGTGTCAGCCTTGTTTAATAACATGATATCTCAAGAACTATTTGAGGTATGAACTTCAAACTTGGTACTAGTATGTATCACCATAGGAAGAGGACCTGATTAGATTTGTGATATGTAGGTCAAAGGTTAAAGGTCATAGAGGTCAATTCTGAAATTGCAGGTTTTTGCCTTAACATGATATCTCAAGAACCATTTGATCCATTGACTTCAAAATTGGAACTAGTATGCATCACCATAATGAGATGAACTGATTAGATTTTTGTTCACGTAGGTCAAAGGTGACAGGTCATACAGGTCATTATACAGGTGTATGTGAAATATTTTTTTACCTCTGTTATCACCATATCTCAAATATTTATGACTAGGAGGAGATAAAGTGATCAGACTTTTTACATATTACAAAAAATGGGTTTTAATTAAGGTCTTAAACTGATTGAGGTCTTAAACTGATTGAGGGTGTTGGTGCTCTGAATTTGCACTGGTAATTTATTCCAAAGGATAGGGGCAATTACGGAGAAAGCGCGATCACCATATCTAGTGGAAGTACAGGGGCCAGGAATTAACTGCAAAGTTGCTGATGATCAAAGGGGTCTTAAAGAACTTGAGGAACGTAAGGAGATAAGATATGAGAGATATTTAGGAGCAATACCATGGAGGCTTTTGTACGTCAAAAGAAGAACTGATACGATAGTGTATGATGGTGTATGGGAAGCCAATGAAGTGAGTGTAAGATGGTTTATGTGCTCAGATTTTCGTCAGAGAATAATAATAAACATATAAGCTGTAGAAGAAACATTATTATAATGACCAAAACACACATCATTGCAATCATTATACCCAAAACAGTATTGCCAGTGGTATATATGTGTCACTGCAGCGGTCTGCAGTCAGAATATTATAGCCATATTTCATACAGTCTTTGTAAATTTTAGATTTTGTAATATTTTTACTTGTGGGACTCTTGTTCACCTTTTGCTTATCTCTAATCCCTTAACATGAAAGCCCAGGAGGTGCTCTGTGTTATAGTATATGGGGATAAACACTATTTGTAATTATATATGTTGGCCAAGTTCATTGTCTACTAGGTGTTAAGCCCTGTCTAGTACCATCACCTTTTTAGTCTGAAAACAATAGTCTTTAGGTCTGCTCAGTGAGTCATCTTAGATTGCTCAACATCTATGCTCTTCTTATATAGAGATAAAAAGCTAAAAGCTATCAGTTCAAGTTAGAGTAACCAGAGAGAGAACTCCAGTTGATTGTCATATACTGTAAAAGTAGTTTCTTGCAGTTCGCACAAGAGTGCAAAGGTGTAAGCTGTTCAAAGCATCCAATTGTATTTTAGCTTTGAACTTGGAACTTGGATGTTGGGATGACAAATAAAGTTATTTCACACAAGCCAACACCGGTTCTATGAATATATTTCTCTTGGAGTGTATATGAGTTTGAAACTCCGACCTGTTTGCCAAGAGGCGCAGGGCGGCAGCCACAATATGTCATGATCCTTAATGACCTTAGTTAATGGTTGGTTGGAAGCAGAAGAATGACCACCAAGGGTCTTAGTATTTGCTGGTTCACCACTTGATTCAACCTGTTTTATTTCACATGGATCTATCTTGTCTCCAGGTATAGTACCTGTAATAGGATCCCATCCAAAACCTTTACAATTACATCTTTCTGTGGGTCTTTCATAGTTAGATGTGCAATAGTATGCAGGATTGGCTCTCTTTATCCACACTGTCTGTGTGACAGTGGTTTTATCCTGTACAGGTCTGGTCCATTTGGGCATCTTTTCACCCTCTTGGTAGCAATCTATATATCCTTGGATGGTTCCATCTGGTACGTGCCCTACAGTTTACTCTGACCCAAACCCCATTCATTTCACCAAACTATATGTGTACCTTCAGTTTCACATGTTGCTTTACCTGGAGGAAATTCGACCTGTAGCCCTATTTTCTTTGTTAATTTGTCCAGCTTCTCACCAATTTGGTAGATTTCACAGATAAATGTACCTCCTTCCTCTCTTAAAGGGCAAGCCAACCTTGGTGATAAGTTGATTTGTGTGAAAGCAGAAAAATAAGAAAAACAGGATCATGAAAGTTTGAGAGAAATCGGACAAGGAATGAGAAAGTTATGAATGTTTGAAAAATGAGATCACTATACATCTACCGGTATGCGAATCTCAAATTGGCAATTTGGTGAGTCGATTGTGACATACTTGTGGACAACTCTCCCGTTTGTCGTAGACAAAAATATTAATTTGCGGTTTTCTCCGAAGCGCCTTTACCCTCGGGGCAGTTCTCAAAATATATTGAAGATCGCATATTGTTATAGGTCCTCATGAAAGAAAAATCCTACTTTGTAATGCATTTTGAAAAAAAAAAGACATTTTAGTCATTTTGTGTGTTGGAGCGAATGGGGGAGTTGTCCGCAACTACATCACAGTGATATTACCTATTCGGCCAATTTGAAATTCACATATGTATAGTGATTACAACTTTCAAAAATTCATATCTTTCTTATTGGTTGTCCGATTTCGTTCAACTTTCACCAATCTGATTCTCTGATTTTTCCTCTTTCATTCAGAGCAACTTGCCATTAAGGGTTGGATTTCCCTTTAAACATTACTGATTTTCACTCTAATCATGTGTAAAGATTTACATGAACTGTCGCCTGTGTGTCTCCTTCAGTAACAGAAAATCTGCTATTTTGTTTTGAAGTCAGATCACCCCTCAAAATATTGCCAGAGTGATAAAACTTGGGTCTTTTTGATACATGCAATGTTACTTCTGCATTATTCAAATCATCTCGACATCATCATCTTCATTAAAGCTTAAAAGCGTGGAAGTTTTGAACTGCAAACATATTAAGAAGAGGATCAAAAAACTAAACTGTATTCTGTTAGCTACATTTGTATCCATGGTTATACTACCACATTTACATGAATGAATAGATCCAAAGACTGATCACAACTATTACACAAAGAGCCAATACTACTACTACGCAAATTGCAATTATGTAATCGACTGACTTATCTCCACATTTTGTAATGTTATTTTCTAAATCATCTATTGGCACATTGCTCGGGATCACTTGAAATTTTGATTGTTTGTATGTTTTTGTATGCAGATAATGTGAGCTATTTGGTCCCATGATAACCTCTTCTTTTTGTGTAGAAGCATCAACAGTAACTTGCATTCCACCCCACATAAAGTCTGAACATGACTTGAATGTCTTCTTGTATTTTCTATTAACAGTACAACAGTGAATAGGAACACTTTTCTGGAGCCAAAATCTGGAAGTGATATGGCCACTCCCTGTTACAAATATTGGTGAATATGTGCCTGTATGTCGTTTTCCAAGAGTGTAGCATGTAATGCCTCCTGGAGGATAACCTTCAGCTGCAGTGCACTTTAGAAGAGAATATTCAAAGTATGATGAGAAATTTGGAGTTCTCTTCTGGACCCAATGGCAGGTGGCTGGACCTGGTTGATGATAGACTTGTAGCTTGTAGAGTTGTGAGGAATTGAATCCAGAACATTCAAAGCTGCCTTGGTAAATCCCGGCATCTGATGGAAGGGTGTCCTCAATGTTCAAAGTTATGACAAAGGAACCAAAGACCGGGTCTGTTTCCACAGTTATTCTCTGATTCTTGGCAAGAGGATGAAAAGTTTCATTCCCAAAGAATGAATCTCTTTTGAATAGAAGTTTGTAACCGCACTGTTCTGTATTTTGAACAATGAAGGTAACTTTAGAGCTTTTACCTTGTGTAGTTGACACTTTCTTAATATCAATTTCCCCTCCAGAGGCCGCCGTGACAAATATTACTAGAACACCACATGCCAATAAGCAGCATTCAATAAATGGCATCATCGTGTAAACATGGCATTTTAATTTGTTGAATGGCTGTGCCCGGTAAATCACATGGACATTCAAGTGTCATTTTGATGTCACAAACCTATTGGGGAAAGAAGCAAACATTTTTTTTTGTTTCGTTGGACACTTTCATATCACAAATATATAATATTATGAAATATAAAGTTGACAACAGATTCACATTTTCTCATTGCAAAAGATGGTTTGTTCAAAGTTTAGCTGAGTCACTGACTACTTTCTGATATTGTCCTCAAAGATGACATGGATTGCATGAAAACAGAGGGATTTGAAAGTGCGATTGTAGAGAGTGTTTCCAGTAAATTATTACCAGTATTGACAAGCCTAGGTAATAATATGATTGCAGGGCCCTCAGGGAGAAAAGTATTTAAAACTGATGAGGCTACCCTGGGTAAACAAGACTTTTTATGACACATTAGTTTTCCTCTCTGAAATTTCCAAAGAAAAAAAAAAGAAAAAAGAAAATTTGAATGACAAAGCAGTTTTGTTTAAAAGCGTTTGGTTGCAAACTTGTAGGTAATTGTGCAAGTTTATTATATAATAAACTAATCAAACTTGTCCCATTGGCAGTCATGACCACTGTTCAGCAGCACCAATGATTTTGGTGAACATTTGTGACACTCCACCACAAAACGACCAATAAGTCGGAAATTTGGGTTTTTAAATTTCAGCACAGTTTGAAAGCTTAGATTCTTAGCTTTAAAATGATATATAACTTGTATACACTAAGGAAACCGTTATACATTACAATGAGAATGTCCGAGTGTCAGACAGGCTAATGACCAAAACAATAGAGAAAACGGGCTCTAAAGAAGAGTGACCATTTAAGAGCGTCTAATCTGTGTCCTATTGTTTGTCGCACAAAAGGTTGAGTGAGAACTCAAAAGTCTCCACTGTGAAGTACTTATTGGATTGGTTTGAAACTTTCCACACCTTTAGAATAGATATATTTCTTTCTTTCTGTAGATTTTGAAAATCAGACAGTGGAAAGTTTTTGAGCTATACCAGAAAAGCGAAGTGAAGTACGATGCCAGCAAGCTGACTCACAAAGTTTGAATATCCACGAAGAAATGGTCATTTTGAACGAGATTAAAAACATATTTCAGCATGGTATTTTACCCCGAAATTTTGTCAGATGGTAGATTAATAAATTAACTTTCAGAAAATACCAAAAACTTGAAATAGAAATTTCCACCCCAAACAACCTTTTTCAGCTGTTTACTCTAAAACTCCCACTGCGACTTATTGGCCGTTTTGTGGTGGAGGGTCACATTTGTAATACATTTGAAAATGAAAACCTACCTTTAATATGTTGAAATCTGCTGATTTTTGAAGTGAACACCTTATTCAATCAAAATGCTCCACAGCTATGATGCAAATATGAATGTTGTGCCTGCTAAAACTACATAACATGGTCACTGATTGTGGGGAGTGTGATGGCATGTCCAAACTTGTTTTATTGAACTTCATGTAATGATGTTTATATTCCATGTAATCAAGTATCAAGATTATATTTAAGAACAATTTAACAACATACCTTCTGGGACTTGTTTTGACTTGTAACATCTAACAAGAACATTATACAAATCACCACATTAATTTCTTTCTTAAGATGTGAGATTGTATAGAACATGTTTTAATAAGCTCATTATAAAAGGTAAATTTAGAAGTAAAAAATTTCAAAGTTTATGATATAGGAAATCACAGCCGGTGGCATTTACTATATTATGGAAATATAACTGCATGTTTACCAAATAGCGTTGTAGTATCATTTTAAATCTTATGAATCACACAATATAAATGATAGGATGCAGTAGGTGGTCTTCATTTTACATTTTTCAAATGCTGGCACTGATAATTATACCCCCGCCAAACAAAGTTTGAAGGGGGTATATAGGAATCAGTCGGTCGGTCCGTTGCAAATCTTGCGGATCGAACTACTTTCTCAGTTTTTGACCGAAAGTCATGAAATTTGGTACACACATTGGTCTTTGTGGGAAGATGTGCAAGACATATTTTTTGGATGAGTCGGAAGCTGCGTTGCCATGGTAATGGCATATTTGTGGCAGAAAATCAAGGAAACACCTTGCGGATCGAACTACTTCCTCAGTTTTTGACCAAAAGTCATGAAATTTGGTACACACATTGGTCTTGGTGGGAAGATGTGCAAGACATATTTTTCGGATGAGTCGGAATCTGCGTTGCCATGGTAACAGCATATTTATGGCAGAAAATCAAGGAAACACCTTGCGGATCGAACTATTTCCTCAGTTTTCGACCAAAAGTCAAGAAATTTGGTACACACATTGGTCTTACTGGGAAGATGTGCAAGACATATTTTTGGGATGTGTCAGAAGCTGCGTTGCCATGGAAACGGCATATCTATGGCAGTAAATCAGGGAAAAATCTTGCGGATTGAACTACTTCCTCAGTTTTCAACCAAAAGTCAAGAAAGGCTGTTGTTACGGGGCGGGGGTATTAATCATCATCTTCAGTGATATATCTAGTTTTCCATGCCAGCAATTTAAAAATGTCCATTGAATACAAAGCCCAAAGAAACTTTGGCTGGGGTCTATGGAAATTGTATTCTGTACAAAATGAAATCACATGGAATGAGATAAATTAGTTGATATTATAGAAAAACATGCTATTTAAATTATCATGTAGTTATTTAGATAACAAACAACCTACAAAATAAAAAAAAACTTGTTTAAAGACCTAAATACTGAGAGAAACTACATGTATGTACTAACTGTAAATTTGTAATTAAGGTATGGATGATAACCTATGATTCCACATTAATTTTCATGCAAAGTTTGAAAAAGTTATGGTTATTGAATAAATAAATGGAACTTCTATGTCATGATGTAACAGATTTACTGATAAATTATTTAGATTTAAATTTTATTCATCAAAAGTTTTAATCCAATACGAATTTAAAGAGAGAGAGAGAAACAAAAATTGTATTGCAAAATGTTACCCATATGAGTTTTCCATCATGATGATTAGATTTGATGATATGTCAGCACAGGGAGCTGTAAATAAAAGGAGTGGAAACAAGCTGCTCTCCTTTGGTCCCATGCTCGGCGCCGCCGAAAAATTATACGCTATTCCGCAACTGTTAACCAGGTGGTTAGATAAAAGTGCGCATGAATTATCAGGTTTTCAAACTCCTACATCAGAAAATGGTATCTCAGCAACTGTTCGCTGTCCCTTTCAATGATTTCTCATCAACTGATTTTTTATTAAAAGTCAGTATTACAGAATGAATCAATTGCATACATAAGTCGAAAATATAGAAATAGATTACAAAAAAACAAAAAATCAGACAGATAATAAGAAAATTGTTTCATTATTTTACGAAATTGTACAAACTTGGTGGAGACAGTTTGACAAATTTTGTCATGTAGCTATGATGTCCTGGCCACTCTAATATATCATTTGTTTTGTGTCCAAACTTTAAACTTTTACTTCTAAGACACTAATTTCTTTGTGCCTTTGCACATGTTATAACCTGTGATTATTTTTTTTCCATACATTATGCTCCTACATGATATAATCATATATCATGGGTTCTGTCATTTTGCTCTCTTTATGGTTACATTGGTATTAAAAAAAAATAGTTCCATATATATACACTTTATTTATAACACTATAGGTTAGTCTTTTACCAACTTAAACTGTTTTCATTCACTAATGTGGACTTTGTTAAGGTGAATGGTTTCTTCAAGTCCTCTTGAGTGGCTGAAGGCTTGCTCTCTAAATCATAGGGCTGGTAGAAGCTTAAGCCTTAAACCACATGTTATAATAATAATAATAACATTAATAACATTAATACTTTTATACTTATATAGTGCACAAATCTGTCTGAAAGAGGCACCCTTGGCGCACAATAAATGAAAAGCATAACAAATGTTACAAATCAAGAAAAATATAATTAAGGATGAGCAAGCATCATGAAAACAGACATAACATGATAAAAAACAGTGCAATATAAAAAATAACATTTCAAATAATTATCCTGTCATTAATGGTATGCCTTAATTTCCCTCAGCAATGAAATTGCTATATCATTTAATTGATCTACTGCATATGGAATTATATGCTATATAGTAATGCATATATATAATGCAGCCATTTTAAATCTCACAGGCCTTTTTGTAATCTAATAGTTGATACATTTTCTGTTATAGGTGTAATGAGAATTAGAGCAAATCTGTAACTGGAAATAACTTGAAATTACTGTATAAGAATGTATTGGCAGAAGTGTTAAAAAACATGCAGGAAAATGACAAGGAAACCAAAAAAATGAAGGTGAGTGTATTAGTCTTCTCTGTATAGGAAGGTTAGCAAAATGTTGTGCCATGTGAAGAAGCAAAAATCATTTTTGCTAGTGATATTGATGAATTAAAAAGTGTAATTTGACATATCTTAGTTACAGTTTGTGTAATATTAAGCCTATCCAATGTAGTAGACATATTTCCTTGCATCATTTTCTAAATGATTTGTTCTACCTGTATGCTATCCTCTGTAATTGTGATTGTGAACAAATACACATTTAGTGTTCTGAATGGATTGTTACGTACCTGTACATTCTTCTTGGGTGCTCTGTAACGTGTTATCATTTTCATCTGTTTTCCTTGAAGTGGATCTTCCTCACCAGGTGTCGACTTATCATTCTTGTCTATATTTGTTTCTTTCTTACCGAAAGATCTTTTGAGAACTTCAACATTGTGATTTTTTACAATGAATTTTGTTATCATGATGATAATACCAAATGTATTAAGCACTGTAAAGACAAGAATCAGCGACAATACCAAGCTGGATTCTGTAGTATTCACAGATCCTGTTTGTGGCACAGAACTTGTTTTGGCATCAGGTGTAATTCCAGAATTTTTTGAACTATTTTCCATGTGAGTTTCAACTTCGTGAATAGATTTTGTTGATGGGAACTTTGTTGGGGACACTGTACTAGACGGACAAGGATGGATATCGGGGATTGCTTTGTTGCTTCGTGAAAAATCTCTCATAAAGTCTTGGCATTTGCACATGTTACTAACCTTATCATAGGTGGTGGAACAACAGAATATGGGAATGGCCATTTTTATCCAAAGCGTTTGCATTATATCGGTTCTATTTTGAGTTGGTCTTGTCCAGGGGGGCATTCTTTCACCATTTTGGTAGCATTCAATAAGGCCAAGATGACTACCAATGGAAGCGGTGCACTTCAAGGGAGACCAGATTCCATCAGTTGTATCAATGTGATTTGGGCCCAGGACACAGTCAGCTTTACCAGGTGGGAACTCTATATTGAGCCCCACCTTTTTTCTTTCTTCATCGTTTATATGGTCATTCTTGTAAACATTACAGATGTAAGTTCCGGCGTCTTCTCGAGAAACATTTTCAATCTTTACGCGAACCAGAAACATTTGATATGGAACGCCAATTGCAGTATGTTTCTCTATATCAACTGAAAATCTTTTACTTTGATCATGGCCAAGTCCAGTTTCTACCATGATACCATGTTGGTAAAATGGTGGTCTGTCACCAACTCTTATTTCTACATCTAAATCTTGCTCTTGATTATAATGGTATAGGAGTTCTGCTTGCCCACCCTCTGTGAAACTTAACTGTGTTGAATCACTAAAAGAAAGTCCAGTTAACAGAACGATGAATATGGCATGATTTGCAGAACGTCTATTTTGACATGATGCAAACATGATTAAAGAGTCAAAGAAAATATAATGTAGAATGAATTAAGAAGAAATATGATCAGTACAAAAGGGAATACAAGTTATTTAAAATTATATGAGGACAAGTCAATGAAATATTTGTTTTGTAGCATCAGTTATATTTTTTTCAAAGGGTTTTACAAATATAAGGAGTGTCAGTATTACAGAAAGCACTGTCAGTGTTACTACAGCAGTACGATATCCAGTGTATGAACAATGATCATCAACCTCAAAATCTTCACGGTCTTGGTCAGTTGAGTGATTCCTTTCCTCACTATTTACTGTGTCTTGACTGGTAGATGCTGTCACTCCTTTGGTATCAGCTCCTGGTGTAGAGGTTTCTGCTTTGTGGGCTGTAGCTTTTGTTGAATGTTGCAAGGAATGGAAGTCGTTACAGTCAAGTATGTTCTTGGTAAATCTTGTGCTGACCGCGCAGCAGGACAGGTCCTGATCTCTCTTCAACCAAAATTTTGCTGTGTAGATATGATGATGGGTTATTTCTAGAGGGGTGTGTATCAGAGTATTGTCTTTTCTGTTGGAATAACACAGCACGTTTGCTTTAGGATAACTGTTTTGGCCAGTGCAATGAAGGACAGAGAGATTGAAAAAGGTGGCTGCCTCAAGAGGAACCTTGTCCTTATCAAGCCAGTTACAGTCCACTGGCCCTGGTGGGTAGTAGATCAAAAGCTTTGCTTTCTGTATGGTTGTAGTTGTGTTACATGTGAATTCACATTGATAACTCCCTTTGTCTGTTGAATGAGTGTACTTTAGGATGAGCGACACTCCCAAAAATCCATATGCAGATTGGACATGCACCGTTGTTCTTAGCAATTTCTTGTAATTAAATTTCTGTGAAAATGTTTCTTTACCATTGATATTGAAAGTCACTCCATTATAGGAGAGTTTGAAAGTACAGTTGTTAGCAGTATCAGGTGTAATGAAGAGAAGCTTAGCCTCCTTGTTCTCATCTAAAGTTATGATTTGGTTCTTATGCTGTGATGAACTTATGGATTCTTGAATATTACCAAGTGTTAAAATGAAGAATAGTTGAATTCCACAAGTCACAGCCACCTGTCTCATGTTGAAAGCTCACTTGACGCATGGGTTGATGCATCATTTTCTTTGTGAGTTTTAGGTTTTCATTCGCTCATTCATCTGTAGAAATTAAAAAAACATTCAACCCCTTTTAATGTAATGTTACTGAAAAGCGATAAAGTATTAAAGGAGTAAAATCTGGAGGTAGATGGTACATGTACATTGTAGTGAAAATGGATCTTCTTTATTACATTTTTACTCCTACCAATGCACTGATAACATCATAAAGAAGTGAATCTAATTGCCAGATTGAAAAAGGCATCAATCAATTTTTTTTTTTTGGGGGGGGGGGGGGGGTGGTTGAAAGCTAGAAAGTTTCAGATGTATAATTTTGAAAAGATCAATCTATGTCATTTTAATTACATTTCTCTGTTTTTGCAATGTACACCATTGTCCTCAAAATACATCTGGACAGGGCTGCTAAGTATGCAAATACAAATTTCCTCTTAATAGATATCCTGTTAAATAGGTAGGAAAATACTAAAAATGCTAGGTATTATCTATAGTTGAAGATCATTATCCCTTTGATTTAGCTGTTATTAGTACAAGGTATCAGTGATAACGACGTCATGAATTAATAAGCTTGCAGACCAACTTCAGGAACAACAAGCCCTGAGAGCTTTGGGAGAACCTTGGAAACTGTTTTCAAGGATCTCATTAGACCCATCCTGCTTTGGGGTCCCCTGGGCTGTTTTATGGGGTTCTGCACTTGCAGAGCACAAGCTAGATGATTTTCTAATTTATCACGTTGCAGAATATTTCTTCATGATTTTTGATTTAGGTTTTGAACCGTTCCTTGTTTAATCTATCTTTAATTCATTCTATATTACATTGTGTATATTCACTAATTTACACCAGTTCTAAAGCGCATATAGAGCTAGTTTAATTATGTACTATAAGCATTATTATTCACATTAAGAATGTGTCTTACCTTGTAACAGAGAGTGGTTATTCACACAAGTTCTAGTAGCAGAGAATGTAGGAGAAAGATGTGGAAGAAGCATGAGTTGGTAACCATTGAGACATTATACGTAAGCAGACGTACAAACGCTTCTCACTGTTAGAAATATGTCTCAAAACTTTGTCATTCTATGCAGGCGTATCCTTTCACAAAGTTTATCCGCAATAATTGTGTTATTGTTGATGACGCTGTAAGTGAACAAATAGCGTGCAAGGTCTTATTTATTTTGAGGCACAATTTGCAGTTCCAATTTGCAATGCATCTCAAATATTGAACTTGTGAGATAGTGACAAGATTGTTGCTTTTATTTTATAGTTTTTATTCAGTTGTTTATTGAGTGTGATCAGAAATGAATGTGACTGAAGTTCAAGCTTTATTGTTTGAAGTTTGATAGGAAAGATCAATCGTCCAGGTACATGCCATTAAATGATTATGAGTAGAGGTTTGTTTGCAGTAAGCCTTTTCCAGGTTCTTGTTAGTATTAATAAACAAATTAAAATGAAATTATGTCATCAAGCTCAGAAATATACTGATATCTTTGTATTGATTAAAGGAGGTCATCCCATATTATATGTTACCTTGAAATGTGAATGTACTCTGAAATGCTCATTTAAGTTCACCGATCCAAGTTTTGAAGAAAAAAAAATCAAATAGTGACTTTATCAAGAATTAATAATATTTGCCATACATGTTTTTGAATAGTGTCTGTCAGGAGAATTCTGTTCAATTTCTAAGATAAAAACAAAAAAGAAATTGCTTCAGTTTATTAGGCAATTGTAATTTTCCGAATTTATTATTGACTTTTTTACAGTTATTTATAACATATACATGACATATGACTGCTCCATTTGTCACATCAAAACATTGATGACATTTAATGGTACAGCTTTGTGAAGCAAATAGAATCAGTATTTTGCTTTTTACAAATCTTTATGGGCCCCTATGTAATATCTAATTTATCTTTAAGAGATAGAGAGGGAACAATCGGTATCAAGGAGTACCTGGAATCTTATATTTATATTTTGTTATGATCACATGTGATATGATAATACATTTATTGATAAGTAAACAAAAACCTTATCACATTCTTAGTGCACGATGGTCCCTAGGATTCCAAGATCAACAAGCTGATATGGTCTTTGCTCGCTATCACACATAGTTCCATAATAACCAATGAATGTTATTTGATTTCCATAGATACCACCCAATGTTGTTTGTGTTTTTCCCCCACGATATAAATTTGTCTCTTGGGTCAAAGTAGTTAAAACCATTTACAGCATTGCTATAAGAACAATAATGTTAAGTTTATCATAATATCTGACTGTGCTGTACATATTGTACAGCATGGTTAATCTTCTTGAGAACCTGAAAGGGTAACGCATTGATGCTCACCAAAAAGTATACCCAAATTTTCCTTAAAATTTTGTGCGAAAGATTCAGACTATAGCATTGCCAAATTTATCTACAGGTGCTCTGTGTGGTGTGTACTACTTTAAAAAGATAGAGACGGACAGGGACTGTTTGAAAATATAGAAAAATAGTAAGAGAGATACAGAGGAAGAAAAGGAAAGGGAGAAATGGGAAGAGAGAGAGAGAGATGGATAGAGGAACAAAATAGCAAAAAGAATGTAATACACAAGGACACATTGGTTAATAATCTGTACAATATCAAACTTATTCAATACTGCAAATATGCCGAAAGATTTGTTTACAAATTAAAAATTATTCAATACTGCAAATATGACTTTAAAAGAGACCAACTGATCCAAGGGTTCCTGCAAGGACTGATGCTACAAATATGAGACTTAGGCAAAGAATCATCAGCATTTACTTTCCTTTGGATGATGTCTTGCTCTATGTTCACATCTTCACTAGATAGATTTTTAAAAAATGAAATCCAAAGTATTTTCCTGAATATTTCTCCTGAAAACCTTTAGATAAATAATTGCTCTCAGGAGCCACAAGTATAAAATGGTAGTTCAAGCCAAACATTCATGCCACTTGTGTGTGTAGTCCCATACACACATTTCTGTGTGCTTTTCAGCAAGATTGGGTCAATTTCCTATCAATTTTCATGCTTTCAAGACAAACCAGTATAAAACAATTCCCATGTAGACATGGTCACCCTTTCCATGGCTTTGAGACAGTTTCTTTCACAATGTGATTGCATGACCAGAACTCAACTTTATCTTTAAATCTGGCTCTTGCGTCAAAGTAGTTAAATAATATTTACAGCATCGATATAAGAACATTAATGTAACATAAGTTCATAATAATTATAGCTGAATTGGCTGTATATATTTATTAGAATGTTTAATTTTTTTTGAGAACTTGAAAAGGTAATATATTTGATACACACCAAAAAGTATAAACAAATTTTCCTACAGATTTGTTGCTAAAGGATCAGCGTGTAGCATTGCCTTTCCTCATATATGCAAAATTTACACTGAACTTCTTTAATCTACAAGTGCTTCATGTGCTGTGTACTACTTTGAAGAGATAGAGATAGAGAGGGACAGGGACTATTTACAGAGATAAAAACCGAGACAGAAAGAGACAGAGGGAGAATCAGAGAGGGAGAGATGGGAAAAGAGAGACAGAGATATGGATAGAGAAACAAAACTGCAAAAAGAAAGTAGTATTTAAGAGACTGGTATTTTATCTATTAAAATAATATCAAACTTATTCAGTCCTATAAATATCACTGTAAAGAGACCTACTGATCCAAGGGTTCCTGGAAGGACTGATGCTACAGATATGCATAGACTTGGGCAAAGAATCATCAGCATTTACTTTCATTTGGATGACGTCATAATCTATGTTCACATCTTCACTAGATAGATCCCCAAAAAAAAATGAAATCCAAGTGTTTTTCTGAATATTTCTCCTGAAATTCAGTAAGTAAAAACCTTTGCATCAATGATTGCTCACAGGAACCCTAAATATAAAATGTTATTTCCTGGAAACCCTCTGTTAACACATATGCCTATACACTGAGGTTCAAATGATTTTTAAAGAAATATTGAAAAACACACGAAAAAATAACTTATTTTTTAAATAACATATCTAGTTGTGAATTTGTGATAAAATAGTTTCATCTGGATACCTCATGTGGTCTATGATGTAATGAAATAATCCACAAACCGTGGTATTTCATGCAAAACGGTGTTTGGCAAGTCCAGCTCATTCTTTTTTGAGGTCTTGGAAGATTAGCACATTGCTCAGTATGAGTGCAAAGGTAATGGCGAAGAGAAAAGCCTAGATATCTATCTAGGATAGACGTATACTCGCTATGCATGATTTATAGCCAGACATTCTCACAAGTTTTCTTTTTTAATGATTTTGCACATTGCATTGTCTGTTTTTTTTTACATGTATTCTTCCTTACCGCTGATTTGTTCACAGTGAATTCCCTTCAACAACTTCTTGATTGACATAGAGATGGGTCATGCCATCTGTTAGTTTCATGTTTTCAGTTGAGGATGAATTGGTATCCTTAGAAGACTGATCCTCCATGTCTCCAGATGATAGTGAAGACCCTGATGTAAAGCTTGAGGAAGTAGTTGTATCACTACTGGAATATGTTTTGACAATATTCACGTTGTATTGTGCTCCGCCATCAACATCGTGGTACTTTTCTTGATACATCTGAGGTTCAACTCTTATGGGTGGGTCTTCATAGGTTGGCTCTTCTCTGCCACTGACAAACTTGAATCGATTGTCTTTTTGTAGGTCCAGGTCTTGAGATGCCTGGGTAGAATTAGGGTTGATAGGCCTTTGTTGAAAGTACTTGTGAAAGACCATCATAATTGTAGTTGAAAGGCAAACTGCAATAATGATCCCTCCCATGATGCTTATTCCAGTAATAAGAAGGACACGTGTGTCCCCGACATTATGTGAAGCTCTCTCACTTTTCACACTAATATCTTTCCCATCACTGTCCATTGTACTTCTCAAAGAGTTTGTTTGTCTGGGGTGTGCTTGTGTTGTTGGATTTGTGTATTCTGGATTATGTTTTGGAAAATTGTTGATGAATTTCTCAAGAGAAAGATATTTTCTTATTTTACAGTTGTTTTCATGGTATTCACAAGCAAGTTTTACATAGGTTCTGGCCTTGTCCATGTTCTTGATTGTTAGAAGTGATGAACTTGATGAATGGTGCTCAACTGATACGCTATCTTCTCCTAAGGATTGGAAAGGAATATCATCAAAATACCATGAAATGTTTGAAGAACCATCACTGAATGAATCTTTTTTAATTACAGAGCAAAAGAAGGATGTTTTGCTAATCGGCATGATCTTGACAACATCAAATTGTTGAAGTATCATTACTATTTGTGTACAATTCTTGCTGATATCTTTGTAAGGTTTAACTGATGAAACAACTGTTACTTCTGACGTTGCATTTGATGTGCCTTCAGAGTTTCGAGCAATGCAGATAACAAACACTTTACTTTCATCCACTGACCTTGAATTTGTTTCGTCAGCTTCCTGTAAATTAGTTCCGAATGAATTTTCAATGCTTATATTGATAGTTTTTGTGTTAGCATTGCATCCATTTAGGACATCTGGAGGTGTGCAGGACCAAGTAAACTCTTGTATTGGTGGGTAAGCATTTCCTTCACATCTTATCTGTGTCTTATCCTCTGCTTCCCTGAGCTTGATGTAGGCTGGATGAACATGAACCACTGGTTTGTACCTGACCATCAGTGGACCTATCTGACATTCTAACTGCTCACCAGGAAAAAATGTTTCACTAGTTACTAAACACTGAATTGTTTGATTGTGAAAATCCTTATTTATCTTTAAATCATGTGAAATTATCTTTCTATTATTCTCATAGAAAGGGTGTGATAATGAATGATTTAAACCTTCCATTAGCCAAGACATATTCACTGGAGGATTTCCATGCAGAACTTCACATCTTATTTGGAGAGTTTCCTCTTCACGCAGGTCATGAAGTGCAGTGGGGCCGCAGATCAGATCTTTCTTCTTTGGAAAGAACAGGACAGTCAGTTGAGCTTCTCTTGAGGTGCACATTGTCCATTCCCTTTTTGTATTCAGTAACCTCGATACACATCTTTGAGTATGCCCTTTTCTTCCAATGTTAGAAAATCCAATGCTGGATGTCATCTCCCTTGTAGAGTGATCAAAACCATTGGACCTGATGCTGGCATGTGTCCTTGGTTTTATTATCCATTCTATATGATCTGTGTCAAGATTGAAGCCTGATACTCTGCATGAGAAGACTGCATCTTCCCCTTCCTTCACTGTTGCATCAAGTGGCTGAATCACAATCGTAGCGTGTGTACTGTTGCAAAATTCTGCAGTCATACTTGTAGGTTGACTCAAAAGTGTGGTGAAAAATAAAATAGAATATGCCTTCAAAGCCATCCTTAGTGATTTCTTCTCTTCTGCTTCAGGTTTTGGGAGCTGTTGTTTATGATGTTTATCTGACTGAAATTCCTCCATGTGAGTGAAGGTGATAAGAAAAAAGTAGTATCTGGAAGTTTGGTAAAGGTTTGATGACCAAGCTTTTCCTCTTCATGAGGTATATTACTTGTGTTTTGATTTTACAAGAAGGGTTCAGCCGAGGCAATTAATAATATTGGGCCTAGAGTATCACACTCAAACCCATCTTGAAGGCCCTTATGCAGGGTAATGGAAATATCACTAACCGACAAAATGATAAAACACTTCCGGCCCCAAAGAATAGAAAAGAGAGTGAAAGGAAATTTTAGGATACACATAGGCAAAAAGACTTGCTACTAAGTCAATCCACATACAAAATTCATTCAATTAAATATACAATGGCCCATCAAGTGCCTAGAATAAACTCAAAGATAGGGGAGTGTAGCTTTTAATACAGTGGTTTGGTAATATTGAATAGATTATCAGAATTATTATGTTTAAATACCAATTAAATCATTCAAGAAGTATCAGTAAAATGCATCGTTTTACATTATGGTTAATTGTGTAAATATATTTTCAATGTATCTGTAAGTCTTTATGTATTGATTAATCTGTTCTGTACAGTGCTCTGATCAGTCTTAAATTTGATGTAGTGCTATAATAGAAACAACAGCAATAACAATAATAAGATCTTCTTTGACCAATCTTTTTGCTCAGCAGTTGATTTTGGCGGCCTTTCACCTTGCCATCATTAATGAAGCTGAAGTAAAGTGAATGCCCATTTTGCAGTTTGTTGTTTCTCCTTGTTCATATGAGATACATGTACCCACCTCTGTTTATCTCCATTTTCTATTTCTTTTTTCATGATGCTTTAATGATACTTGTAATGAGACCAACACCAGACAAACAACAGACCAAACAAAATAATTGCATTACATTGAATGACCAAGCTTGGTTGTTTCATGAATTTATTTCATTCAAACATATTTATTCCAGGTGGGGTAATCAGAAATATACATGTTGAATAAAAAACAAGTTTCTTTTGATTGTGGTATTTGCAAATTGTACAGTAATAATTATGAAAAGAAACTGTTCGTAGTTCAATATGATTGAATAATTCAATACAACTTTTTACTCTGTTAACATCATCATCATAATAATCATTTTCATAAATGCAAATATGGTAAAATAGACAGGTGTGAAAGAAAGAGTAAAAAATTAGACTGAAGAGAAAAAAGAGATTTTAACCCATTGCCCAAAGGAACCAGGTGGTGCCTGTATTACGCCTATGTTGATGAGAGAATTCAGTAGTCAACAGGTTAACTAAAACAAAAAGGATAAGGGAAGAGAGAACAGGCAGAAAAGATGAAATAATCCTTCATAGGCAGAAATCATGGCAATAATTCATTTTTAGGACACATGATTTATGAGTAAAAAGAATCCATATGATTATAAAGTAATTGATGACATAAAATGCGAAAAAGAAAAATTTAGATGCTTACATATTTTGAAGCATTACTGCTGTAGAAATGAAAAAAAAAGATCCTTTCCAGATCTGAAGGGTCCATAGACTTTGGGATTTGTAGTGCAGTTTTTCCGAAAGACAATAAATACAATAAATTCTATACTACATCATATTTGCAAGCAACAAATGGTTTATTTATTTTCATAAGAAGATTCTTCAGTTCTTGAGCAAGTTAAGTTCTACAAACATGTATATAGCCCAATGCACATATACAATCAACTGCGTTCCGATATTTGAAATAAATCGCAATAGCATTGAATATTTGAATTGATTAGATATTCAGAGAAATAATAACTTTAAATGATTTTATTATGAATATTAAGCAGTATTTGCTCTTTTGACTGAATACCTGATAAATATTGGCCCAAGGTGAGTTTAATTGGTTTTCCCCTTACACCAAAGTGGAGTATTAAGATCAAGTCAGAAAATGTAATGTTCTGTTTCAACTATATGATACAACATGAAACTCTTGTTTTTGTTTTAAGCCCTCTTGAAGGAATCTCCTATGCCAAATGTTTTACTTTGGCTACAGCCCAAGATACTGAGAGCCCATGAGAACAACAGACCTCAAGACCGCCAGCCTATGATAACAACATGTCGGTCTCACAGACCTTCTGACAACTTTTCTAAGAGTTCACAAGACCTACATGTGTGTTGTTGGTCTTGTCAACTATCGGTCTCAAGGACTGTCCTGTTTAGTTTTATAATAATCTGTTGTCAAGCATATAGCAAAATGTATAAACTAGAGCCACATTCACACAGGACTTGTGGTTTCTAAACTTTAAGTTAGCGAAAATTTGAGTTTTAAAACGAAACGACTTGGGCCCCAAACGATGCTTCTTGTTCTGAAACTGCAAGCCAAGCGATCGTCGTTGTTAACACTGGAAGTAGATACTGATTGCGTGTACAGTACACATACAGTTCATGTGCTCATAATTTGTGCAAAGGGTATGACAAAGAAGTTTAACATGAACAGCGAGGTCATCGATCTTTAACCATAAGCTTGCGAAAGTTAAAGTTTATTCCGTTCACATGGCCTGAAACTGCGATGGAAGACCACCCCACTGCTTGTGGTCTCAGCGTATGAGCTCTCTGGGCAAATGCATTTAGTGTGCAATCAATATCCATGTTGCTGTATATCACCAGTATTTCTAAGGAAATATGGAGTGCATCATGTACATAATATATAATATATCTTAAAGATACTGCCATTTCTTTTTTAAATCTAAAATTGTGAATTATATATTACTAAGTTGTATCAAAAATAGTTTGGTAATTTCTTTATATGAGATATGGGATTTTGTCTAGAGGGTGGAGATCTGTGGAAATTCCGTAGGATTTCTCTTTCGCATGTACCTTTTTTTTTGTTTTTCCAATGCTTGAACTTTTTTATACATAGATTTTTTTTCAGTGGCAAAGTCTATTGATTCTTGTTTTGGATCTTTACATGAAACATCAATCTTGTCATTGTCAGAATCACTATCCTCATTTGAATGTGCATCAAGAGATGCCAGATCATCTTCTCCCCCTTGGCTTATGCATTTTCTATATATGATGAACAAAATAAATGAAATCATTAGGGCGCACAAAAGTATAATGAACATTTGCCAAATAAATTTGTTGTGGATTATTTCTATTCTTGTTGGGTTACATGTAGCTTTATGATTTTGTTCTGAAATCCCACTATCATTAATTAATTCAATCTCTTTTGTTGTAATGGTTGGGGATACTTGTAGGTTGTCTTCTTTTGGTTCGGTGTTTGAGTCAGCTAAAATTGTGGTGAGTGCACAAGGATCAATGGTCTCTTGGGTTATGTTTTCGAACATTGGGTCCCACTTAAAATCATTGCATTCACACAAGCTTTTATGTTTGTTACTAGGAGTCGAACAACAGAATACAGGATATGTTATCTGTATCCACAGGCTCTGTTTAAAGCTACAGTCCCATATGGGGACACCCCGGATCTGAAGCACCGGATCTATCACGGACTGCCGGGACCTAATCCGGGATGATTTTCATCCCGGACCACGAAAAAATGCAAGATTTCCTCTCAGTTGCATACCGGCCCGGATAGTCCCGGTAGAGTAACGGACCTTCCAGGCAGAGTCCAGGATCATCCCGGCAGAGTCCAGGACCACCCCGGATGTGACCCCGGACCGTCCCGGACAGGCCCGGATCATCCCGGTTCATCCCGGCAGAGTCCAGGACCATCCAGGCAGAGTTACGGATAGTCCCGGATGGTCCCGGACAGCCCCGATCTTCCCGGACCGATCTACAAATATATATTCACTCTCTCTACTTTCAATTTGGACAGCAGTACTGCATTCGTACGTTGCTGACGGTCGAGTTCCAGCTGATAGTTCATCAGTAAGAGTTTGTCTTTTGTTGTTGGAGCCTCTGCCATGTTGATGAAGACGTCTGTACGAGTGGAGCATCGAGAGAGTGGTTTGAAAATCTCTGAAAATGCATGGGTTTTTATAGGGGTCTTGCTTTGTCCTGTATGATCCGGGAGTCTCCGTTAACGTCCGTAAGTCATCCGTATGTATGCCGTATGTATGCCGTGTTTGTCCGGGACTTGTCCGTCGTCATCCGTGGCTTATCCGTGATGATCCTGGTTTATCCGTGATGATCCGGGATGATCCGTAACTATTCCTGAATTGTCCGTAAGTCAACCGTGGTCGTCCGGGTCAATCCGTGACTTTTCCGGCCTGTAAAACATGAAATTCATTTAGAATCCGTATCGGTCCTGGAAGGTCCGTGAAGCCGCCGGCATGGTCCTGAACATTCCGTAACAGTCCGTATGTCAAACGGGATGATCCGGCATGTATTTTTCCTTCCCGGACTGTCTAGGATCGTCCAGGACCATGCAGGCGGCTTCACGGACCTTCCAGGACCGATACGGACCTACCCGGCGGATTCCAGGATGTGTCCCGGTTTTGTCCAGGATGACTACGGATGAACGCTCGTCACGGATCATCCCGGAAGTTTTTGACAGTCAGAAACTTCCGGGACTACCCCCAGGACGTTGGCGGATGCCCAAGGATCATCCCGGACATACAAGGACCATTCCGGACCATTCCGGCCAAGTAACGGATCGGACCCCGGATCGCTACGGACTAATCCGGGGTTATCCGGGCCTATATGGGACTGGGGCTTAAGGGTATTGCCTCGGTGGGTTGGTTTCTTCCAAGGGGAACTAGTATGCCATTTTGATAGCATTCAAACTTTCCAAGATGATATCCTGGTTCAGCACTACAGCGCAATGCAAGCCAGTCACTAGCTGTGTCTGCAGGAGGTGTGTCTACAGTGCAGAAAGCTTTTCCTGGTGGGTAGATAACATTTAGTCTAACTCTTGAGAAAAAATCATTACTGTCATCGTTATCCTTAAGATGTGATTGACAGATGTATGTACCAGCATCTTCTCTTTGCACACTCTCAATCAAAACTGAAATATAACAAAAATTGTTATTCTCAGTGTTCTGAAATTCTTTCAAGTGAACCTGGAATCTTCTCTGTTGGTTTTCATACAAACCAATGAATGAGATTTCCCCAGCTTGGTAGAAAGGTAGTCTGTTCCCTATACTTAATTCAAAAGAATTGATTGCACAGAGTCCTTCATACTGGAAGATTATTTCTGCCTGTTGTCCCTCATTAAAATTTAGATGTATGGAACCAGTAAATGGCAATATGAATAGAAAGATGTGCATATACGGATTCAGCAGCATCTTAATCCATGAATTGATTTCTACATAAGATATACAATGTATGATGTTTTATCTTTCCAGTATTGTACAATGATATCAGTTTATTTTGTGTTTTATTTTAACACACATTACAATGATGGCTACCACTAAAAGTATATTAGAAATGAAACTTGCAATTAGGAATATGTAAATTGATTGTTTGTTATCATTAATTTCACTGGTTGCAGTAAAAGCCCCAAAGTCACTGGTGGTTGACTCTTTTGAGTATGGGTGCAGAGTATTTTGGAGGGTTAGACTAGTAATATCAACCGGTAAGTATGATCGTACTTTGGTTGCAAAGTCCTCCTTAATTGTGGATGTATCTTCAGTCAGTACCTTTCCATATGAAACAAAGTCATCACAGACTTTTTCAACTTTGATGAAATGTTCATTTACTGAACAGCAATTTAATGGGGATTCCTTTCTTAGCCAGAATGTTGCTGTGACTGTGATGTGACCAGATATGTGATATGGGCTGTGTGCTAATGTCTTGTCACTCAGTTGTGAATAGCAAATGATTCCTCCGTGTGGGTATCCTCGAGTAGCGGTGCATTGAAGTATTGAATAGTCTAAAAAATTGACCACCTCCAGAGGAACTCTCTGCCTGTCCTCCCAGCTACAGTTTGCTGCTGAAGGTGGGTAGTATACTCGAAGAGAGATATACTGTACAATGTTTTGTCCACAGCTTAAATTGCACCGATAAACACCAGCATCCAGCGGATTTACATGTTTTATTTGTAGGGAAACCACAAAGTAACTGAAAAGAGTTTCTGCATGTATTAGTGTTCTAAGATGTTTTCCTCGGCTGTACTTCATAGAAAAAACTTCTGAACCATTATTGTTAAATAACACTTTAATTGAGCTGAAATGAGCATGCCTTTGCAGATTTATCTCTCAATGAAATAAAAGAAAGCCTTACAGCATCATCCCCATTTGAGGCGTGCACTTTATGTGTTTTCAATGACTTATTGTCCAGAGCAGTACAATGTAGAGATGTAAGAATGACACATATAAAACCACAGAAGAGAAGACTTGAAGTCATTTTAGGCTCCATCTATCATCTCTCACCATCTTGGAATGTGTCGTGGGCATTTTCATCCTAAATGTCAAGTGTAAATAAAACATCTTTGTCATTTCATGATTAAGATTTGAAATACAAATTGAAATTGATATTATTTGCATGTGGAGGTATTTTATTTACACAACTTTACTTAGAATGTATCAGGGATGCCACTTTTCGGACAAAAGTAGGAATTCCTACTTTTTCAACATATTTTTAGCCATATAAAACCACTTTTTATGTACACAAGGGCCCATTCTAGATGATTTTTCCTACTTTTTGATCAATTCTAAGTGGCATCCGTGATGTATAGGCTACACTTCGCTTCATTGATATTTTTTCGATAGTCAAAAAAAAAACCCAACAGCAAACAAACAACAACAACAAACAAACAGACAAACAAAGCTAAAACTCTTCTTGAAACTTGCTGTCAAGTCCAGTGTATAGATTTGGTCATTTTACAATGGCATATGCATGATCACGTAGAATGGAGCAATGAACATAACTAACAAACAAACATTTTGATTTTCTCTTTGTATTCAGTCTGATGTATGCTATAAACTTTTAAACATTGAATGTTGATCATTTGATCATCTATTGACAGTGCTATAATTATCAACCTCTAATTCATAATTAATTTTAGTGCACATTGAATATGCTACAGTCAGTATAGATTTGTTGTAACCTACAGGAAGGCATTTTTTAAATGCTTCCGGCTATCAGTTCCTGACCAAACAAGCATGTCCACTGTCTTGCATTTTGGGTCAATTTGAAGCTCTCAGAGGACTTGATTATGTAAAATGGTGAAAATTATGTGAAATCAATATTAAAAAAGAAAAAATGAAGTGCATACTACATGTAAGTCTTGATAGGAGATATATTCAAGGAAAAATACACTCAGAACTGCATACATAAAACATATAGTAGATCTTACCCCCAAAGAAATCCAAATGTTTCCCTTGTTGCATGATGCAATATAATAAGTAGACATCTACCAGTAAATAGGGATTATCTGAACAGATTTTATCATGTGATGTCACTCCTTGATTGGCTTCGGAACAATCTGATCTAGCATATTCATGTAAGTTGCTTATCAACTTGGTTACTGAATGTAAAATAAACAAAGTCTGGTCTTATGACTACATTTGTGTGTGAAGACAATTTAGAACTATTTAGAACATTTATTGACATCATTATTAAACTTGTTGTGACATGCACAGGTGGAATGCCTTATCAGTGCTCTTTAATGTGATATTATACAAACAATTCATGTTTGTGAGTGCATGAGTGAATATGCACTGCATGTATGTTAAGTCACAATCAAAGAATAAATGAGGCATGTTGAGTTCATTATCCGTTTCATTGTGACTTGAATGAGTGCAGTGTTTATCACTAATGCATGAGCCAAGAAAATGAAGTTTTTGTGTTATAAAACAGGTCTACAATATGACTAAAATGTCGAAAGAATTTGTAGAAACCCGATCAAAATTTCAAGAGTTGCACAGTCACAGAGGCTGCCATTTGCTTTCTTTGATAACATCACATAATTAAGCATAAGCATATCCAAACAATGCGGTATTAAACTACTCCCATTTCTCTGCGCGTTAAATATGTATGTGCTAGAGGCACGCATGCACGCATCTTAGGTGTGCATTATTATTTTTTGTTGTGCATCATCACTTTCTGAAGGGAACTCTTTTGCACGGTCATGACGGTAGGAAAAAAAATACACAATCATGTGGTGTCATTTGACCAATTACCTCAAATGCCTACACTGTAGAACCCATTTTATAAAATATGCTATACACACAGTATTCTTGAGTAGTGGTAAAGAGTATTCATGCATCTGTGTTTCTCAGAGATTGACTAATCATGGGTGCTTATGACCGAGAAGTATTGTTAATGACTTGAAAAGAAATGACATCAAAACAGCCCAAAGTGATATGGACTGTGACCACAAAAACGTACAACAAATGAAAAAAATATGATCTAATATCTGTAGTGCTATGGATATTTCGACAACATTTTCTACCTCAGAGACTGATGTAATTATTATTTTTTTTACAGTAAAGAACTACTAAGTCCCTATGAAGACATGAAAATCAACTTTAAAAATGTGCTTTTCTTGCCTAAAAAGAAATGCCATTCTCATATCACACACTGGACACACAGAAAGAAAAGCCTTTTAAATGTCAGTTCCATGCCTAAACTTATGTGAGTTGCATAAAATAGTGTCATTGAAATCATACCCGTTTTAGAGAACACTCTTACACACCTCTGATTTGGAAATAGCTTTGATCTAAAAAAGGCACAAGATGAACATCTTTAAGACAGAATGTTGTATGGGACATATCAGAACTGGTCCCTCTTTGCTCACCTAATATGAACAAATCAAAGCCTTTCTCTTCAGTTGAACAACAACAACACAAAAAATTACTGAAATAAGACATTTCTAACTGCCTTAACAGTGCAGATGGCACGTATACATGTATGTGACAGATCACCAATTGTTGGACCACAGGAAAGGTAATAGTGGTCAATGTATATTGAGCATAAGTCAACCATTGTAAATATATGATTATAAGTACATGCTACCGTAGAAAATTTCAGAGAAAATTTTAAAAAGATATCACTTTATGTCAACTTTAAACAATAGTA
This sequence comes from Heliocidaris erythrogramma, assembly GCA_025617745.1. Lineage (NCBI taxonomy): Eukaryota > Metazoa > Echinodermata > Echinoidea > Camarodonta > Echinometridae > Heliocidaris > Heliocidaris erythrogramma. The sequence continues at coordinate 53,124,633 of CM046858.1, forward strand.
AACAAATGAGAAACCAAAATATAATGGACAAAAAGAAACTCAAATGTATTTTTCAATAATTCTTGTGCATAAACTTGGAGAAAGTAAGAATGTTTGGTATCATAAGAGATGGTAATAAATTTCCTACAAGTTTTGTACACAATATTTTGTAAAATAATAGATGGTTAATGAAGTGCAGACATTTGAAAAGTAAGCATTAATCACATTTTGGTAAAATTATGAAGAGAGCTAAAATCCCTGGCACAGTAAGAGTAAATGTAAAAATGGCAATACATGATATATGAAATATATATGTTGGATGGACAAATGTGTCAGTCAGGGCGACTTCACTGCAATGTATGTGGATATTTTCATACTATATATTTTTAAATTCAGAACATGTATGCATCAGTGGATTATAAGAACTTCAGTGGATCAAGTAAAAAGATTTAAAAAAAGATTTAGTTATCATTTTCACAATTGTGGAAACCGTTGTTGTTTTAAAGGTTTCCTGTTTCAAAGGTATTTGCCTGTGTCCCTGATGACCATGGTTTGGTTTTGATAGACCTGATTTACCATGCTGTCTTCAGTACTATCGGAGGTGGTGTCTTTAGGCATATCTGAGCTGCTGTCCTCTCCTGTATATGATGTCCAAGAACCAATACTGGATGTCTGATTATCTGAGCTGCTCAAAGAATGACTCTGAAATATTTTGTTGTCGTATTCAGTATCTGCATTTTGAGAGGAAATGCAATAGTCATCTGTGATACAAGTTATCAGTGTGGGATCCTCATAGATGCCATTTAGTTCTAAGTCTGATCTTTGTAATGTTCTGTCTATAGCTTTCTGCTATTTGGATATAAATGTATCAACATCATGGAAGTCTGTTGGATGTCCCAGAGGTGCTGCCCTATGTCCATGTTTGAAGTATTTGAACAACAGTATTGATACCAAAGAAGAAATACATACGATCATGGTGATCCCAGCAAATATCAATAGGAACCAGATGGAAAGCTTAGTTTTCGATGTGTCCATCATGAGTGTCGTGTTGCTCTGGTGTTTCCCATAGCCATTGGCTTCAGTGAATTGATCTCCTGTCCTCTTCACATCATTGCTCTGGTGAAAGGTTACATTTCTGGCGTCACCAATTACAGCATTATCACAAAGGGACTCCTGAATAAGCCTCAAGGAAACAGTCCCTGATTGTAGGTCTGGACAGTTTTCATCAATGAACTCACATGTTATATCTTTGCAGTTGTCTGTCTCAAATACATTGATCAACTGCATTGCAGATTGACCTATTGTTTTTCCTTGCATTGGAAATATGTCTACACTTGTGTTTCCCACCATAACGTTGTCAGAATACCAAAGGAATCTATGTTTATCCATTTCAAACTGTGGACCTACAACTGAACAGAGAAATGTCACATTCCAACCTGCATTTTGAAAACCGTATCCTGCAGTGTCGAGTTGGGTAACTGTCAGTGAGTAGTCTTGACACATGTTATTACTGCTATCAGATGAAGATGGAAAAATTGTAATATTGATGGAAACTTCTGACATTCCCATTGGGTTTTGGACGGTACATTTGACAGCAAGTTGAAGTGAACTATTAATGAGAATGTTTGATGTATCAATGACCACTGTGTTGCCAGCTACTGTACATCCCTCTACAACATCTGTTGGCATGCACATCCAAAATAGTTCTGTAATATTCGGGTAGGCATCTGCTATGCATTTCAACTGAATCAACTCCCCCTTTGTGAAGGAGGCATCGACTGCAGTTGGCTGAAGAGTTACCACAGGTTTGTAATAAACAATGAAAGGTCCAATACTGCATGTTACTTCTTGATTGGGAAATGCTACTTGACTAGTTGCAGCACAGGTTGCTGTTCTGTTGTGAATCATATTGTCGACATACATATTGTGGGTAGCTGTTTGTATTCCGTGTTGCTGATATGTTCCACCTAGCGTGCCCACTGATCCGGGAATATGCCATTTCAGTTCAACAGGTGGATTACCAAGAGGGACCTTACACCAGATTGGAAACATTTGTCCATAATGTAGCACTTCAAGCTTCTTTGGACCACATTTTATATCCTCTCTACCAGGGAAGTACTGGATAGAAATCGATGCAATTCTGGAGCGACAGGTTATGAGCTGTCTCTTCGCATTCGGGATGTACAAAACACATTGTTGCGTTTGTCTTCTTTTGTTGACTTTAATGAATGTTATTGTTGATGTCATTACATGAGTTGACTCATTAAACTTTCTTGACATGACACTGTAGAAGAGAGTGGGATTGACCTCCCAAAGGAGTGAGTCTGTATCTGGATTGTAGTCAGAAACTGAACAAGTGAAGCTTGCATTTCCCCCATCTTTCGCTATGATATCTGATGGCTGAGTAAGAAATCTTGGTTGACCAGGACTACTACAGGACTCTGCTTGTACAGGCAGAAATACTCTTAAAAGGAGAGCATAAGCAAGATAACTGATTGAAAATATCAAAGACATATTTTTTATTTCAGAAGAAATCTTGCCCCTAGAAAGCTTGATTGTGATAATGACATTAGGGACTACTTGCCAGACTCTGAAGAAATTGAAAAAGTTGTTTCCGCCTTCTTTTGACAAAACACACCAGTTTAGTGATTAATGGTGATTCTGAACAAGGGAATACAATTAATATACCTCAATTGGTATGCATGAAACAAGAATTCAGTCCAACATTAATGCTTCCTGCCATGTACTTCATGTTTTTCAAAGTCATTTATTTGCTTTCTGACAAGTTTAAAAAGCCTAAGTTTGCAGCATAGACATGAACAACACGATCACCAAGCAATACATTTTCCTTCATTTGTTTATTGTTATTTTCATATATTTGCAGTTTCATTGATACAGGGTGACATTGTCAGTTTCAGAACTGCTTTCCACAACGGCCCTGTAAGCCTTTTCTCTGTACATAACCAATATTTTTAAAGATTGAAAAAAAGAAAAGAAAAAGAAGAATGAAATTTCTTTGATTTATGCTAAGGTTGTTCCATTCTGTACATCCCATGTATTCCAAAGTATGACTACCACCATTGTCAAGTAATCTTATTGTATTATTGATTAAGCCGTTAATCTGGAATCTTGTTTCAAATTAATGATTCGGTCAGGGGAACAAATATTTCAAGTAATCGGCTGCGAGATTGTTAATACATTCATACACTTGAATCATTCTATGTTGACTTAACATAGCATTATGCACATGCTTTTCATGAAAGATCTTATTAATCTTCCAAAGTATGTAGAATTTAAAATTTAATTTTGGTTTCAACTCTCAGATTGGGAAAATAAGACATTTATTTCTGTATAATTCATGAAAATGACCTCTTTTTTTCTAATTCAAGGCAGAGGAATGTCAAATAGGTGAAAACAAAACCAACACATTTAACTTCTGAAACTGTCCTCATGTCTTTATTCCAGTGACTTTATATCCATTATTATCAATTCTAAATTGACGTGAAATATAAATTTTCTTGAGATATAACTATGAATGGCAATTCAAACAAAATCCTCAACATACTTTTTTTATGAAGGACATTTATTGGAGAAGTAGTAGCATGACTTTATAGAACATTTTTCAAGTAAACTAACACACATTCCCCTTTCAGAGAATTTTGTGTTGCCAAACTTTGCACTTCTATGAAGGAGTATCATTTGACATTTGAGAGATTGACTGCAATACTTTAATTTTTTTGTTGTATATGTGCAAACATCTGACAATATCTTTCTTTAATTTGAGGCGTGTCTTATATAGTTCCACTTCACATTGTATTCACAATGTTTATCTTGACAGATAGACTTTCTGGAATATGCTTTATGAGGTTGTCTGTTGGTTGCATTAAAAGATTATGGGGACTGAAGTTCAGGTTTTATTTATACTTGATGTGAGAACGAAAACATGAATGTGCAGAAACAAACACACCCACATCCACATGCTCATACATTTATCTGCCAGCATCTAATGAACTTGAAATGTACATATTTATTTGCTTTGCAGTTTTTTCCAAGTATATGATTTAGGCAATAAACAAGATAAAATAAATTGCTGTTAAACCATTGTCCTGGGTGTTTTAAATGTTAGTTAATGAAATATCGATCCATCCTGGCTTTTCAGTTAGGGTGGTTACTTTGTAAAGCAGATTAGATTAAAAATATTGTGGATAATAGGATGCTCTTGGCAAATTTTAACAATTTTCTGAACAAGAAGCTAGGATGAAACAGAAATGAGCAAGACCTCCAGGCAATACAATTAATATACTTAGAGTTTTAAAGAAAATAGAAAATTACAAACTGATATATGTGATTGAAAACTTGACTGCTCTCATTTTCACAAATGTTTCACTTTGTTTTACATTTTGAAAAAATGTTAGAAGGTGCCTTTTAGCATCCAAAATAAAGAAACACAAGTAGGCATATGCATTCTTATGATGTTCTTATTCTTTTTTTAAAAATTCATTTGCTGGATTTTGTTCCTTTTTTTTTTGCAGTTCATGATATTTTTTTCTTAAGGCATAAAACAACCATGATGAGATTACAGACTAGGAAGAGGAACCAAGCAGAATGCCATTCGCCTAACATCATGATTATTGTGTACAAGAAAATAAACAATGTTGACTGGTTGCACAAATTATTGGGGCCAGTGTCTTCCAGTGATACAGAAACCCATTCGCAGCATTATCAAAAAGCATATGAATTATTTTTTCAGATGATATGAACATTAAGAGTATAAGTTGATCTGTTGTCACACGAAGGAGCAAACGAGGGTTGCGACGTTTCGACCGCTAACTGCTAGTCTTCGTCAGGCAATGTGGACAATCGCCGCTGCAAGCGCCTTTTATAGCGTAAGCTGCGTTCCGAGGGCGCCGGAACTGTCGCGCTGCTATTGGTCCGTGAAACCGACCAATCAGAAGCCGCGGACTGTGCGATCGGTGAGCGGGATGCGGACGTCGGGGAAAATCCCGTCAGTGCTGCTGGCGGGCTACTGGTTACTGGCGGGTGAAATGCGGACGTCAGACGGAGGGCAACGGTAGGGGCGCATGTCGGCGGATGGTGGGGAGCCATTCCTCCGGGATGTCAATGCCGTTATCTCTATTGATATTATTGGGGTGTAAACGGATTTGGATAGCTTCTTTAACACGCTGTGTGTACCAGTGCTTATCCCGCGCTACGCAACTTACCTCATCCCAATTGGGAGGGTGCTGTGCGCTTCAAGCATGCTCAGCGACTGCCGAACTATCTATGCGACGGTGCTTGACATCTCTGCGGTGTTCTAGCATTCTTTCGTTTACGGGTCTACCTGTTTCGCCGATGTAGACCTTGTCGCAAGTCCCTCATGGGATCTTGTACACAACGCCGTCGAGTCTGCCGGGTAGCGTGGGGTCCTTTGGGTGGACTAGCTGGTTACGAATAGTGGTGTCGGACTTGAAAACGGCACGTGTGCTATGCTTCTCTAGGTGTTGGCGGAGCTGGCGAGAAATAGAATCGACAAACGGAAGAACAACGGTAGACTTGTAATTCACAACTTCCTTATCGATGGCTTTCTTCTTCTTAGCGACGCGGTTAAGGAAGGAACGCGGGTATCCATTCGAAACAAGAGTGGAAGCGATGTGTTGTTTCTCAGTGGCTGTGCACAGGGGTTTCGAAACAATGCGCGATGCTCTGTCATAAAGACACTTAACTACCCCGCGCTTGGTAGTGAGGCGGCCATCACTATCCCGGTGCACTAGTGTGTCAGGCGATGCGGCTATTGTCTTCCGTCTCCATAGTGAAACTAATAGACGGTTGCTGCACGTTCACGTGACTTAAAAGATCACCGGTGGTGGATCTATTAGTTACAATGAAGGTATCATCGACATAGCGTTTCCAAATTTTCGGGCTGAGTTCGGGCGGGCGGGCAAGTTCTGAGCGCATCTTCCTCAAAGGATTCCATGTACAAGTTAGCAGTAACTGCGGAAACAGGACTCCCCATGGCCGCTCCTTCTTGTTGTTCATAAAAGTCACCGTTGTACATGAAGTACGTGGATTCTAGCACGAAATTAAGAAGATCTGTGACCTGGGCAGGAGAGAGCTTGGTGCGATCGGGCAGAGTAGCGTCGGCTTCCAGTGGCTGGAGAGCGACGACGCAAGCGGCTTCTACGGGTACATTGGTAAACAGGGATACCACATCGAAAGAGACCATGATCTCGTGATCGAGTATGGTCTCGCTGCGCAAGAAATCAACAAACGTGGCAGAGTTACGGACTGCATGCTGATTGTTACCAATCAAGGGTGAGAGAATGCCGGTTAAAAACTTAGAAGTGTTGTAAGCAAATGAACTCACACAAGATACTATCGGGCGCAACGGGATCTCAGGTTTGTGGATTTTCGGCAATCCATAGATTCTATGCGGTTGCTTCTGTGATGGTCTAAGCATACAGTATGTCGAATCATCGATATCAACATTCTTGTGAAAACCGCGGAGAATGGTCGCAAGCTTGCGGGAGAGACACTCGGTGGGGTCTTTCCGTAGAGCGCGGTAAGGACCTGAGCTGATCAAATCTGACATCTTATCACGGTAAGTAGAGGTGTCTAATACCACGCTAGCGTGGCCTTTGTCAGCTGGCAAAATCATAATCGAGCTGTCTTCCTTGAGCGACTTCAAGGCTTTGCGCATGCCAGGAGTGACGTTGGACTTAGGCGGTTCGGCTGAGGAGAGGATCGCATTGACCTCCCTGCGGACTGAGCCGACGGTTTCGGCATCACGGCAACGGACGGCAGATTCGACTTTGGCAATAATCTCAGCAGCAGGGATGCGCTTAGGAGCTATAGCAGAATTAAGCCCCTTTCTATGTAAAGCGCTCACGTCGGAAGTCAGCACACGCGCAGACAAGTTGACTATTCGAGCATCGGAAACGGTACATACGGAATTATGCTTATCTTGTTCAATCAGCTTGTCATACTTACCTTGTTGACTTACCTTGCACTTCTCGAATTCAGCGCGGAGTTACCGTGTCCTTCGGCGAGCGTGGCTTTGACCTGCGCGGTGGTGGATTCCAATTCGGACTTGATAGTCTTCAGAGTCATCCGAGTCAGGCGAGCGGCGGGATGTCTTGAAGGCGATAAGTCGTGCTGTCTTGGTAGGAACTGGAGGGCGAATCTTCAGGTCTCTCGGGATGACAGAGTTCTTGATGCAACACGTTAGGAAGGTAAGGTGGTTGGTAAACCTCGCGAGTTTCTTCGAGCAGCGCTCATGTCTACGGGTAAGCCTTAGGGCAGGGCGCCCATACGTAAGGTCGATAGTGCAGAAGATGTTGATCATCGTGGTCGAAACGTCGCAACCCTCGTTTGCTCCTTCGTGTGACAACAGATCAACTTATACTCTTATTGTACTACCACGATGATCAACATCTTCTGCACGATATGAACATTATTGGCTTTACTTTCGACAAACACTTAACCCTTAAACACCACATTAGAAACATCTGCAAATCTGCATCTTGGGGTATTTTTAAAATAGGGAAGATCAGGTGTCTGCTTGACCAATCATCCACTGAGCGACTTGTCCTTGCCTTTGTCTCCTCTCATTTGGACTACTGCAACTCCCTCCTTGCTGGTCTCCCTCTTTCTCATATATCCTTCCTTCAACGTATCCAAAATTCAGCCCCTAGATTAGTTACTCTTAGCAGAAATCATGACCATATATCTTCTGTTCTCTGCTCACTTCATTGGCTACCGGTCCATTTTCGCATTACTTTCAAGATCCTACTTCTCGCATACAAAATCACACATAATCTTGCCACCATATATCTTCAAGACTTAGTCAGCCTTCGTTCCTCCTCTTCTGCCAGACCCCTCCGTTCATCCTTCTCTCTCCAGTTATCTTATGGCCCACGTACAAAAACCCAGTATGGCGATCAAGCCTTTTCATCCATTGCCCCCACCCTTTGGAACAAACTCCCATCCCATATTCAGAATGCCACATCTATCGAAAAATTCTCCTAAAAACCCATCTTTTTAAGCAGTTGTAATTTTATGGAGGCACATACATGAAGTTACTGTATTGCTTTTATGTTATCGTGTTTACTAGTTTACTTACTTAGACAAACAACCAGTTCGCTTAGAAACGCCCGTATAAAGCGCCATATAAATGCAATTATTATTATTATTATTATTGCTGGCAAACATTATCCATTTACAAGAAATTTTCAAAGTTGTGTCACCTATTTAAAAAATGCTTAGTATATTAATTGTTGAACTTATATTATTTTTGAACCATATTTATCAAGCACTGAAAGTATGTATTAAGAAGAGCAAAGATTACAAAAACTTGGATCACGTGTGTGTGAAATGTAATTATGAAATTGATAATGGAAAAACAAGGAAACATTAATCTTCTATATTAAATGTAGTGACTGCCATTTTTGGATGAGAACATAGACAACATGCAGAAGGAAACTTTTATAATTTTTTTTGTGTTTAATGTATGTTTATTTTCAGTACATTACAAAGCTAGTTGTATGTGCATACGTGAACATGCAGTATATTTATCATAAGAAATTACAGGCTACGAAAACATTTTAGAGTCTGAAATCTTTCCTATCAAAGGTGTCATGTAAACAAAGACCTTGTCTTATAGCATATGGTTTATGACCACTTGGGTTCTGATACCAGTGCGATAATCATGTTCTTTGCACGCTATCACGTCTAGTTTCATCCAGTTTTGAATCTGGTAGTAGTCACAAAGAGGGTAAAACAAAAGAAATCTTGCAGTGTATGATTTATGATACACTAGACATACATACTTATGTGGACTTAAAACCATGACTAAACAAGAAATTACCTAAATATTTAGCACAAGTACTATTACTTCATAGTAATCTCATCCTTTGTATTTACATAAAAACTTTTTTTTCTCACATGATCTGTACATTGCATACTACCTTTTAAGAAATAAAGGTAGGGTTAGTGGTAAGAGAGAGAGAGAGAGAGACAGACAGACAGACAGAAAGAAAGAGAAAGAGACAGAGAGACAGATGTTGGGAGACAAAAGGTAATGTTGTTATAGGAAGAGGCCAATGCTAATTGTACAATATCCAAATTACCCATTACATTACAATTTACTTGTAAGGTGCTACTTATATTCAACAAAGAAATTGCATGACAGTAGAATTTTTTACCATCAGTTGATATGCAAAGTGTCAGAATTATATTTCTTATCCACAACATATCACTGTGTGCCCAGCATAACATCAAGTTTATATAATATTCATTAAGTCTTGTTTTAATTCTTGTTCAAGTATTAATATCATTAACAATGTGGAAGATGTACAATAAGAAACGTATTGCATTAGATATTTTTTCGTGAAACCAATAGTGTAAACTGTAGGATGCCTTAAAGTGGTAGGTAGACAGTTCTACAGTGCAATTTATCTTAGAATCACTTTCACAAGACATTGTGCAATATGAGTTGGGTAGTATGGAAAATTTTGTATATATACTTTGCAGTATTAATGTAAGAAAACCATATCTTTATTTATACATCCATTTTCGTACAATAATTGGAGATATAGAAAATGACAAGAACACCCTTGATGTGTCATGATTTTGCATGTAATAATCCACAATAACATGCTGTAAATACAATGCTACTTTCTTCATAGGATAAATGTAAAATGATAGATAAATGAAGACACACATTTTCCATTTTATTTGCGGAAAGGGAGGGGTGGCGGCTCCGGGAAAGTGTTACAGTTCTGATGGAGCCCTTTAGCATGTGGAAAGTGTATTTTATTTGAACTCCTTGCTTGCATTTTGATAAATAATTGGTTCCCATAGAGGTCTTCCAATTCATCCCTATCACGTTCATGGTGAAAGCTTGTTCTGCTGTAGGAGCCATCATCTTTACTGCTTTCAAGAGAGCTGGAAGACTTGTACGAACTGCTTGTACTGGAACCATCAGAACTGTCTGAATATTCTTTTAAAGTGCAGATTTTGTACAATGTCTGTGTCTCACCATACTGTTCCTCTGAATTTTTAAGGAAGCCAGTCTCTTCATAGATGTGGCTACTCTGCGCATCTTTATCTGCATATGCCTGATGTATCTCAGGATGAAGACTCTTCAGAGTATGACTGCTTTGGTCATGTGGGCATTGGACACTAGTAGCAATTTGGGTGGTGATATCTTTGAAGTGTCTGTACAGAACTACAGGAATGATTGCAAAAAGACCTGCAGACACCAGGATACCAGCTACCACTGATGCTACAGATATGATGTAGACGTTGTGTGGTTGCTTGGGATTAGGCCAGGAATCATCGGCATTGACTTTCACCGGTAAGCTGTCATCCAGTATGTTCACATCTTCTGCAGATGAAGGAACTGATGTTCTGCTTGATGAAGTGAGCAAAGAATCTTCTGAAATCATATGCTCGGTCTCGTCTGCTTCAGTGACATTTGGTGATGTTACAAAGTTTACAAACACCTCAGTTGTCAAAGCTGTGTGATTTTCTTTGTGACTGCTCCTATTCCGCAGATAATACTCATTTGTATCATTCTCATTGAATTTAGTATTTAAAATGGTAATCTGCGTTGAAGATGAACTGTTTCCCATCAAGTTTCCTGCAGTGCAGATAGCGAAGACAATTGTCCCATTTTCTGAAATAGCTGCTGCCCTTGTTGATGTGGTGATTATGATGGATCTGCTGCTAGACTGACAACCTTTTATGGTGTGAGCTGGAAAACAAGACCATGAGAAGTATGTAATAGCTGGATAAGCTTCTGCTTGGCAAATGATTTTCATGGAGTTGTTCTGTACCACATGCAGTGTCACTTCTGCTGGAGTTACATAGACTTGTGGTCTGTGTAAGACAGCAAATGGACCTATGATGCAAGAGAGTTGCTGATTCAGAAAGACTTCAGGGCTTGTTGCTATACATGTGATGGATTTCTTATGAAGAGCAGGGGTAACCTCTATCTCCTGGGTTAAGGTCAGTCTCCCATTATCTTGTTTGAGAGTTTGATTCATTGTTTTATTTTCCCCTGTCAACCATTGTAGTTCTACTCTAGGGTTACCCATTGCAACAGCACACGAAGGCTGGATTGTTCCTCCATCCTGCAATGGGTTTTTCCTGCTCAAACCACATTCAATCTCCTCGGATGTTGGAAAATACTGAATGTGTAAATGTGCAATTAGTGAGAAGCATGAGCTCATGGTCAAATCAGAATTCACAATGTATAGTACACACTGATTGGTCTGTGCTATCCTGCCAACATTGTTGACTGTTATCTTTGAAACCATACGATTGGTAGACTCGTTGAATGAGTTACGAATGATGCTGTGGTATTGCGAGGGATTGACAAGCCAGATTATACGATCGTTGTCCTTGACGTTTGAAACAGTACAGGTGAACGTTGCATTTTCGCCTTCTTTTACGGTTATATCCACAGGATTTGTGACGAATATGTTCTGGTGATTATCATTGCATTTCATTGACCATCCACGGTTAATGTAAAATAAGAACAGGAAGCTAATAACTTGTAGCTTGAGTACAAGCAACCTGCATGAATCCATTTTGCTTGGATGTGTCTTTCCAGTGTTTGTTAGATTTGCAGCAAAAATTCATATCAAGCCTGGAATCATATTCAAACGATTGTGTTGTCTGACCTATGTTACGTTTGTGAAGATCATTTGGTCCCTTGGATATTTAAAGGAAGCCACCTTGCTGCAATTTACATGACAATTTACAGGCATGGAAACTGAAACTACAAGTTAAAATTTTTTGCAGCAGGTATTGCAAATCAATCCTAGTTGATGGTCATGTGCCAGTTCGTGCAATGTTTCTGATAGGATGACTGTAATTAATATCTCTAGTAGAACTCTGGTAATGTCAATAAGATTGTAAATGAATTGCAACTATACAAAAGGAAATTTGTTTTGATTTTCAATTCCAAGAAATCAACTCATTTGATGATACTTGAATAGAAAACAAGAAATCAGTTGTCAGATAAGACTGTAGTAAACAGGAAACCAGAGAGGTTAAATAATGTTTGTGAAATATTCAAGAACATGCAAATGACTTTAAGTGGAGATAACATTTCCTCCATTACTTTGTTTACATGTCTTTGTCCCATTAATGGAACATAGAGGTTTTGATTTATCAGTCGATATTCCATGCTAACAATCAAGAGAGACAAAATAAAAGAAGATGTTGAAGAAATTGATAGAGAATGGATGCTGTGCGATAGTAAAAAGTGATTCTATGGAAAATTACCACTTTCCTTCTAAAATGTGTTTGTTAAGCATGTAAAAATTCCTCTATTGTGCCTCTCTTAGTAATTCACCCTCTATGTATTTCTCTCTGTCTCCATTCCCTCAATCTCTCCCTTTCCCTTCTCTCAGTCTTCTCTTGACTATTCAGGTCTGTACTCAAAGTGGATTAAAAAAAAACCTTTTGATAAATCTATTATAGGCTAATACAGGTGAGCTAAAAAGAAATCACAGTCCATGAAAATCTAATGAAAAAGCTGAATGATATGCAACCCAAATATTCTCAACAATATTTGACCATCCGGACGGACTGTTGAGTGTCAAGTACTAGACAGTCAGCATTTCTCACACAGCATTCAACAACATTGTCCTCATTGCTTCAGAATTCTGCATACAATCAACTGAATAACAGTTAAAATAATTATACTAAATATGCAGGTACTGACTGGAAGAATTTAATGTGGAATCCATAATCCTTTTTATGTGAATTGTTTTTATTTTTAAAGAATCTGCAGTGACGAAAACATTGAACAAATAAACCTCTATCATGTATATACTGTATTTAAATGTGGCTATTACTGACAAGATAATAAATGGAACAAGTATCCAACACAACTGATTTTAATATAGACAGAACAACTCACCACATCCATTATATTTTTTAATGAAATAACATATATTTCAACTATACATTATTTTGAGTAGTTAAGATAGTATCCAAAGTATCCAATAATATGATGTAATGTACACAAAGGCAAAACAGTGTTGCTATAGCAAAACTTGTCATTCTATTATGAATCAAAACTAGGTAGTTTAGCGCATATATATATATATATTCCAGTGGATCAGGTGTTAGGGAGACACAATACAATGCGGTTTATTCTGTCATAATAGGGACTGGTGTATTAGGGAGAGATCATGGACAAAGAGGACACAAAGTGTCTCCCAAATGAAGATCTAGTAATAATTATTGACAGAAACATTCCAGGCATCAATGATTTACGACAAAATTTAATTTTGATATGCTCATAGAGTCCGAAGTATTAGCTTTGAAATGTATGGTCAAAGTACATAATGTTCCATTAAAATATAGAAAGATATGTGTACATGTACTTGATTATCATCCATATACATGGTTATCATATATATATGTATAGTAAACAATTGATTACAAATCACTCATTTTGAACAAATTTGAGTCATAATTGTCAAGTCACATTGCATCATATTTTGTGAAAAAATTAAAAAATATACAGTATATCTTGATTATCTTTCATATGCATCTTTGGCATATACATAAACTGAAGAATTGATTACAAATCATTAAAGGTCTTAACACAATACACCTCTGTTAACATGAAATACATTAACTCTTAATGCCGATGTCACGTATACGTGACAGATAGACTTGTCAATTTCTTTCACCAAGTGCTCGACCACTTGAAAAGTATATGGTTGTCAATGTACCGGTATATAAAAATTTTGAGCATAAATCAAGCATTGTAAATATATGATTGTGAATTTATGCAACCATAGAAAATTTCAGAGAAAATTGAAGATTTGTAAAAAGATTACCTTATTTCAACATCAAACAATAGTAAACAAATGAGAAAACAAAATATAATGGACATAAAAGAATCTCAAATGTAATTTTCAGTAAGTTTTATGCATAAAGTTGGATAAAGTAATAATGTTTGTTATCATAAGAAATAGTAATAAATTTGCTACAAGTTTTGTGCACAATATTTTGTGAAATAATAGATGGTTAATGAAGTGTAGACATTTGAAAAGTAAGCATTGATCACATTTTGGTAAAATTTTGAAGATAGCTATTAACCCCTTGCCACAGTAAGAGTTAATAACTTTAAATGACACCCAATGTACTGGATAATTCATTATAATGAAAAAGGCAGTATTATGCCTCAAACATCCCTTTGACTGTAAACAAATCTTTCGGCATATTACTCCCAGTGTTAAAGATCGTATGCTCGATCTGTAATGAAAAACACAAGTCAGAAAAAATTGGAACCAGCGGGATTCGAACCTGTCATCTACTGCTTGCCGGGCAGCGACTTACAGATCGAGCATACGATCTTTAACACTGGGAGTAATATGCCGAAAGATTTGTTTACAAATTAAAAATTCCTCCCCAGTCAAGCTTCTTCGCTAACTATCCCTTTGACTATTTCTTTCCCCTATAATAAAAGGAATAAAAAATTCTCATTGATTTATATTTTATATTTTGTTGTAGCAAATGGAAGTGTTCTCCAATGATAAATCTATATTTACCTTCATCCCCTTGGTGCAATTTTAATGTAGAAAGAATCGAAGTGATATTAAGCATTAAGTCGTATAATTCCTTGGTCTTGTATATTCTCTGACCTACATTGTGCTCGTCTAGTTTGTACAAATTGGACTCATTCAATGGCCATGCATAGCCAAAAATGTGACATGGAATATTTGTCGCATGACTCAATGATTTGTTGCCTTTTGGCAGTTTAGCAGTTTGATCTACCTGTACTTGTTTTTTGTTGTTTCAGTTCAGTTGATTTCTACCTGTCCCTTATATTAATACAAAGCATTATTTGTTGCAGAGGTATAATTATACTTAAGCGATGAATCATCACAGTGCTCTGAATGTGAATCACTTGAATTTGCTGAGGAAATTTCTGGTGAGTTTCCGCTGAAATAGACATGGTGAAGATCCTGATTAAAAGCACCTGGAATATTTTCTGTACTTGAATTTGAAGAAATTGTTGGAAAGGCAATATGTGTAGTCTGTGCATAATTAGAATTAGGTACTTCATAAAGTGGATCATCTGCTATTTTGATATTGGTGCAATATTCATGTATGGCATGTGTAGTCATTGTTTTAGGGCTGGGAGTTTGAATATTCGAGGACGAGATAATTTTTTGGGGGGCTTTTCGATTGACTTGACACATATGTAGACTAATTATAATCATTATGATAGCTATTAGCAGTACAACTCCTCCAACGACCATCATCATGAAAGGCTTTGTCATTGGTTCATTTTGATCCGGTCCATCTTCAAATTTTGTTTTTGACTGGACTGTTGTTGTAGTTAGTATGTCTGTAGTATACTCTTTCATTTGCTGATTGATAGATATATTCCCATAATTGGACAGTGATGTTGCCTCTACATGTTCATCACTGTTTCTACTGACAAAAAATGATGTTTGTTTGTTCTTCAAAAGAGTGCTAACGTTTGTAGATGCTTTGGCTATCATTCCTTGAACAGTAGCTTCACAAGTGAATGTATTTGTAAATTCCAGTCTTGGAAATCTCTCTAAAATTGTTAGTATGGACATTAAAGGTGCAGTTTGAACTAGATATCTGTGATCATTAGTGACTGGGGCATCATCTGTATACCACTCAAAATGAGCAGAATATACCATGGGAAGACCAGAAATAAAACACATTAGAGCAACATCTCCAGTTACTAGGTTTTGATATATACTAATATTTGTATCTATTTTACTAGAGAGAGTTCCTCTTTCTTGATATATTGTATAGTTATTTTTACAAGTATCTTTTGCAATTTCAAGATAGGCGTACCCTGAACCCTTTCCTTCTGAATTGATGGCAGAACATGTTATGTGTACACCTTCTACCATTGACATGCACACCCTTGTCTTATTTAGAGTGAAACTATGTCTTGATGAAGATGTAAGACCACACCCTTTCAAAGCTCCTTCTGGGAAACATGTCCAAGTAAAATTGTTTACCTCGGGAAAGGCATCTGCCGTGCATGTAAGTTCAACTTGTTCATGAAGCAAGATAGATTTAGTCTGAGGGTAGATGTGAACCTCTGGAGGGTGGAGTACCTTGATTGGTCCAATGGAACACTGCAGTTTCTCTCCAGGAAATGAAAACTCACTTGATACTTCACAAAGTATTGTTTTCAAATGTAGATCCCGGGTTATGAACAAATCATGAATAAGTACTCTTAAGGAACCTTCATCATTCAGTGAGGGAGGAAACATATTTCCACCAGGAATAACTGTCCAGGTCAAATCAACAGGTGGATTACCTCTTGCAACTCTGCATTCCAAAGACAAAGTCTCTCGTAAGTGAACTACATTGTGAAACGGTGTATCACAAAATAAGTCATCTTGTGTTGGAAAGTATATTGTGTTCATCACAGCTTGTCTGGAAGAGAAACACACAGTCTCTTGCTGAATCCTTTCCTCCAAGATACAAGATATGTATTGTTGTGTATGTGTGCTAGAACTGTGAATTGTGATATTTGATGTCAATATTCTGTTGTCATTATCATGCTTCTCAATACCTGCTGGTATTGTCTTTGGATTTGGATATACTGTCCAAGCTATGGATTTAGTCTGTTGGTCAGCCACAGAGCATTGGAAGACTGCATAATCACCTCTCCTTACTTGTCTATCAGTCGGCTCAACTAAAAACTTGGAAGATGACCTCTGACACAATGATGCATCACATGACGTCCCAATACCACAAATATTAATGAAAATAGCTACAATTTGTAGTGCATGCAAGGAAGTTTGACTTGCCATGATGAAACTCCTTGCTCTTGGATCTAAGGTTAATGGAAAAAGCCTAATGATATTCAGGCAGACTAACAAATGTTCATTTTTGTTTGAGCTCATGTAGTATTATGTCTTATGTTAATAAATAGTTTCTGTTTTGTACTGAGCTGTACCTACTTTCATTACATCTTTGTTTCATTACCAATTCAGATAAAGAAATTTTGACACCAGTTTTGAAAAGATTTTCCAGTCAAATTAATCTCATTATTTTATGTCACTTGTTCATAGATAAATGTTATTAATTTTTTTAAAACCACACTGAAACATTAAATCATGTTGAGGGCGAAAGCAATTTTGCAGGTTGAAAGTATGCATTGACACATTTATTGGTCCATACTCAGTGAAATATGACCCTATGACAGCCCAGGGAGGTGGTTTGGGAGGACCAAAACAACATTGAAGATTGAAAGTAGGCATTGACTAATTTATTATCCTTGTAAGTACCCCTGTTACAGCAATCTAGCATGGTGTTTATATTCTGAAATTCCTCACCCTTGGTATCAACACCAAGGGTGTATTGTACTGATGGGGATGCTGTTGAATGACAAGATGATCGGAAATAATCCAGAAAGTATGATAATATTAGGCATTTCCTTCTGCACAACCATGGAAAAAATAATGTGCTGAGCGGATCTGATGCGCTTTAACAGCTGAAAGCACAAATTGAAGTATCATGAATTGAGGTGAAGTTTGCGAAGGACACTGTCATTCTGGAATGAGTCTGACTCAATCCTCTTTAGCAGTGAATATAAAAACAGTATTACAGTTTCATATTGATCTGTCTATGTATGCAAATATTCATGGTAATGCCAAAAAAGAGTTAGTGGATCTTAATTAGGTAGCGTAGCGAACGTAATGGCATGTAAAGACGCGGGAAAGACGCAAAAAGCAAAATTCTTGTGTGCGTCTAAAATTATGATTAGACTTGTCGGAATAAAACAAAATCACATTATTTTGCTTAAAAGGGGTAATAGAGTTAAATACCACTTCTGCATCTTAATATTTGGGTTCTGCCTCTACATAATAAATTATGATTTTCAATAATTTTGTCATATGCGTCTTTCCCACGTTTCTACGCTCCATGACGTTTTGCTAAGCTACCTTACCAACTTATCAAACTACAACATGCTCAAAATTCTGCTGCAAAGGTCCACTTTATAACTTTTAACATAATCCAGAAATCTCTGCTGGCTACCAATTAGCAAAGTAATAAAATACAAATGTTGCTCCTCAACGGGAAAGCTGTTAATGGTCTAGCTCCACATTACTTCCATAAACTTGTATCACTATATGTGCCTAGGAGAAAATCTTATTTTTCTTAAAAGGAGACTACATGTACAAACAGACCTATAGAACGAACAGGAGACTGCCACAGCCAACTCTTGGCGCACGCACAGTGTACATGTAATATACGCCGAACAATGTTGCAGTCCAGGGTTTTGAGTTAAGGTATGTCAGAAAAAAACTTAGCAGGTGCTCCATCTTTTTCCACTGTAGCAGAATCATTAGGCTTATATGAAAAATCTTTTAAAGTCATATCTGTTCAGACCATATTACAAGTACATATACATGTAAATATCTGTGACCTAAGTATATTGTCATGCATTTTCCTTTTAATTAACTCAAATGATTTACATAATTAGTATGTTCTAGTTCCTCATCTGGCTTAAAGAATTCATCTACTGATTTTCCGTAGAATGCCCGCTTGCGAAGGACATTACCTTGTGTTTCCATTGTATCTTCAGCCTGATTGATATTTTCCAAATAATCCTGTTCATTTTCAGTACTTTGTGTTTCATATATGTCATCGGCTTCATAAGTAGACAGGAAAAATGTAGTTTGACTTTCCAAATACTCCGGTTCATTTAGAATATTTTCTGTGTTTAACGGTTGCATCTCGTTTGCATTAGTGTGCTGAATTTGCTTCTTTCGTTTCTTTAGTTTTATTATATATATCATCAGAGGTATGATAATCCCTAACACAATGAATATGGAAATAAATGTCTTTGCCAATGCTTCCCAATTAAAATTATAATTCTCTGATATTATTTTGTCTCCCATTTCAGTTGAGATTAGGTCATTTCTTGTTTTGGATGTAAAACTCAGAGGTTCATTAGTTGGTAACTGTGATGTTTCTGTCGCTGTATCTTTTCCAGTGAAAGAACAAAAATTGTCATATGTGTTTTTCTTGTCAATATACATGTAGTTCCATTTAAAATCATTACAATGCCTGGGACCTTTCATCTTCTTGTACAGTGAAGAACAACAAACTCCACACAGGGATTTCCTTACCCAAAATGTTTGCCAAAAACTTGTAAGATTTTGATGGATTTCATTCTTAGGTGGTATTTTCTCATAGTCTTGATAACATTCAAACACTCCAGACTGACTTCCAAGTAGCGCACTGCATGTCAGAAATGCCCAGCCTTCAACTGCCTTAGCTACTGTGTCAAAAGTGCAACTTGCTTTTCCTGGTGAATAATCAATGCTAAGTGCTATTCTTTTAATGATATGGCTATCAGTGTGGCTGTCTGCATTACCACCTATACAAATGTAAGTACCTGAATCTTCTCTGGTAGTATTTACAATTTGAATATGAATTTGAATAGTTTCATCTCCAGCTTTTGCAGTTTCTACAGAAAATCTCCCTATTTGGTCTTCAGTGAGACCAGCTGGATCTATATTTCCTACTGTAGAGTCATAGAATGGATATCTATTCCCAATTTGGAGGCTAAAGACAAAATTGTTTTTGTCTGGAAATTGAAATGCAAAAGCAGCTAATTTACCCTCCTGTAATCTAACATATGTTGAGGTCACAATCACCATATTTACAGTAAATAATAGGGACATACTTGGAAATATGTCTTTAAAATTCATGTTTGATAGCAAAGGCCTGAGTGAAAATTTAAGTACTTATTTACTTATTTAAAAAGATGGTTACTCTGAAATTTGCATTAGTTATATTTTAAAGTGGTTTAAGAAGTTCTTTAATTTTCTGGTGATGTCTTCTCCTTTGATAATACTGTACAGATGAAATAAAAAGTAGAGAGAAAATCAATGAACCATATGATAAATGCAATATCCACTGAGTTTGGGAAATTGCAGTTTGTGGATTGCAGGAGGTGGTTGAACTTTGTACTGTAGTTAAAATATTTTGGCTTGGCTGGTTTGTACTTTTCCTTGTTTTTCTATTGTCAAGTCCTTTGTCAGTTGAAGGTTGTAATGGAATATTTGTGGTACCTGTTTCAGGAGGCCACATAAAATCCTGGCAGTCAGTGAAATGTTTGCTGTATTTTTTACTTACTGAACAACAGTTAACTTGTGTCTTTTTCTTTAACCAAAAGGAAGCTATATATTGTCTTTCTCCAGTAGCAATCTTTGGACCAATAGTCCAAGTTTTCTCCTCGTCTGTAGAGAAACAAATCATTGATCCCTTTGGGTAACCATTGATGAAACTACACTGCAGCACTGAATATTCTGACTGGAAATTCACATGTTCCAGAGACACAGATTGCCTATCTTCCCAACTGCAATTTCCTGGTGAAGGTGGATGGTATACATGTAGATCAGCAGTTTGTGTTAATGTCAAATTGTGACATTCAAATTTGCATTCAAAGCTTCCAGCATCTGAAACGGCTATGTCCTGGATTTTCAGTAGTATTATCAAATATTCATATATGATTTCCGTCTCAACAGATATTTTTTCCTGATTAACCTGAAAATACTCATGTATTCTCTCCTTTCCGTTATAATGTGACAATTCAGAAGAGCAGTTATTCTGAGGCACTATGAATTTTAAACTTACTGAGGAATCACCTACAGTAGCAAATACTTTATGTGTATTAGAAGAAGTATATCCAGCACAACAAATGGAGAACAAAATTTGCTGCAGAATTAGAACTTCATATAATTTTATGAGAATACTCCCATATTGGTTCCATAAAGTTATTCTCCTAATTTTTGTAATTTTGGACAACATCCTGATGTGTACGCTGTCCATTCAAGTCCAGCTGGTACCCTGTGTGACAAGAACAAATTTTTACATCTTCAATTGTTTTTTTGAATCACATTAATTATGATATAGTAAAAAGTGAGAGTGATAAATCAATTCATAACGGCACTAGGGCAGAAATATTGTTGGATATTTGTAAAATTGTACATGCAATCAGTAAAGAATGGAGACCATGAATATTAATATTTTCACTTTCTTGTTCGGGAGTCTACCAAAGCTTGGTTGACTGTTTCATGCAAAAGAATAACATAGCTTTACCGCTATTACGTGATTTGTATTCTGTTTAAAATAGAACAAACATACCAATGCTATTTATCTCCTGCTTTATAACCAAAAAAAATATGTCGCCAAAAAAAATCATACTGTGTGAGACTAGATGTAGGTTTAAAGATTTGTTAAATTATTATATAACAGAAATTCCCTATTTATAGATAATCTCAACTAAAGAAAAGCATTGCATATAATTTGCAGTAGTTACATCACATACCATTTTTCTGCTGTATCCTTGATGTACATGTAGATTTCTTGTAAGCCATCGATATGGTTGCAGTCATACTGCTTGATGCATACCTGCTTGTGGATGTTTCAACAACTGTTGCGTATTCACATCTCTTCTTATGAGGCATATCATAGTTATACATTACATATTGATTGTCGTACATGTACATGTAGGTCTATTTACATTGCTGCATATAACTAGTTGTACTTTGATTTTATTGTTTGATGATGGGTGTGATACAGGAAGTGTTGGTTGTTTAAGTTTAAGAGTTGCTATCAGTTCAGTTCAATTCAGTCTATCTTCGTAATTTACTGCAATAAATCATATATACCTACCTATTATGCCTGTAGTCTTGACTACGGGACCCCTTCGAGAATTTAACACACATGAGTCACAATATTGTGCGCACCCCCCGTAATCCTATTGTCCCCTTCGCCACTCACGCGCGTCAACACGCTACGGCCATCTTCCTCTTTCTTGCTCGCCCCCGACGAGTTAGGACGTATAGTCACAGCGCTCCTGAAATCAGGTCGTATAGTATCTTTTTGGTGCGCTTTTTCACATAGTTAAAGCACTTTTAGGTACCTATATTCGTTTAGATTATAGTTCTTTGTGTTTTAGTAGTCACTCTTGCCGATTGCAAGGGATTTTTTGATTCCCTTTCTTGGCATTTATTTTTCTCTTTCACGGTCAGCCCCACGTAGATATTTCCGTGTTTGCGGGTGTTTCCGTTTGTCACCGAGCCTTCGGGTTCGGCGTTTTTTTCTTACGGTTTTTAGGCTGTGTAAATTTCTTTAGTGCGTATCTCCCAAATAATTTTACCCTTATTTTACTGCATTCAGTTGAAGTATTTCTTAATTTGAAAAGTATACTTTATTGTCTGTTTTATTGCAGTGGTATGGATTCGGAAGAAGAAGCAGCTAGGTCAAGGAGACCTGCTTCTTCCGAAGAGTCGTCTAGCAAGACGACTCGGCCTTCCAGAACTCTCCCGAGTACTTCGGTACATGGGGGAGGGAGGAGGGCTAAGGGTAAGTTGCCTAGTGGTGTTTCCTTGCAGAGTTTGCCAGTCTCGTAGCTTGCGGCTTCGGGACGGGTGGCGTTAACTGAGTCGGGATCCGTTAGGGGAGACGCGCCCCACTACTGCAGGGCAACCCACGGGCTTAGTCCATGTTGGTCTGGGTTCTCAAACCCTAGCCCCCGGCAAACGCCATATGGGGGAACGAGTACTTCCTGGGCTGTCTACATTGCCAGCTAATGGGAATGCTCGAGCTAACAATTATGGACGCTCTTCGGAGCAACAGGTGTTTTCACCTGAGTGCGTGACTACTAGTGCTCCCCTATTGCTGCTTTCGAGCGGTTCAATAGCGGGTTCACACGCCTTTAGTAGTCATCGGGCACATACCGAGTCATCTCGGTCTGCCCACGCACTGGGAGCTTTTAACTCCCAACCCATGGCTACTGCATCTTCTTGCTTAGCCAATATGGGTGATTTGGGCGATTCTCTAGGCTTACGCCATGAGCGCTCCAATCCCTTTTTGGGGAAGTGAACGTCCCTCCGCGGAGGGATCGGTTCGTGTTTCCGAAGTGGCTTCGGAGATCCGAACGAATCCGATTAAGCGTTCTAACAAAAGGGTTTCGGCTACGACTCTTGTCGAGCCAGCCAAGAAAAAGGCCAAGAAGAGGGCAAAAAGTGGCAAGGCTTTGCCGGCCTCTTGCCCGTCTGGCCTGGCTAACCCAGCTAGCTCCTCTCAAGCTGACATGTTCAGCATGATGCGGGCTTTTGCTCAGAATCAGGGTTGGTCCTTGTACCGGCTACTTCAACCCTGACTTCTGTCCCTATTCAGGGGTCTGACTTTGAGACTAATCAGCCTTTTGTGTTGGATTCGTCTTTGTCTGAGTCGGTTTCGCATGTGCCTCCTATTCCCGCGGCCCTTAGGGCGCCGCTGGGCGAGGAGACTTTCGTTGAACCATGCGGGACTCTGCCTGCTGAGGCCTTTGTTAGCTTTCCTTTGTCTCTTTCCGCTCGGGTGGAACCAGATTTGGAGGTGGCCTCTCAAGCTGCTTTTTTGAATCGCTTGGGCAGGCGGAGTCTCAATCGCTCGCCCTCTGTGGGGTGGAAGCGATTGCTTTGTTATCCAGATATCTCTCTGAATTTTAGTCAACCCGCGCGCAGGGTTCGACTTCGCGTTGGTTTAAGCAGCGGGATTCCTGCTGAGTCCTTTGTTGGCGTTCCTTTGCCGGGTCATCCCGGTCCGCCCTTGCTCTGGGCGCCTTGGCGTCCGGCCCATGGCTGTTGCATCTCCTTGCTCGGCCGATATGGGTAATTGGTGCGCGTCTTTGGGTTCAATACCCTCAGCGCACTTCTCCCATAAAGGGAGGTGAGCGTCCCTCAGCGGAGGGTTCGGTTCGTGTTCCCGAAGGGCTTCGGGGATCCGAACGAAACCGAATAAACGCTCTGAAAAGCGGGTTTCGACTTAGGCTCTTTTTGGGCCAATCAGAAGCCTAGGGAAGGGGCTAAAAGAGGCAAGGCTTTGCCTGCCTCTTGCCCATCGGGTTTAGCTAACCCTCCGGTCTCTCAAGCTGAGTTGTTCAGTGTGAGACGGGCTTTGCCCAGACTCAGGGTTGGTCCCTTGTACCAGGATTCACATCCCCTGCTCGTGTCCCGTTTTTGGGTCGGACATCGAGACTAATTAGCCTTTTATGGTTTATTCTTCTTTGTCTGTGATGGGATCACATGCGCCTCCTAGTCTCGCAGCTTCGGGGCTCCGTCGGGTGAGGAGGCTTATGGCGGTTCATGCGTGAATCCGACCGTTTCGGCCTTTGTTCGTGATTCTTTGTCACGATTATTTCAGGCGGATCCAGTTTTGGAAGCGGCCTCTCAAGCTTCGGTTTCCGAATCACTGGGGCAGGCAGAGCCTTAGTTGCTCTCCCTTTGTGAGGTAGAAGCGATTGCTTTGTTCTAAACTTTCCCTGACTTTTAGTCAACCCGCGCGCAGGGTTCGGCTTTGCTTGGGTTCAGGCAGCGGGATTCCTCCGAGCGTTTTTCTCTTGCGGAGGATTTCTAGCTGGATTTTGGACGCATTGAAGCGGTGCTTCTTTTGAGCGTCATGTTTGGTTTGCAGTGGTCATAGTTTTCCACTGCAGCTGCCTCGGTCATGTACCGTCGCAGAGTTTTGGTTGGTGGCTGTCTTCGTTCCTTTCTCCCCGCTTGGGAGGCCATCTCCGGGGACGCTTTTGTTCTCTTTGGCGGACGAGACTGATTTTTCATAGATCTGTCCGCCCCGCTCCCCGGAGGTGCTATAGGAACTCGGTCACCTCACAGGCTGTCTTTTTCCCTTTCTCCGACTTTTGTTATTCCCAAGCGCTCGGGAAAACTTCAGTACATTTTCGGATGGAGACTCTCGCCTCCATTCTTCCGTTGATCAAGAGGAAGGACTACGCGGTCTTGATAGTTTTCGAAGATGCGTATTTCCACTTTCCCGTTCATCGCGCTTTGCGCGATCTTCTGGGGTTTTTCTTCCTCTCAGAGACTTATCGTTTTTGCACTCTTCACGTCGGGCCGTGCCCAGTCCCTCGGGTTCTTACTCAGGTTGTAGCCGTGCTGGCAGCCTCTCTGGGGCGATGCGGCCTTCGGCTATTTTTGCTACCTGGACGATTGGCTTCTCCTAGCGGAGTTGCGCGATTGTTTGTTGGACGAGACTAGTTTGCTCGTCATTCTTACTCAAGACTTAGGTTATCTAGCCAGTCTAGTCGATGTTTTTAGAGGACTGCCGGCTCCTCATGAGACCCTTTCAGAGACAGCTCCTCAGGTTCTTCAAGCCGGGAAAAGACTCTCTTTTGGTCTGGATTCCAGTACCAGTAAGGATCAAGTCTCTTCTCCTTTGTTGGACGAGCGAGGTGTTTCTCGCGCGAGGCAGGTCCTTCTCTGCCCCTCTTCCGTCGATATCGGTTTCGACGGACGCCTCTCGGTTGGGGTGGGGAGGACACTGCAACGGCAGCACGGTTGCGGGGGATTGGTCTCATTTTGGGACTCTTCCTCATATCAATGTCCTGGAGTTTATGGCAGTTCTGTTGACCTTGCTCCATTTCAAAAGTCGACTTCTCAGTCGTTCGGTTCTGATTCTCACGGACAATGTTACTGTGGCGGCATATATCAATCGGCAGGGAGGCACTCGTTCGGTTGCCCTGAATGCCCTAGCAGCTCAGCTGTGGAGGTGGTGTCGTCGCATGGCAATCACACCCGTGGCCTCTTTCATCCCCGGTCGGGAAAACCTCATTGCGGATTTTCTGTCTCGGGGCAGGTATCTTCCATCGGAATGGACGCTCCATCCGGAGGTATTTTGCCGCATTCGCAGTTGCCTAGGTCCACTGGAAGTGGATCTATTTGCGTCGGTGCTAAATCACCAGCTGCCGAAGTTTTGCTCCCGTGTTCGCGATCAGGGAGCATGGGCTCTCGATGCTTTCTCCCTCAGCTGGGAGAACCTTCAGGGATTCGCCTTTCCTCCCTTCCAACTGATTCCGCGTGTCTTGCGGAAAATCAGGGAAGATCGGGCGCGGGTGCTCGTAATAGCTCCCTTTTGGCCCAGGAGGAATTGGTTTCCAGAACTTATGAGCCTCCTAAGGGCTCAACCGTTCGTTCTCCCGTTAAGAGCGGATCTGGTGTTACAGCCCCTATCGGGGATTCTTCACCACAGTCCGGAGTCTCTTCATTTGACTGCTTGGCCCCTGTCAGGGGATCTGCAAGACAGTCGGGTCTCTCTGATAGAGCCGTGGACTTTTTAATGTCCAGTCGTAGGGTTTCTACTAGGGAAATTTACAATTCCCGTCTCTCGGTCTTTTTCCTTTGGTGCAAAGAGAAGAAATCGAACCCCTTCTAAGGCTCCTATTGGATCAATTGCGGATTTCATTATCTTGTTATTTGACAAAGGGAGATCTATCTCTACTATCCGAGGCTACCGTTCGGCGATCGGGCCATTCATTCGGGTTTCTCAGATGGTTCGGGGATTTCCAATTCCCCGCTACTAAGTGGTTTGATTCGTTCGTTCTTTCTGAAACGACCTTCTTTTTCTAAGTTAGTGCCGTCTTGGAGTCTGCCTAAGGTCCTGGAGGCCTTGGCGAAAGCTCTTTTCGAACCGTTAGGTGAAGCTTCGCTTCGTCATCTTACGGTTAAGACGCTCTTTTTGGTAGCTATTGCCTCTGGGCAGAGGCGCAGTACTCTTCATGCTCTCTGTCTAACTCCTGGTCATGTTCGCTGGGAGAGAAAAGGTGTTAGATTGATTCCTAGGGCTTCTTTCGTTGCCAAGAATCAGACAGCTGCCTCCGGTCCTGTTGAGATTTTTCTTTGTCCGCTTTCTAACTTTTCTTCGGTGCGTGAGGACAAAGTTTGGTGTCCTGTTAGGGCTCTCAAATGGTATATTGATAAGACTAAGTCTTATCGTAAGGATGATCAGTTGTTCCTGATCACTAGAGAGCCTTTTTCTCCTGCCTCTCTTGATTCCATCTCTAGATGGATCGTTGAAGCTATTAGGGCCGCTGGCACAGAGGCTCTTTTATCCGACAGTAAGCCTCGTGCTCATGATACTCGTAGTGTCAGCACTTCTTGGGCTCTGTTTCAAGGTGTGGCGCTTGTTGATATTTTGAAGGCTGCTTTTTGGCGTTCGCCCAATTCCTTCATTTCTTGCTACCTTAGGGATATTCCCGCAGGTGAAGCTTTGTTTGCGTCAGCCACCTTGAAGGCCGCTGTGTCTTCTTTGTAGTCTTTGGTGTAATCCTATTTCCTTCTGCTCGAAACATGCCTCCCGGTCTTTGAGTTGGCGCTGGTCTGGCATAATAGGTAGGTATATATGATTTATTGCAGTAAATTTGTAAAATCAGCACTGATTTTCTTATTTACTATATAAATCTATATACCTACCTATGACCCTCCCTCCTTCCCCGCTCCTTGCAAGCAACATGTTTCTACTTGGGATTGCTCGCAAAAGAGGGAAGATGGCCGTAGCGTGTTGACGCGCGTGAGTGGCGAAGGGGACAATAGGATTACGGGGGGTGCGCACAATATTGTGACTCATGTGTGTTAAATTCTCGAAGGGGTCCCGTAGTCAAGACTACAGGCATAATAGGTAGGTATATAGATTTATATAGTAAATAAGAAAATCAGTGCTGATTTTACAATTTCACATTACACATTTCATGTTACACATTGTCACTTTCGTTTACAAGACTACAAAGGTGTATTTATTCAAAACTTTTGCGTAAATTAAGTATATAGGATATATCAAATCAAATTGTTTTAGTTTAGTTGTTTTAAATTAAAGATTAGTTAGAATTAAAAAATCTTTGAAAGGCATATTCTGAAAGTTCACAATATTCTTAGTCTACAGTTGGGTTCCCTAATGTTTCAACTGAACAATAACTATATAGCTCAGGCACTTGTTTACTTCTTTACAAAAAACAACCAACTGTATAACCATCCTACTTGTCAAACATTTTTGTACTATCTTCCAAAAACCACTATATCCTAACAAATGTTGATTAGAATTTGTTTCCCCTCTCAGTTTGTGTCAGAAGGGTTGGGCCGGGTAGGAGTAATCATAGGCATACAGGCATGATTTTGCGAGGGGCTGACACCTTTTGCTCCCAAATATCATTTTTCCAGTTACTAATTCTTATTTTTTAATTATTATTTTTCTGTTGGTGAAAATGTACAGAAATCACATATTCGATGCCTAAATATGAGGTGGTGGGTGCCCGAATATCGGAACTTTTAAAACAGTTGTGGGGGGGGGGGTGCAGCCCCAGCCCCCACCTCGTATGCCTATGCTCTTGATTTGACTTTAGTTTCTATCTGTTGTAGTGTCATTAGCAATGGTAGAATGACTCGTGTATATTAGCGAGCGTCTGAAATATGTCGCCTCATTGCCCTTTGATTGAAAGTTAATTCTTAGTAATTTATGCATTTACTATTGTTTTGTAAGTTTGAAGATATTTCAGATTTAATTTCCATGTATGATATAAGAGAGAGTTCAAATTCATTCTGTTGGGCTTTACATGTGCTCTAGTTTTAGTTCTGTTTACCGTTGGATAGTTTGCTTCAAACGTCTACCTAATAATATTGTTTTGCGACTGAGCAAGAATATTTTTGAAAAATTCTTGTTCATTTTTTAGATTTTAAGAGCTATTTGGTTACATTTTCCTTTGAAATAAATGCTTCATAATGATTGAAAGAGTCATTATTTTTCATGATGTTTTTCAGTTTTTTTTTTAGATGAACAGGGGGGGGGGATGGTCCCCTTGTGCCCCCCTTGGCTATGCCTATGACTACTTTGATTTGATTCCAGTTTAGGCAGTTTAGGGAAACATGATGGCACATAAAAATGCAGGAATGTAGGATGTAGAATTAATATGTAACTCTTTGAAATAATAGGAAAACTTTTATTCATATAAGTCTGATTGTAATTTTAGATGCACTGACAAAAATATTTTGCTCTTTGCGTCTTTCCTGCTTCATTACATCTTTCTTGTGTCTTTACGTGCCATTACCTTTCACTAAGCTACCGTACATCCGGTTTACTTTGGCAGTGGTGGTGGTGATAGATAAAAGCTTATTTCTTCCTCTAGACTACTTCTTTGTATTTTCGTCAGATTCCTAAATGCAACAACTTTCCTGTTTCCACTGTTCATATTGATTACACTTTCGTTGCCATACACCTGATCTGATCCGTCACTATTGCTCTCAATGGATCTTGTTGATAGTGAAGTACTCTCATTGCTGTGATAACTCATGGAGGAGCTTGCTGAATCATTACAGTAACTTTGAGAACTGTCCTTGCTTCTTTGTGATTCTGTATCTAACATTGAAGTTTCATAAAAATGTTCGTTCAGTTGATGGTCAGGCTGATGTACTGAAGAAACTGATTGCTGAACCGGTAAACATGGTGTCTCATAGATTGTATCTCGACCTGTGATTGGTCCATCATAACTGGTTTCTAATTCATAGGGTAGTATGTTGAAAGTGGGTTTTTGCGGTTGCAGAGAGACTTGTGATGGTGAAGAAGAACTTTGGTCATGATCAGTAGTTTTTCTTAGTTGATGGCACTTGTATAGTGCCAGAATGCTAAATACCAAGAAACAAGCAACAACTGGTGTTATGACAAACATGATGACCATGCGCCTGTCATGGGAGTTGGTATGTGAATCCTTTGTCACCAATGTTGCATTTGAGTTTTCTATTCCAAATTCAGACCAATTGGTTGTGGTATTATGCATGTTCTTAGCACATATATTTCCTGGATCAAAAGTAAAGAAAGTTTTGCTCTTGTATGTAGCATTACATGATTTGCTCAAAAATTCACAGACCACTAATTTGCATTCATCTGCCACACTAAGATTTTTAAATCTCAGGATCGATGATTTTCCTTCTTCCACAGTTTGCATCATAGACACAGTTGTATTTTCATCCACAATTTTACCATTAAAGTACCACATGATTTTCTGATCACTTCTAAGTGTATTACTAGTGTCTGGATGACTGCAATAGAAAGATGGCTGATAGGTATGAAATGTGATTTGGGACATCCTAGGCTTTTTACCTGTTAAAGAATTTGGACAAGACATGTCTGCCATGGAACCTAGTAGTCTATCATTTCCTGCACTACTGATGACCTTGATGCGTGTGGTTGCCAGTGAAGAACCCACAGTATTAGCAGCCAGGCACTGCACAGTAAGAATTACAATTTCACCCATGGAATCATCCACGGAATCTTGGTGTAAAGTAAGGTTTGTAGAACTGCTGTGTCCATCACAACCACAAGCTATGATATTTGGTGGCTGGCAAGACCAGGAATAGTTTGTTTCTTGTGGATGTGCTTCTGTGAAGCAGTTTAAGATGATAGACTCCTTGTCCTGGAGATACATAGTGATGTTTTGTGGATCAAGGGTGAGTTTTGGCTTGAAGAGGATGTTAAAAGGCCCTATAACACATGTAAGTTCTTCCTTAGGAAAATAATCGTAACTGGCTCCAATACACCTTATGTCTTTATTATGTAATGTTTGGCTAACTTGCAGATCCTGTGACAGAACAACATTCCCTGCAGTGGTCCTTCTCTTTGTCATTGATAAACCAATGTCTCCTTCTGTAACCCAGGACAGGGTTAAAGGTGGATTACCCTGTGGAGCTCTGCACCATATTTGATGCATCTGTTGGTCCATCAGGGAAGTCACGTTCATTGGACCACATTGCATCTCGTCTGGGTTAGGAAAGAACCTCACAATGAGTTTAGCGATCCTTGAGTGGCATATCTGAAGCTCGCCTTCTACGAGTTTGTACAAGACACATTGCTGAGTCTGGTTCCTTCTATTTACGCTGCGAAATGTAATCATTATCATCATCTCTTGCTGGGATTCATCAAATTGTTCCACTAAAATGCCATTTCTGTTTGACGGATTTACCTCCCAGAATAATGAGTCTACTCCATGACTGAACCGTGATACAGTACAAGTGAATGCTGCATTCTGTCCTTCCTTAACAATCACATCCTGAGGTTGATTCACAAATTCAGAGCCACTGCAGTGTGATGATGCGACGTGTTTGGCATTGATTATGATCATACAAAAAAGTATTAGTTTCTTTGAATTCATCTTGATTTCCAAAACAGTATAATGAGGAGAAGGAGTAGCATAATGATGATGCGAAGATTCAAATATGCAGATGTATGTAGCTTGCTTTAGAATGGACAATTATCCATTTTCTTCTGGTTCTTTAGCTTGTGTTATGAGAGAAGCTTTCAAAACAATTCAGTATATTTTTCCTCGTATTGCTATTGAAATTACCACTTAAGAATGATGGATTGGTTTTGAATAGAATAAAGCATATGAATGATTATTTTACTGGTTGTGAATTCATGCGAAGTGAAGGATCATTTATGAGATTTATGGCACATTAACAAAAGAGACAGTTTGAAGAAAAGACAAGGTGATAACACATGTCTGGTTTTCATATATTATACTTCTAATATTTTTATGGTCACATCCCAAAAAATCAGCCTGCTTGGCGAGCAGGTGGCAAGATTTTAGCCAATTTCGCCCCGGGCACTGAGCCGCGGCCACCCAAGCACCGCTGTTTTTTAGGGCATCACTCGGTCGCCGCTGAAGTTATAGCGCAGAGTTCAAATTTTGGCAATTTAGGTAAAATATTGAACCTGCTAGATCAAAGTTGAGCAGTCACCGCCCGGTCGCCGCTGGGAGATCGGTGGGTCATCGGTCGGTGACCGACTGGTGAGTTCGAAATAGATCGGTGTCCGGGCTGTCGTAAGCCACCCTCTCCCTCAGCCGGGCAAAGTGCTGGGCTTGTGGATCTCGCTGTCGTCGTTGAGGTGGAATCAAAGGCATCATAGACCTCATTAACCTCTCAGATCCAGAGCAAAAGCGTTGTTGATGGCCAAGCTAGGTGCAGTCACATATATACCCAGGTCGCTCGAGAGAAATTCCTGGCAGAGACTGGCGGTGCACAGTGGGTCAGAATGGCTCCAAAGTGCGCCAAAATTCATATTCACTGAGTTTTACTGAAAATGTAAACTTTGATGATGGGTCAATGAAGCCATTGAGAATTACTCAGAATGTTGGATCTGTAAAAAAAAAACCCAGGGTGGAGAACATTTTGAGGGCTTGGTTTTGGTACAAATCATACTTTCTCCAAAGATTTCAAAATTACATAAATTGTAACCAACCGGTGTGAATTTTAAACTGCATGACAGTCATTGATTGCGCCCTCTCAACAATGGGTTTATATGTCCTAACAGTTCCAAAGCCTTGAAGAAAAAAAATTGAATAGTAGAGGAAAAATGTACATGTAAGTCTAGACACAAATTAAACAGAAACTAAAAACTAATAAGAAATTTGCTTATATAATTTTTTTAAAAAGATATACAGATAGAGGAATGCAGGTAGATAGATAATTATATAAATAGATAGACAGATAGAGGGATGCCTGTATGAATAGATAGATGGCATATGTGTAGATAGATAAAAATAAATAATGCACTCGAAAGGCAAGCTAAATCTTGCCTTTTGGACTTCATTTATTGAAGGAAAGACAAAATTCTCTATTTTTCAAGAAATCAAAAACTTCACATTGTTTGACAAGTGTGGGTCGTTAAAAGAATTTGGATTAGAAGCAAGCAATTGTTTATTTATACAAAATAGCATTTACAGACATTGGAAACTAATATCAGATGTCCATCTTACCCTACATCAAAACCTACAAAAGCCTACTCTATTTATATAGCAATTGCACAAACATGAACTATAAGGTTATCAGTAATAACAGGATAAGTCTTACCTTACACGAAGAATATAACAAATTAGAGCATTCCTCAGTATATAAAAAGTGCGAAAAGTTGAGCATCCTCTAGAATACTGAACATCACTGAACATCTTTGGCATCAAAGTATAACTGCAATGTTTGAAAGAAGGTACCTGGAGAGTGTTTCATCAAGTGTTTTGTCAGTGATTTTTACTGACAACTGTTATAAACTAATGTAATCCGTGTATCTGATTGGCCGGGAGCAAATTTGTTGGTAAAAATCACAGACAAAATACTAGATGAAACGCTCCCCAGATCAGTTTAGGCAGTAGTGGTAGTCATTACACCTGCTTGATGTAAACATTTGAATCCTATCCACAAATTGTGATGAACGTGTCGCCCCAGTCGCCCTTCTCTTCTCACCTCTCTCTCTCTTTCTTTCTTTCTTTGTTTTTTCTCTCTCTCCTTCTCTATCTCTCTCTTTATTTTATTTTTTTATCTCAGTTTTCGTTTTCTGTTATGTTTCCCTCCACTTTTTTGTTCCCGAAATTCATTGAGGAAATTTTCTTGAGTTATCAAATGTTATACATTATATTTTCTCATAGGCAAGTTATATCCTTCTTATAAATTCATGTTGCAAGGACATACAAATGCCAGGTGTGAATATGAATGCACGTGAATGAATTTTAATGATAATTAGTGAATTGAAATGTTTGATTCTGAATTGGAATGATCAAACAAATATTATTTCCAGATGAAATTGAATGTACTTTTTTGTTAAGTTGAGGGTGATTGACTGGAAATTCGAATTCCCAGAAATGTTTATTGAATAACCTTATGAAACTATGAGAGCAATACGGAGTGATTTTGTTAATGATTCGCAGTATGTACATGTACTTCCTCAAGACTGATAATATTTCGCAAGTTTAAAAATGTTTCATTTGTACTTCATTTCAACTGCAGGAGCCTAAAAAGAAATTTGGACAATTTCAATTGTACTCTTTCTTCGTTTCATTTTCCCTTTCCTATTATTGCATTGTCATAAACTTGGCTCATTGGAGATGAATCTTAGAATTTAGATGGTTACATTTTTATTGGCCAAGGTAGAAACAATAAACGTGGTGGTGTGGGTTTCTTTGTAAAAGATTCAATTAAATTTAGAAGGCGAACTGATTTAGATTGATTTTCAATGATGTTGTTGAAATGTTATTTACTACAATAAATCAATGTACCTACCTATTTGCTAGTCTTCCGACTACGCAAGCCATTCGAGTAATTAAAGTCACGACAGTGCATATACCCCCTAGGATCACGCCTTCCTCTGTGCACGTACGCATGACGCGCGCACACAATCTTCCTCTTTCCTTCTCGCAGCCTAAAGAGTTGCAGCTAAGTCACTATCTTGCGCAAAAATTCAGAGTTTGCTACTCTTTTAGTGCGTTTTCTGGTGACTTTTGCCAATATTTCCGTCCTAGACTTGTTTTAATATCTGTTTAGTGTCGGTTTATGTCTGTCACATATTTATTTTGGTGATATTTGAGCTTAAATTCATACCTCACTTTTCACCTCTTTCGTATAGTAGCCCAGGGCATTCGCTTTGGCGTTTTGCCGGGCGCTCAGCCCTGTAACGTTTCGTTGGTGTTTCGTGTGTGTGGCTGTTGTGTGCATATACCCTTACGAGAGTGTTCTTTTGTTCGTAGTGCGTGAATGGAATTTTCCACACACTGCGCTGGAAAATTCCATTTCGTTTCACTCTCGCTTTGTACGCCCTTTTCTTTACAATTGTTTATTGTTTGACTCTTTTATATCTCCTTACAGGTGATAATGAGTTCTTCGGAGGAAGAGCAATCGAGGTCTTGGTTGCCTCCGTGCTCTTCCAATTCTTCTTCCCTCCCTTCCACTACTCTCACTTATAAGGGCGTCAGCCCAGTGAGTGTGTTGGAGACCTCTGTGTTTCGCTCGCCTACCAGCGAGTCAAACACGATGGTCAGGGGAGGTAAGGGCGTCAGTCTGTCGGCTCGCTCTGGTATTTTTGCCGACCCCCGACCACCATCGGGGTGCCTAGCGAGATTTCACCCAGTGTTACTGGCTTCCCCCGACATCCGACCACCGTCGGTGTGTCTGGGGGAATTACAGCCGGTAACGCAAATCCGCATCCCGCTAAGAAGACCTCCTCCTCGAGCAGGTTCTCGCAGCGGAAGACTGCTGGTTCCCGCCAGCCACTGACCAACGTCAGTGCTCCGGGTGCTATTTCCAGCAGTGCTGCAATGCAGCAGCCCGTCCACCCCCGGCAGTCAATGCGAATCGGGGCTCTGGTCGGGGAAGCACAGTCCCTAGAGTTGCGGCCGAATTGCTTCTCCCCACTGGGGAGCCCGGCCCGGACAATTTGGGTAGTGAGGCTTCTATACTGCAGCCTAACACTTCCCGTGCTTCTAAACGGCCTTCTATTACGGTGGCTCACACCCCCGCTAAGAAGCTTAAAGCCAAGAAGTGTACATCCAAGGATAAACCCAAGTCGGGTAAGAAGGCTCAGCCCTCTCTTCCCCCCCGACTCTCAATCTGAGTTGCTCAGATTAATGAGACTCTTTGCTGAGCAGCATGGTTGGGATACTAATCCCCCGACGCTGCCGGCTACTGAGACGGGTTCTCCCCAGTCAGTTGTCACTGTGATGGAGGATGTTCCCGAGTCGGACCCCGGTGTGTTCCCGGTCTCCGATATTCATGAGAACCTGGGACAATTTTGTCCGAATGCGGTATCTCGACCTACTCCTCCCGTGCCTGCGGCTCTCGGAGCCCCGCCGGGGGAGGAGTCTGTCACTGGTCCGTGGGCATATCCACCTCTATGGGATTTTCCCTACCGGACTACTTCTCCCGAATTTGATTCTGTCTCGCAGGTTTCTACCCCGTCTGTTTCAGAATCTCAGGCCGGCTACGACCCCCAGCCTTGTCAGGCTATGGCGGCAGATGCCAAGGCCCTGTTAGAGAAGTATATGCCAGAAATTTTTCCCCAAGTCCAGTCGGACAGTGATCAGCCATCGCTGTTATTCAGACAGCATGGCCCGTCTCCTGGTATTCCTCTTACAGAGGACTTCAAACAGGAGTATGGGGATAGGGAGGCACTTGCCGATGCGGGTCGGGCTACCCGACGTCCCTTTGGTAGTGCCTTCTCTTTCTATCGGGATGATACCCAGGGCTTCTTTTCAGCCAAGGGTTTATCCCAGGAAATTATGGGTATGGGACAACGTTTGAATATCAATTTCAAGTCTCAGTCCTATAGATCCGCCGAGAAGCCCCTAGTGAACTTTGAAACCAAAGTCAGGTCGGGCTTAAGGCTTTCGGCGTACCTGGGTTCACTGTTACGCCTTCGGGCCAGATCAGTTGAACTGAATGTGACTCCTGCTTTTGTTAGCTGGACTTCAGTGGTCTCAGCTCTCATCAGCGGCGATTGACATTACGCATCAACGCCGCAAGTTGGCGCTCTCCACACTGGGAGTGCTAGAGAAAGACATCCCGCCTCTTTTGCGGGGTATCCCTTCCTCTCATCCCAAACTCTTTGGGGGCCAGTTTAACGAGGTCTTCCTCAAAGAGATAGAGGGTCGCAAACAGGCAAAAGAGATGGCCAGACAATTCTTGCCCACTCAGCCTGCTCGGTCCTTTCCGAAGTCTAAGTCGGTCTCGACAGGCGCTAACCGCTCAAATCGTCGAGTGATTGTGACTATCCCTCGGGTTGAGACCCCTACCCTGGACAACCGTGGTAGAGGCTCGGCGAGAGGAAGAGGGGGGCGTAAGACCGCCGCCAAGGGCCCGGTCAGGCCCAAGTCGGCCTTTTGATACCTTACCCCGAGTGTTTGTGGACAGTGTAGGCGGGCGGCTCCGGAGATTCCTCCCAGTTTGGGAGGCAATCTCCGGCAACGCCTTTGTGCTATCCGTCGTGCGCGACGGCTTTTACATAGATCTGATAAAGCCGATTCCAAACGGCGCCATCAGAATCCGCCCGCCTCCAATGTCCGCCCTTTTCCAGCAGCACATCTCCTCAGAGATCGCCACGCTGCTGGGAAAGGGCGCTGTAGAAAGGGTGAGAGATCATCCTCATCTCTGTCTCTCCCCAATTTTTGTCATTCCCAAACGCTCGGGAAGTTTACGTATGATTCTAGACATGAAAAGAATCAACAGGTTTATACCTCCAGTGCATTTTCGCATGGAGACCTTGGCATCTATTCTGCCCTTGATCAAGCGGGATGACCTTGCGATCTCCCTCGATCTCAAAGACGCGTACTTTCACATTCCCATTCACTCTCTGTCGAGAAATTTGCTGGGATTCGCGTTCCAGGGCGAAATGTTTCGATTTCGTGCCCTGCCCTTCGGGCTGAGGCCAGCCCCTCGAGTCTTTACCCGAATAGTGTCGGCCCTGGCCGCGTTTCTATGGAATCGTGGCCTCCGATTATTTGTCTATCTAGACGATTGGCTCCTAGTTGCAAACTCAGAGTCCCTCCTGTTGGATCAGTTATGCCTTTTACTGCGGCTAACGCAAGACTTAGGCTTTCTGATAAACTGGGAAAAATCGGAATTATCTCCCACACGTACCCCGGTGTACTTAGGTGCGGAGATAGTTATCCCGAATCAGCTTGCCCGCCCCAGTCGGGACAGAATTCGGACTATCACCATGACCGCACGGTCACTGCGAGTGGCCCGCAGGGTCAGAGCCAGACAATGGCTTCAATTCCTGGGCTATCTGGCCAGTCTAGTCGACGTCTTGGAAATGATGGCGGTCAGCCTGTCTCTTCATCATTTCAGGCCCGGTCTTGTTGGTCGCACTGTACTCGTTCTTACGGACAATGTCACAGTAGCTGCCTACATCAATCGCCAAGGCGGCACTCGGTCTTCCTCTCTGAACACCTTAGCTGCCCAGTTGTGGAGGTGGTGCCGGTCTATGAACATTATTCCAGTAGCCTCCTACATTCCCGGTCAGGACAATCTGATCGCGGATTTTCTGTCTCGGGCAAATGCCTCCCGTCAGAGTGGACTCTTCATCCGGAGGTGTTTGCTCTTCTCCAAGAGGTGTGGGGTCCTCTGGA
This sequence comes from Heliocidaris erythrogramma, assembly GCA_025617745.1. Classification (NCBI taxonomy): domain Eukaryota; kingdom Metazoa; phylum Echinodermata; class Echinoidea; order Camarodonta; family Echinometridae; genus Heliocidaris; species Heliocidaris erythrogramma. Next base: position 53,162,368 of record CM046858.1, read on the forward strand.
GATCGATCTGTTCGCCTCCACCCTCAATCACCGACTCCCGAGGTATTGCTCGCGGGTTCGGGATCAGGAGGCGTGGGCGATGGATGCCTTTTCCCTCCATTGGGGAGCTATCCGGGGGTACACTTTTTCCCCCATTCCTCTGATCCCTTGGGTCTTGAGGAAGGTCAAGGAGGACAGGGCTTGGCTCTTGTTGATAGCCCCACATTGGCCAGCGAGACATTGGTTTCCAGACCTGCTGAGTCTCCTGGCTGGCCAGCCGTTTCCCCTTCCTCTCAGGGAGGATTTGATAATTCAACCCCTCTCGGGGATTGTTCATCAACGCCCAGCGGTCCTCCACTTGACTGCCTGGCCGTTATTGGGGAAGACGCCAGAAACTCGGGGCTCTCCGAGAGGGCCTCCCAGTTTGTAATGAGAAGCCGTAGAGACTCCACTAGAGATCTCTACAACTCTCGTCTAGGGGCCTTCTTTTCTTGGTGCGAGAATCAGGGTGTCTCGCCACGTGAAGCCCCTATTGGTGTTATTGCCGATTTTTTTTATCTCCCTTTTCGATAAGGGTAGATCGATTTCAACCATACGTGGCTATCGTTCGGCTATTGCCGCCTCTTTTGGCTAGGTTGACTCGCTCCTTCTTCTTGCAGCGTCCATCAACTCGTAGCCTGACTCCTTCTTGGAGTCTACCCAAGGTCCTTGACGTGCTTGCGAAGCCACCTTTTGAACCTTTGGGTAAAGCGTCCCTTCACCATTTAACGGTCAAGACGCTGTTTTTAGTCGCTATTGCTTCTGCACAGAGGAGGAGTACTCTTCATGCTCTGTGTATCACACCGGGTCACATCCGTTGGGAGAACCATGGTGTGCGACTTATACCCAAGCCCTCCTTTATTGCCAAAAATCAGACTGCTTCCTCTGGACCAGTTGAGATTTTTCTTAGACCGCTGTCGGACCATTCCTCGGTGCAGGAGGATAAGGTCTGGTGTCCGGTGAGGGCCTTGAAATGGTATTTAGATAGGACTAAGACTCTTCGTAAGAGTGATCAGCTTTTTGTCATCACTCGAGAGCCCTTTTCCCCCGCTTCCAGAGAATCCATTTCTAGATGGATAGTCGAAGCGATCCAGGCAGCTGGGCCGGAGGCCCTATTGAGTGATGGGAAGCCCCGTGCTCACGATACCAGGGGCATCAGTGCCTCTTGGGCTCTTTTCCAAGGGGTGCCCCTAGTGGACATTATGAGGGCAGCCTACTGGCGCTCCTCCACGTCCTTCACATCTTTTTATTTAAAAGATGTTCTGTCTGTTGAGTCTTTTTCTAACATCCTTGGGTTCCTGTTGACCTTCCTCTTGGGACATGCCCCCCATTTGAATCTGTGCTGGTCTAGCAAATAGGTAGGTACATTGATTTATTGTAGTAAATCAGTAAAATCAGAAGTGATTTTATTATTTGCTAGATAAATCTATGTACCTACCTTTGTCCCACCCTCCTACCCCACTCCTTGCCTAGCAACATGTCAAAGTTTGTCTGAGGCTGCTCGTAAAGAGGAGGATTGTGTGCGCGCGTCATGCGTACGTGCACAGAGGAAGGCGTGATCCTGGGGGGGGGGGGGGGGTATATGCACTGTCGTGACTTTAATTACTCGAATGGCTTGCGTAGTCGGAAGACTAGCAAATAGGTAGGTACATAGATTTATCTAGCAAATCACTTCTGATTTTACTGATTTATTGAATTACATTTTTTTTGTAGATAGTAAACATAAAAAAGCCATTCTTGCCATTGTATACAGACCACCTAACCAAGTTGTCTCTGAATTTCTGAAACTTTTTGAGACATCTCTGCTGAAAATAACAAATGAAAGCAAGGAGTGTCTTTTGATTGGTGATTACAATATAAACTTATTACATGCTACAGTTTCACCAAATACTAATAAATTTACACATTTACTAATGACTTATTCTTTTACACCCTTTATATTAAAACCAACAAGGTTCTCAAGGAAATCGGCAACTCTTATGGACAATATTTTTTCAATAGACCTGAAAATTATGTGAGTGCAGGTATTATGCTTAGTGATATTGGTGATCACCTTTCTGTTTTTACATGTATTAAGTGCGTGTTGAATTTTAATGAGCCTAAATCTGTCACCAAGCGTCTCATAAATGATAATAACATTGCCAAGTTTTGTGATATGTTAAGTGGAATAGATCTGGACATGCATTTGCAGATATTAATGTTTATATTCAATTTGATTGCTTTGTGCATGTTTTAAATGAAATTTACGATAAATATTTTCCACTTGTAAATATTCGTATTAAGAAGAAGTTTATTTCTAAACCTTGTTTTTCCTTTGAACTTAAGAAATTATGTAAAAAGAAAAATTCGATGTACCGGAAATATACAGTATCAAAAATCCAAGCACCTACAGGAAATCTGTTTATTTATACTACAGTTAGAAATCAAGTCACTTGTGCAATACGTAAATCTAGAAGGAATTATTACTTTAATAAATTTGAAGACGTACACAGTAATACCAAACAAAGTTGGAAAATTATAAATGTATTATTATCTTCTGTTCGTGGGAAAGTGCAATGTGATTATATTGAGGAAAATGGTAAATGTATTTATGATGACATGGATATGGTTAACACCTTTAATGGTTTTTCCTGTACAGTTGCCTCTGATATTGTAAACACTCTACCAAATACGACTACATAGTTCTCTGATTTTTTGCCTAATGAACATACCTCTCATATGATGTTCATCAAACTGATTAAAACTTTTGAAATTCTTGAAGTTGTTCATAAGCTTGATAGCTCAAAAAAGTTAAGGTTATGATGATATTAATAACTGTGTTATACAAGTAGTGATTGTATTGTTAGCACAGGCTTTATGCAATATCTTTAACTTGTCTATTCAAGCAGGTGTATTTCCCAGTCATATGAAAATCCCTAGAGTTGTGCCAGTTTTTAAAAAAGGAAATAAGGAATTATTGACCAATTACCGTCCGATTTCACCACTATTTTCTCCAAAATTTGCAAAAAATTAATGTATAGTGGTAATCGTTTGCTAAGATTCTTGCTTAAACATGATATCATATATTCAAAGCAATATAGATTTAGAGAAGGTTTCTCATCATATATGGTTTTACTTGAACTTACAAAAAATATTTCTGAAGCTTTTGAAAATGAAAAGTGTGTCATTGGTCTTTTGATAGATTTGTCAAAAGCTTTCGACTGTGTGGATCATCAAATTTTAATTAAAAAACGAAAAATTACGGTGTTCGTGGTACAGCCCTAGCTTGGTTTACTTGATAGAGTGCAATATTTTTCTAATGTATGATATATCTTCTATAATCACAAGGGTCCGTGTTTCTTATTTACTGCAATAAATCATATATACCTACCTATTATGCCTGTAGTCTTGACTACGGGACCCCTTCGAGAATTATCACACATGTGTCACAAAATTGTGCGCACCCCCGTAATCCTATTGTTCCCTTTGCCACTCACGCGCGTCAGTACGCTACGGCCATCTTCCTCTTTCTTGCTCGCCCCCGACGAGTTAGGACGTATAGTCACAGCGCTCCTGAAATCAGGTCGTATAGTATCTTTTTGGTGCGCTTTTTCGCATAGTTAAAGCACTTTTAGGTACCTATATTCGTCTAGATTATAGTACTTTGTGTTTTATTAGTCACTCTTGCCGATTGCAAGGGATTTTTTGATTCCCTTTCTTGGCATTTATTTTTCTCTTTCACGGTCAGCCCCACGTAGATATTTCCGTGTTTGCGGGTGTTTCCGTTTGTCACCGAGCCTTCGGGTTCGGTGTTTGTTCTTACGGTTTAGGCTGTGAAAATTTATTTAGTGCGTATCTCCCAAATAAACTTTAGTTTTATTTACTGCATTCAGTTGAAGTATTTCTTAATTTGAAAAGTATACTTTATTGTCTGTTTTATTGCAGTGGTATGAATTCGGAAGAAGAAGCAGCTGGGTCAAGGAGACCTGCTTCTTCCGAAGAGTTGTCTAGCAAGACGACTCGGTCTTCCAGAACTCCCCCGAGTACAGCGGTACGCGGGGGAGGGAGGAGGGCTAAAGGTAAGTTGCCTAGTGGTGTTCCCTTGCAGAGTTTGCCAGTTTCGGAGCTTGCGGCTTCGGGACGGGTGGCGTTAACTGAATCGGGATTGTCAACTCCGAAGCCTGTGGTTTCGGGGTGGGTGGCGTCAGATTCTAGTGGTTTGGATATCTCGAATCCAATCCCCGGTCGCTGAGACCAGAGGGGGGGGCTGTTGTTTCCCGTACGGTAGCGTTCACTCGCTCTGATCCGTTAGGGGAGACGCGCCCCACTACTGCAGGGCAACCCACGGGCTTAGTCCATGTTGGTCTGGGTTCTCAAACCCTAGCCCCCGGCAAACGCCATATGGGGGAACGAGTACTTCCTGGGCTGTCTCAGTTGCCAGCTAATGGGAATGCTCGAGCTAACAATGTTGGTCTGGGTTCACAAACCCTAGCCCCCGGCAAACGCCATATGGGGGAACGAGTACTTTCTGGGCTGTCTCAGTTGCCAGCTGATGGGAATGCTCGAGCTAACAATTATGGACGCTCTTCGGAGCAACAGGTGATTTCACCTGAGTGCGTGACTACTAGTGCTCCCCTATTGCCGCTTTCGAGCGGTCCAATAGTGGGTTCACATGCCTTTAGTAGTCATCGGGCACATACCGAGTCATCTCGGTCTGCCCACGCACTGGGAGCTTTTAGTTCCCAACCCATGGCTACGGCATCTTCTTGCCTAGCCAATATGGGTGATTTGGGCGATTCTCTAGGCTTACGCCATGAGCGCTCCAATCCCTTTTTGGGAAGTGAACGTCCCTCCGCGGAGGAATCGGTTCGTGTTTCCGAAGACCCTTCGGGGATCCGAATGAATCCGATTAAGCGTTCTAAGAAAAGGCTTTCGGCTACGACTATTGTCGAGCCAGCCAAGAAAAAGGCCAAGAAGAAGGCGAAAAGAGGCAAGGCTTTGCCGACCTCTTGCCCGTCTGGCCTGGCTGACCCAGCTAGCTCCTCTCAAGCTGACATGTTCAGTATGATGAGGGCTTTTGCTCAGAGTCATGGTTGGTCCTTTGTACCGGCCTCTTCAACCCTGACTTCTGTCCCTATTCAGGGATCTCGCTTTGAGTCTAATCAACCTTTTGTGATTGATTCCTCTTTGTCTGAGACTGATTCGCATGTACCTCCTACTCCCGCGGCCCTTGGGGCTCCGCCGGGCGAGGAGACTGTTGGTGAACCATGCGGGGACCCGCCTGCGGAGGCCTTTGTTAACGTTCCTTTGTCTCATTCCACTTGGGTGGAACCAGATTTGGATGCGTCCTCTCAAGCTTCGGTTCCCGAATCGCTTGGGCAGGCGGAGTCTCAATCGCTCAATCTCTGTGGAGTGGAAGCGATTGCTTTGTTGTCCAAATATCGCCCTGAAGTTCAGTCAACCCGCGCGCAGGGTTCGACTTCGCGTTGGAATTTCAGGCAGCAGGTCTCCTCTGAGGGTATTGCTCTCGAGGAGGCTTTCAAGCTGGAGTATGACCGCATTGAGGCCGCTGTGTTGGTTAAGCGATCTAATGCGGTCAGGGGTAAGGCTTTTGCCTTTTGTTCTCAGGACCAAGACAGCTTTTTCAAGGCTAAGATTCTTTCTCCTGAGATTTTGGAGGTTGGTCGTCGCCTGCGGGCAACTAATCCGCTTACCTCCGCTGCTTTCAGGGCGGAGGATAAGATTTGGTCTAATATTGAAAACCACATTAGATCAGGGATGCGTTTGACGGCTTTTCAAGGGCTTCTCTCCGACCTTAGATCCAGGGCGGAAGAGTTGAATGTTACCGATGGTGACAAGCTGATTATTGACGACTTGCTGCATACTCTTTTTTGTCTGCAGTGGTCGCAGCTTTCCACAGCAGCTGCTTCGGCTACGTTCCGTCGCAGGACCTCGGCTCTCTCAGCACTGGGTGTTAGAGAGTCGGGCATTGCTCAACTTCTCCGAGATGTCCCGTCTCGGGGTCCTTCGCTTTTTGGTGGTAAATTCGCTACGGTGTTTCAAAGAGAGATCGATGCGCGAAAGCAGATCTCGGATATGACTAAGCAGTTTCACACTAGCTCTAAGCCAACGCGGGCCCCTGTTCGGCGTAAACCTGCTGGTCCTGTTTTGGGCCAACGCAGTCGTGTGTCTAGGGTCCCGCCTCCTGAGCCTCAGCCAGCTCCGTCTCGTGGGAGAGGGAGTCGTGGCAGGGGTTTTTCGAGAGGTTCTCGTGGTAAGGCGACGGCTTCGCAGAAGGCCAAGCCTGGTTTTTGACGTTTTTCCCCGAGCGCTGGTTCGACCGAATGTGGTAGGTGGCCGACTTCATGCGTTTCTCCCCGCTTGGGAGGCCATCTCCGGGGACGGGTTTGTTCTCTCCGTCGTGCGAGACGGATTCTTCATAGATCTTTGCGCCTCGCTCCCCGGAGGGGCTTTAAGAATTCGGTCACCTCCCATGTCTGCCCTGTCTCGGTCTCATGCTTTGAAGGAGATCGAGTCTCTTTTGGAAAAGAGGGCTATAGAAAGGGTAAGAGACAGGCCGTCTCTTTCCCTTTCTCCAATATTTGTTATTCCCAAGCGCTCGGGAAAACTTCGTTTGATACTGAACCTAAAGAGGATAAACAAATTTATTCCTCCGGTTCATTTTCGTATGGAGACTCTTGCCTCCATTCTTCCGTTGATCAAAAGGGAAGACTACGCGGTCTCGATAGATCTCAAGGACGCGTACTTTCACATTCCCATTCATCGCGCATCTCGCGATCTTCTGGGGTTCTCCTTCCTCTCGGAGACTTACCGGTTTCGGGTTCTTCCCTTCGGGCTGCGCTCGGCCCCTCGGGTTTTTACCCAAGTTGTAGCGGTGCTAGCGGCCTTTCTGAGGCGTCGCGGCCTGCGGTTGTTTTGTTACCTGGACGATTGGCTTCTCCTTGCGGAGTCGCGCGATCGTTTGTTGGACGAGACTCGTTTGCTAGTCTCTCTTACTCAAGACTTAGGTTTCCTAATAAATTGGGAAAAGTCAGAGTTAGTCCCCACTCGCAACCCAGTTTTTCTGGGGGCGGTGTTAGACATAAGGAATCAGTTAGCTCGACCCAGTCGAGACAGGATTCTCACCATTGTCTCTGCGGCTCGCAAGCTCTTGCTGGCCAGAAGAGTCTCGGCCAGACAGTGGCTTCAGTTTCTAGGTTATCTTGCCAGTCTTGTCGATGTTTTAGAGGACTGCCGGCTCCTCATGAGACCCTTTCAGAGACATCTCCTCAGGTTCTTCAAGCCGGGAAAAGACTCTCTTTTGGTCTGGATTCCAGTACCAGTAGAGATCAAGTCTCTTCTCGCTTGTTGGACGAGCGAGGTGTTTCTCGCGCGAGGCAGGTCCTTCTCTGTCCCTCTTCCGTCGATATCGGTTTCGACGGACGCCTCTCGGTTGGGGTGGGGAGGACACTGCAACGGCAGCACGGTTGCGGGGGATTGGTCTCATCTTGGGACTCTTCCTCATATCAATGTCCTGGAGTTTATGGCAGTTCTGCTGACCTTGCTCCATTTCAGAAGTCGACTTCTCAGTCGTTCAGTTCTGATTCTCACGGACAATGTTACCGTGGCGGCATATATCAATCGGCAGGGAGGCACTCGTTCGGTTGCCCTGAATGCCCTAGCAGCTCAGCTGTGGAGGTGGTGTCGTCGCATGACAATCACACCAGTGGCCTCTTTCATCCCAGGTCGGGAAAACCTCATTGCGGATTTTCTGTCCCGGGGCAGGTATCTTCCATCGGAATGGATGCTCCATCCGGAGGTATTTTGCCGCATTCGCACTTGCCTAGGTCCACTGGAAGTGGATCTATTTGCGTCGGTGCTAAATCACCAGCTGCCGAAGTATTGCTCCCGTGTTCGCGATCAGGGAGCATGGGCTCTCGATGCTTTCTCCCTCAGCTGGGAGAACCTTCAGGGATTCGCCTTTCCTCCCTTCCAACTGATTCCGCGTGTCTTGCGGAAAATCAGGGAAGATCGGGCGAGGGTGCTTGTTATAGCTCCCTTTTGGCCCAGGAGGAATTGGTTTCCGGAGCTTATGAGCCTTCTAAGGGCTCAACCGTTAGTTCTCCCGTTAAGAGCGGATCTGGTGTTACAGCCCCTATCGGGGATTCTTCACCACAATCCGGAGTCTCTTCATTTGACTGCTTGGCCCCTGTCAGGGAATCTGCAAGACAGTCGGGTCTCTCTGATAGAGCCGCGGACTTTTTAATGTCCAGTCGTAGAGTTTCTACTAGGGAAATTTACAATTCCCGTCTCTCGGTCTTTTTCCTTTGGTGCAAAGAGAGAAATCAAACCCCTTCTAAGGCTCCTATTGGTTCAATTGCGGATTTCTTAATCTCGTTATTTGACAAAGGGAGATCTATTTCTACTATCCGAGGTTACCGTTCGGCGATCGGGGCCATTCATTCGGGTTTTTCGGATGGTTCGGGGATTTCCAATTCCCCGCTGCTAAGCGGTTTGATTCGTTCGTTCTTTCTGAAACGACCTTCGTTTTCTAAGTTAGTGCCGTCTTGGAGTCTGCCTAAGGTCCTGGAGGCCTTGGCGAAACCTCCTTTTGAACCGTTAGGTGAAGCTTCGCTTCATCATCTTACGGTTAAGACGCTCTTTTTGGTAGCTATTGCCTCTGGGCAGAGGCGCAGTACTCTTCATGCTCTCTGTCTTACTCCTGGTCATGTTCGCTGGGAGAGAAAAGGTGTTAGATTGATTCCTAGGGCTTCTTTTGTTGCCAAGAATCAGACAGCTACCTCTGGTCCTGTTGAGATTTTTCTTTGTCCGCTTTCTGACCTTTCTTCGGTGCGTGAGGACAAAGTTTGGTGTCCTGTTAGGGCTCTCAAATGGCATATTGATAAGACTAAGTCTTTTCGTAAGGATGATCAGTTGTTCTTGATCACTAGAGAGCCTTTTTCTCCTGCCTCTCTCGATTCCATTTCTAGATGGATCGTTGAAGCTATTAGGGCCGCTGGCACAGAGGCTCTTTTATCCGACAGTAAGCCTCGTGCTCATGATACTCGTAGTGTCAGCACTTCTTGGGCTCTGTTTCAAGGTGTGGCGCTTGTTGATATTTTGAAGGCTGCTTATTGGCGTTCGCCCAATTCCTTCATTTCTTGCTACCTTAGGGATATTCCCGCAGGTGAAGCTTTGTTTGCGTCAGCCACCTTGAAGGCCGCTGTGTCTTCTTTGTAGTCTTTGGTGTAATCCTATTTCCTTTGCTTGAAACATGCCTCCCGGTTTTTTGAGTTGGCGCTGGTCTGGCATAATAGGTAGGTATATATGATTTATTGCAGTAAATTTGTAAAATCAGCACTGATTTTCTTATTTACTATATAAATCTATATACCTACCTATGACCCTCCCTCCTTCCCCGCTCCTTGCAAGCAACATGTTTCTTCTTGGGGTTGCTCGCAAAAGAGGAAGATGGCCGTAGCGTACTGACGCGCGTGAGTGGCAAAGGGGACAATAGGATTACGGGGGGTGCGCACAATTTTGTGACACATGTGTGATAATTCTCGAAGGGGTCCCGTAGTCAAGACTACAGGCATAATAGGTAGGTATATAGATTTATATAGTAAATAAGAAAATCAGTGCTGATTTTACAATTTCTATTGTATATCAGTGATATTCAGTTTGTAAGCAAAAAGTTACATGCAATTATTTATGCAGATGATCCAAACTTGTTCCTATCAGGAGATAATATTGAATATTGATGTAGCATTTTGAGTTCGGAACAAGTAAATTTTTCAGATTGGCTTGCCTCTAACAAATTGAAAATTAATTTAAATTTAACTAAGACCTGTATGGTTTTTCAACCCCAAACTATAAATATTAATCTACTGATGTGAGAATATCTATAGATAACTGCCAAATTCTGTTGGTTCATTTTACTAGTTTCTTAGGAGTTATTTTAGACGATAAACCGAGTTGGAAAAATCATATTTGTCAGATAGCGTGTAAAATAACAAATATCATTGGTGCTATAAACCGATTAAAGAAGGTTTTACCTTTCACGATCCTACTTATATATATATCAGTCAATGATAATACCTTATTTAACTTATAATTTTGTCTGGGGTAGCTGTGCATCAACTCATCTTAATAGATTTCTGCTCTTACAAAAACGAGCAATGCGTATTATTACTGGTTCAGCACCATGATCACACACTGATCCCCTAATTTACTACAATAAATCAATTTACCTACCTATTTGCTAGTCTTCCGACTACGCAAGCCATTCGAGTAATTAAAGTCACGACAGTGCATATACCCCCCCCTAGGATCACGCCTTCCTTTGTGCACGTACGCATGATGCGCGCACACAATCCTCCTCTTTCCTTCTCGCAGCCTAAAGAGTTGCAGCTAAGTCACCTATCTTGCGCAAAAATTCACAGTTTGCTACTCTTTTAGCGCGTTTTGGGGTGACTTTTGCCAATATTTCCGTCCTAGACTTGTTTATTATCTGTTTAGTGTCGGTTTATGTCTGTCACATATTTATATTGGTGATATTTGAGCTTAAATTCATACCTCACTTTTCACCTCTTTCGTATAGTAACCCATGGCATTCGCTTTGGCGTTTTGCCGAGCGCTCAGCCCTGTAACGTTTCGTTGGTGTTTCGTGTGTGGCTGTTGTGTGCATATACCCTTACGAGAGTGTTCTTTTGTTCGTAGTGCGTGAATGGAATTTTCCACACATTGCGCGGGAAAATTCCATTCCGTTTCACTCTCGCTTTGTACGCCCTTTTCTTTACAGGTGTTTATTGTTTGACTCTTTTATATCTCCTTACAGGTGATAATGAGTTCTTCGGAGGAAGAGCAATCAAGGTCTTGGTTACCTCCAGGCTCTTTCAATTCTTCTTCCCTCCGTCCACTACTCTCACTTATAAGGGCGTCAGCCCAGTGAGTGTGTTGGAGACCTCTGTGTTTCGCTCGCCTACCAGCGAGTCAAACACGATGGTTAGGGGAGGTAAGGGCGTCAGTCTGTCTGCTCGCTCTGGTATTTTTGTACCGGGAGCGTCGAGCAAGACAGGCTTTATAGGTAAGTTAGGTGTTCATAAGTCTTCGGACCGAACACCCGTCATTAGCAATTCTAGCTCCCTCCAACTCACGACCACCGCGTCTGCAGTTGGGGGGCGGTAGCTAGTATTACCGGGTCCTCTCGACCCCCGACCACCGTCGGGAGCCTGGAGAGGACATTAACTGGTAAGACCGCTAAGCGGTCAGCTAATGATGTTACTGGGTCTTGCCGACCCCCGACCACCGTCGGGGTGCCTAGCGAGATTTCACCCAGTGTTACTGGCTTCCCCCGACATCCGACCACCGTCGGTGTGTCTGGGGGAATTACAGCCGGTAACGTAAATCCGCATCCCGCTAAGAAGACCTCCTCGAGCAGGTTCTCGCAGCGGAAGACTGCTGGTTCCCGCCAGCCACTGACCAACGTCAGTGCTCCGGGTGCTATTTCCAGCAGTGCTGCAATGCAGCAGCCCGTCCACTCCCCGGCAGTCAATGCGAATCGGGGCTCTGGTCGGGGAAGCACAGTCCCTAGAGTCCGGCCCGGACAATTTCGGTAGTGAGGCTTTTATACTGCAGCCTAACACTTCCCGTGCTTCTAAACGGCCTTCTATTACGGTGGCTCACACCCCCGCTAAGAAGCCTAAAGCCAAGAAGGGTAAATCCAAGGATAAACCCAAGTCGGGTAAGAAGGCTCAGCCCTCTCTTCCCCCCGACTCTCAATCTGAGCTGCTCAGATTAATGAGACTCTTTGCTGAGCAGCATGGTTGGGATACTAATCCCCCGACGCTGCCGGCTACTGAGACGGGTTCTCCCCAGTCAGTTGTCACTGTGATGGAGGATGTTCCCGAGTCGGACCCCGGTGTTTTCCCGGTCTCCGATATTCATGAGAACCTGGGACAATTTTGTCCGAATGCGGTTTCTCGACCTACTCCTCACGTGCCTGCGGCTCTTGGAGCCCCGCCGGGGGAGGAGTCTGTCACTGGTCCGTCGACATATCCACCCCCATGGGATTTTCCCCACCAGACTACTTCTCCCGAAATTGATTCTGTCTCGCAGGTTTCTACCCCGTCTGTTTCAGAATCTCAGGCCGGCTACGACCCCCAGCCTTGTCAGGCTATGGCGGCAGATGCCAAGGCCCTGTTAGAGAAGTATATGCCAGAAATTTTTCCCCAAGTCCAGTCGGACAGTGATCAGCCATCGCTGTTATTCAGACAGCATGGCCCGTCTCCTGGTATTCCTCTTACAGAGGACTTCAAACAGGAGTATGGGGATAGGGAGGCACTCGCCGATGCGGGTCGGGCTACCCGACGCCCCTTTGGTAGTGCCTTCTCTTTCTATCGGGATGATACCCAGGGCTTCTTTTCAGCCAAGGGTTTATCCCAGGAAATTATGGGTATGGGACAACGTTTGAATATCAATTTCAAGTCTCAGTCCTATAGATCCGCCGAGAAGCCCCTAGTGAACTTTGAAACCAAAGTCAGGTCGGGCTTAAGGCTTTCGGCCAGATCAGTTGAACTGAATGTGACCGAGGGGGACTCCAATTTGTTGGATGAACTCCTGCTTTTGTTAGCTGGACTTCAGTGGTCTCAGCTCTCATCAGCGGCGATTGACATTACGCATCAACGCCGCAAGCTGGCGCTCTCCACACTGGGAGTGCTAGAGAAAGACATCCCGCCTCTCTTGCGGGGTATCCCTTCCTCTCATCCCAAACTCTTTGGGGGCCAGTTTAACGAGGTCTTCCTCAAAGAGATAGAGGGTCGCAAACAGGCAAAAGAGATGGCCAGACAATTCTTGCCCACTCAGCCTGCTCGGTCCTTTCCGAAGTCTAAGTCGGTCTCGACAGGCGCTAACCGCTCCAATCGTCGAGTGATTGTGACTATCCCTCGGGTTGAGACCCCTACCCTGGACAACCGTGGTAGAGGCTCGGCGAGAGGAAGAGGGGGGCGTAAAGGCGGATTCACACCGAACACGACACACGACACGACAACACGACATGCTACACGACAAACGGCAAAAAATCAGTGCACACCGCACACGACATTCGCTAAAAAGTCGTGCTGGAGAGAGGGTGATGTCGTCTTTGATGATGAGAATGTCGTGATAGAATTTATTTGAAATTCATCATTGCAGTCATCCAAATAATTACAAAGATGAGACGGAAGTTTATATTTTTAAATTTTGAAATCATTTTGGATTTTCTAAAAGTTGTTAAATTGTTCATGTCCTCTTGACGTCTTACGTTGGTGCAAGTTGTCGTCTTATTGACGTAATTACAGGACGTAAAAAAGACGAAAACCACGACGTAAATATCACGTAATTTTTACCACTTTCTGCTATCAGGGAAGCCGTTATCTTTCTCAAAAATTTGCTATAAAACGTCAGAGCTTTGGGCGGGAAGAAATCCCCCTACACCACCCAATAAAACCGCCCTTAAATTAAATCCTGTTTACGCGGTTGGATCCGTCACGTCTGCCCCTCCAACTGAAAAATCCTGGCTACGCCACTGATTGTCCATGACACAACCGATGATGGTCTCCCCGGCATTAAATCTGACCTCTGTGACGTTATATGCACATTTTCCGAAACCTATAAAAAAAATATATTATTCTCTCTACGATTTGGTGCAGCCACTGAAGGGGGGGGGGGGGGGGTTGAAATAAATGGCCAAGGGGAAAGTTGTGAAATGATAGGACCCCTCACGCACCCTCTCCTTCTAACTGGTCTTATACTTCACAATCTATCAAGTATACTTACTTCAATACCAATATACCTGCAATAACCCTGATAGCAGAAAGTGGTAAAAATTACGTGATATTTACGTCGTGGTTTTCGTCTTTTTTTTTACTAGGGCGGGGGGGAGGTTGTTGGGCGAAATTGTGGGGGTCTGCAGCCCCCGGGCCCCGTGAACCAAACAATTACTCTTTTTTTGTTGGAGGTTCAGGTGGTGGTGGTGGTGGTGATGGATATAGGGGGGGGGGGGGTGGTGTGATAAGGCCTATAATGCAATAAACTAAAAGTGACACTAATTCCGTGAGAAATTTGTGTTTTTACTTTTGGATGCGGGATATGTAGGTTCACGCACGAATGATAAATAATAAAGTAGACTTGGCCGACTTTAGCCGAACCAATTTTTTAAAAAATACAATGAAGGGAACGAAACAAACGAGGGGCAAGCCTGACGTGAATTGTTATGAAACAATATACATATTAGAGAAGAAAAATACAGCATTATACATAATTATGAATTGACACTTCCCTTCCCTGGCCTACTAATATTGAGTGACGACTCTGACATTAACATGTCAGACATTTATATTATCATCTTTTCTGGGGGCCGAGGTGGTTTGCTTGTAGTCTAGTCTTGTCTTCAGGGGCGACTGAGTGACTTCCAAAGTGGAGGAGGGCGCAAAGAAAACGGCACTTTATAAGAGAAATGGACACTTAATTCAAAGGAAGTTGGGAAACTGTCGACTGAAAATGGGCACGTCACAAAATGAACAGGGCGCTTATCAGAGATCAAAAGGGGAAGAGGCACTTTTACAAAGTAATTCCCTTCACTCTCAAGCTTTCTTCTCTCTCTTTAGCGAGTCCTACTTTCTGTATGATTTTATCTTGTTCTCCCCCTTACTTTTGAATACATGGGATGTACACGATGGAACAGCCTTAGTGTGAATCAAAGAAATAGTCGGTCGTTGAATGCTTTTAAGTTGTCACTGAATAACCCTAATTAATAGTTGATCTAAAGACTTTAAATTAAAGTTTGGAAAACACACTTTTCTTCAATCTAATTCTTAGTTGTATTCAAATCTGGATTTTGTGTATAGGTAATATAATTTAATTCTTTGTTAGTATTTTCTACAAAGGATTGTATTCTTTTATCTGCATGTCAATCTTTAAAAATAGATTAATGTGCATAATAAATGCTGACAGGGCTGTTGTGGAAATCAGTTGGGGTCTGTCAGGGTTATGCTGAGTACGTCTCTGGTATCATTTTACAACAAAAATCATACGAACCAGCGGCGGATCAAGCATTTAGTATGAGAGGGGCATACTAATGCAGGTTTGTCAACTTTTGGAAAAGGTAGACTCGTATTTTTTTGGCCAGCTTCTCGAAAAGTCGCTCAGCGGGAGTGGGGTGGGGGATGGGGGCGGTCCTTTATGGTCAAAATGCATACTTTTCTTCCAAAGGGGGGGGGGCACGGAAGTGCCCCCCCCCCCTGGATCCGCCACTGACACGAACAATTCAGAAAGATCATGTTCATTGTCAATGGACGCCTGTATTGAATATGTCTAGACTGCATGTTTCATTAAATCCATTCATTATCAGAACAATATATTCAATACCAGGACCATCTTGATCATGAGTCAAGATACACTGCCTTTTTAAAAACATCCTTTGATTATACCTGACATACCGTGAATTTTGCAACAATGCAAAATCCAACAATAATGTTGTTAAAAAAAGAACCAGAAACATTTTTTTTTTGGAATTCCCCCTCCCACACAGATATGGCTTCATTGTATTCTTTTTTTTTAATATTAGAAATAAAAAAAAAACATTGTTCTATTCTATTCAACATTTCAATGTTGAAAGCAAGCGAACCAGCAAGCGAAGCAAGTACCTCCCACACAGATATATTTTGCGTGTACTTTTTAAACATCGTATTTCTTTGTTACTTCAAACAACAGTTCTTCAAATACCATGATTATTAGTGAAAATACATTCTCTTTATAGAATCATCTATTGATTTATACCTGTACTATATTGTGAATTTGGAGGTCACACATCAACAATGTAAAATCCAACATTTCAATGTTGAAAAAAAAAGAGAACCAGGAACTGCAATATGTTTTTTCGAAATCCCTCTTCCACGCACATGAGTTCACTGTACTTTTTAATCGACATTGTTCCTTGTTAAAAAACGGCAGTTGCCATAAATGTATCAACACAGAAATGTATGGTCATAAATGGCATAAAACAATACACATATGATACATATCCTAATAAATTTAAAAAGTCACTGAGTTTGGAGAAGTTCCCGTCTATAACTGAATTGTACCCCAAAACCATTGCGACTTCTCAAATATAGCTTCGTACCTATTATAGAAAAATATGCTGGGATAATCTTATGAGACCGACGACCCACGGGGAGGAAATGATGAAACACAGGACAGCCTAACAATATGTACTGATACAAACATGCCCCTTTTCCCCAGAGGCGACCCTGGAGGGGAGGGGGGGGGGCGGGGGCACAGCACCTCCACCCAATTTCCAAGGACCCATAAAGTGCTCTTTTCCCCCTCTGATATGTGTATTTTTTTCTTTCCATAAGAACACCCTTTCCCCATCCTATCAAGTTCTCCTGTTCAAATCTGATGAGTGCTTATATTTACTTCTGATAATTTCCCCTTTTCCTTTCAATTAAGTCCCCCTTTTGCCACTTTTTAAGTGCCCTTTTTCAAATCTGATGAGCGCCCCTTCTTTCCTTCTGAATAAGTGACAATTTCCCTTTCTTAGAAATGCCCATTTCCCATTTTGACAAGTGCCCTTTTTCAAACCTTATGGATGCCCTTTTGTTTTTGTTTTTTACTTCTGACAAATGTCTCCCCCTTGCCCTTTTCCCCTATTGACAATTCTTCCTTTTTCAAATCTGAATAGTGACCCTCTTCGATTATGAATAGAGACCCTCTTCTTCGATTATGAATAGTTACCTTCTTCTCCGATTATGAATAGCGACCCTCTTCTTCGATTACGAATAGCACCTGCTTCGATTATGAATAGCAACTCTCTTCTTCAATTATAAATAGCAACCCACTTCTTCGATTATGAATAGCGACCCACTTCTTCGATTATGAATAGCGACCCTCTTCTTTGATTATGAATAGCGACCCTCTTCTTTGATTATGAATAGTGACCCTCTTCCTCAATTATGAATAGCGACCTTTTTCTCTGATTATGATCAGCGACCCTCTTCTTCATGGATTGTGACCCTCTTCTTCGATTATGAATAGCGACCCTTATGATAAACGACCCTGATTTGGTATTATGACTAGCGACCCTCTTTCCGTATTGTGAATAGCGACCCTCATGTCTTATTATGAATGGCGGTCCTTATGAATAATGACCTTGTAAATAGCGACCTTATGTATTATCATGAATAGTGGTCCTTATATTTTTTTATGAATAGCGATTAGCGGTCCTTATGACTATCGAGCGGACCCCATCATTCTGTCACTCAACAATGACAAAGAAAAAAAACTAACAGTTAGATCTAGATCAATAATTCGTGATGAGATTCTGGATCATATGACTATAAACAAATTGTTTAGTGTCAAGCAGTATGGTTTCTTGCCTGGTCGTTCAACAATGCTCCAGCTGATAAACGTAGTTGATGAATGGTCTAACACTCTGGAGGAAAATGGTTCAATTGATGTGATTTATTTACATTTCATGAAGGCCTTCGATAAGGTGCCCCACCGTCGGCTGCTTGCCAAGATTAGAAGCTATGGAATAAGTGAGTTGGTGGTTAATTGGATTGAAGCATTTCTAGTTGGGAGAAGACAGCGTGTATGTGTGAATGGAGAATATTCCAGTTGGAGTCTTGTTGTAAGTGTTCTTGAGCCCTAGTGCCCCCTAACTGAACGCGGTATTACTAGTGTTAGCGGCGGCTCAGCGAGCCAAACTGATAGTGCTAACTGTCAAGACACTTTATCTTTTTGTTGGTTAAAAGTTTGATCAAAGTTGATTAAAATACCAATCGCGTGACCGAACAGCGCATGCGCATATGGATTTGGAACAAATTCGCTGCGCACAAATCTATCACAGAAATTGTTTGCGATAAAAATGGAAGGCATTGTCATTCAAGTCGCTGAATGAGTGGGGACTTTCAAAGAGTTTGTTGGCGTGTTTGAAGGTGAGAAACTATTATTCATATATGTGATTGTTGTCCAGCTTAATCTTGGGAAGAAATAGATCTACAGTGTGCTCTTTCTTTCTAATTTAAACGGCTTGGGAGCAAGTTCGACCTGCTCGATCTGGACTAGACCTGGCTAAGCCAGGCCCACCGGTAGATTTACCGACTGCGCCTATGGTAGCGAGGAGGCGACGCCGCGCCGGCGGTATGGCGGTGTGTTCAACTTCGCGCATGTCCATATTTCGCGGACAGGGCAATATGACAAACACTGAAACTAGAACAGTTTTTTGAGAAAAAGATATAAGCACCAATGTAGGCGTAGGCGTAGTCTACCGGTGGGCCTGCCTTAGTCAAGTCTAGTCCAGGTCTGAGAAGGTCGAACTTACCAAACCGCTGAAAGTAGATCACTGAGTAGATCTATTTCGTTATAAGGCTAGCTAGACAACAATTACAGATATGAAAAGAGTTTCTCCGGGGAGTTTCTCATCAAATAAATCTAACCAACAAATGGTTAAACATTTAACCAACAATTTGTTTAAGTTTAATCAACACCATTTTAACCAATGTTGAGCAAAATACGATTAACCAACAAATGATTAAAACTTTTAATCGACCACAGGTTAAACTTTAATCAACAGGCCGTTGATTAAAGTTTTAACCTACAAATGTGTGGTTCACCTGGTAACCCTCGGTTGATTAAAATTTTAACCAACAAGATTAAAAATTTTAATCAACGTTCTAACAGTGTGGTACTTTTTGTGCGGTGCGATAAACTAATTTACACGTAAAACCCTATAGAGATTTGATCTGCAGAAATGAAAAGTTTCTGCTATCAATCAACTAGCTGGGGATAAATGTGACGTCACTTCGAATCCTCCACGCTAATTGGTTGGTGGCCAAAATGTTGTTTTGTCGTGCTGGGAAAATCGCTCGCTGAGCGATTTTCTGAAACGACTAAAAACCCCTAAAAACGTCGTGTACGACGTTTCGAAAGATGACGTGACAGTGTGCACGGTGCCATAGGGTTTGCATTAGAGCGATTTTTCAGAAAATCGTTCATATCGTGGTGTCGTGTCGTTTGTCGTTTGTCGTGTTCGGTGTGAATCCGCCTTAAGACTGCCGCCAAGGGCCCGGTCAGGCCCAAGTCGGCCTTTTGATACCTTACCCCGAGTGCTTGTGGACAGTGTAGGCGGGCGGCTCCAGAGATTCCTCCCAGTTTGGGAGGCAATCTCTGGCGACGCCTTCGTACTATCCGTCGTGCGCGACGGCTTTTACATAGATCTGATAAAGCCGATTCCAAACGGCGCCATCAGAATCCGCCCGCCTCCAATGTCAGCCCTTTTCCAGCAGCACATCTCCTCAGAGATCGCCACGCTGCTGGGAAAGGGCGCTGTAGAAAGGGCGAGAGATCATCCTCATCTCTGTCTCTCCCCAATTTTTGTCATTCCCAAGCGCTCGGGAAGTTTACGTATGATTCTAAACATGAAAAGAATCAACAGGTTTATACCTCCAGTGCATTTTCGCATGGAGACCTTGGCATCTATTCTGCCCTTGATCAAGCGGGACGACCTTGCGATCTCCCTCGATCTCAAAGACGCGTACTTTCACATTCCCATTCACTCTCTGTCGTGAAATTTGCTGGGATTCGCGTTCCAGAGTCCCTCCTGTTGGATCAGTTATGCCTTTTACTGCGACTAACGCAAGACTTAGGCTTTCTGATAAACTGGGAAAAATCGGAATTATCTCCCACACGTACCCCGGTGTACTTGGGTGCGGAGATAGATATCCCGAATCAGCTTGCCCGCCCCAGTCGGGACAGAATTCGGACTATCACCATGACCGCACGGTCATTGCGAGTAGCCCGCAGGGTCAGAGCCAGACAATGGCTTCAATTCCTGGGCTATCTGGCCAGTCTAGTCGACGTCTTACCAGACTGCAGGCTGTTGATGAGGCCCTTTCAGAGGCACCTCCTCAAGTTTTACAGACCGGGCAAAGATTCTCCTTTGGGGTGGATTCCACTCCCAAGAGATATCAAGCTCCTTCTCGCCCCCTGGTCGAACAGTTCGTTTCTTGCCCAAGGCAAGCCTCTCTGTACACCTCTTCCGTTAGTTTCTCTGGCGACAGACGCCTCCCTTCTCGGTTGGGGTGGTCATTGCCGGGGCGAGATGATTTCAGGGGACTGGTCTCACTTGAGAGTTATGCCCCATATCAATGTTTTGGAAATGATGGCGGTCAGCCTGTCTCTTCATCATTTCAGGCCCGGTCTTGTTGGTCGCACTGTACTCGTTCTTACGGACAATGTCACAGTAGCTGCCTATATCAATCGCCAAGGCGGCACTCGGTCTTCCTCTCTGAACACCTTAGCTGCCCAGTTGTGGAGGTGGTGCCGGTCTATGAACATTATTCCGGTAGCCTCCTACATTCCCGGTCAGGAAAATCTGATCGCGGATTTTCTGTCGCGGGGCAAATGCCTCCCGTCAGAGTGGACTCTTCATCCGGAGGTGTTTGCTCTTCTCCAAGAGGTGTGGGGTCCTCTGGAGATCGATCTATTCGCCTCCACCCTCAATCACCGACTCCCGAGGTATTGCTCGCGGGTTCGGGATCAGGAGGCGTGGGCGATGGATGCCTTTTCCCTCCATTGGGGAGCTATCCGGGGGTACGCTTTTCCCCCCATTCCTCTGATCCCTCAGGTCTTGAGGAAGGTCAAGGAGGACAGGGCTTGGCTCTTGTTGATAGCCCCACATTGGCCAGCGAGACATTGGTTCCCAGACCTGCTGAGTCTCCTGGCCGGCCAGCCGTTTCCCCTTCCTCTCAGGGAGGATTTGATAATTCAACCCCTCTCGGGGATTGTTCATCAACGCCCAGCGGTCCTCCACTTGACTGCCTGGCCGTTGTTGGGGAAGAAGCCAGAACTCGGGGCTCTCCGAAAGGGCCTCCCAGTTTGTAATGAGAAGCTGTAGAGACTCCACTAGAGATCTCTACAACTCTCGTCTAGGGGCCTTCTTTTCTTGGTGCGAGAATCAGGGTGTCTCGCCACGTGAAGCCCCTATTGGTGTTATTGCCGATTTTTTGATCTCCCTTTTCGATAAGGGTAGATCGATTTCAACCATACGTGGCTATCGTTCGGCTATTGCTGCCGTCCACGTTGGTTTTGCTGATGGTTCGGGAGTCTCCAACTCCCCTCTTTTGGCTAGGTTGACTCGCTCCTTCTTCTTGCAGCGTCCATCAACTCGTAGCCTGACTCCTTCTTGGAGTCTACCCAAGGTCCTTGACGTGCTTGCGAAGCCACCTTTTGAACCTTTGGGTAAAGCGTCCTTTCACCATTTAACGGATAAGACGCTATTTTTAGTCGCTATTGCTTCGGCACAGAGGACGAGTACTCTTCATGCTCTGTGTATAACACCGGGTCACATCCGTTGGGAAAACCATGGTGTGCGACTTATACCCAAGCCCTCCTTTATTGCCAAAAATCAGACTGCTTCCTCTGGACCAGTTGAGATTTTTCTTAGACCGCTTTCGGACCATTCCTCAGTGCAGGAGGATAAGGTCTGGTGTCCGGTGAGGGCCTTGAAATGGTATTTAGATAGGACTAAGACTCTTCGTAAGAGTGATCAGCTTTTTGTCATCACCCGAGAGCCCTTTTCCCCCGCTTCCAGAGAATCCATTTCTAGATGGATAGTCGAAGCGATCCAGGCAGCTGGGCCGGAGGCCCTATTGAGTGATGAGAAGCCCTGTGCTCACGATACCAGGGGCATCAGTGCCTCTTGGGCTCTTTTCCAAGGGGTGCCCCTAGTGGACATTATGAGGGCAGCCTACTGGCG
Source organism: Heliocidaris erythrogramma (assembly GCA_025617745.1). Lineage (NCBI taxonomy): Eukaryota > Metazoa > Echinodermata > Echinoidea > Camarodonta > Echinometridae > Heliocidaris > Heliocidaris erythrogramma. Next base: position 53,184,161 of record CM046858.1, read on the forward strand.
CTCCTCCACGTCCTTCACATCTTTTTCTTTAAAAGGTGTGAAGAGTCTTTTTCTAACAAGACGTTGCAAGCTGCAACGTCATCCTTGTAGACCGCCGGGTGAACAATCAAAAATGCTTTTGTTTTTGTGTTTTGCGACCCATCCCTGGCATCTACTTGAAAATCTCCTTTAGTGTGTAGAAAAATATACTGAAGATGATGGTACAACTCGTCAGTCAGAAAAAGTGCACACAGATTGATAATTTCCATATTAATTTTTGATAAATATGACAAATGCCCTCTTGAGTCCAACCTTAGACAGCTGTGTGTTATCCTATGGGAAATCTTGGATTTTTGCAACTTGTGCATTCGAATATCAATTTAAGTGAATGTAATTGATGTTTCTTTACTCTTCTCTCTTTCCCCATCCCCCTCTTTCCTTATCCCCTTTCTCCTCTTTCCTTATCCCCTTTCTAACTCTTCACTCTTCTCTCTTTCCCTATCCCCCTCTTTTCCTCTTTCCTTATCCCCTTTCTAACTCTTCACTCTTCTCTCTTTCCCCATCCCACTCGCTCTCTTTCCTTATCCCCTCTCTAACTCGTCACTTTTCTCTTTCCCCACCCACTCTCTTTCCTTATCCTCTATCTAACTCTTCTCTCTTTCCTTATCCCCCCTCTAACTATTCTCTCTTTCCCAATCTCTATTTCCTTATCCCCTCTGTAACTCTTCATCCTTCTCTCTCTCTCACCCCCCCCCGCACCCCTGTCTTTCCTTATCCCCTCTCTAACTCTTCACTCTTTCCCCATCCTCCTCTTTCCTTATCCTCTCTCTAACTCTTCTCTCTTTCCTTATCCCCTCTCTAACTCTTCTCTCTTTCCCCATCTCTATTTCCTTATCCCCTCTGTAACTCTTCATCCTTCTCTCTCTCTAACCCCCCCCCCCCCTCTGTCTTTCCTTATCCCCTCTCTAACTCTTCACTCTTTCCCCATCCTCCTCTTTCCTTATCCCCTCTTTAACTCTTCACCCTTCTCTCTTTCCCCATCCCCCTCTCTCTCTTTCCTTATCCCCTCTCTAACTCTTCACCCTTCTCGCTTTCCTCACTTCTTCTCTTTCCGCACCCCCCCCCCCCCTCTCTCCTTTACATCGCTCTCCCTCTTTTTATGCCATTCCCTGAAATATACTTTATTTCTGCATCTCGTTGATCTTACAATAGAATAAATCACAATTTAAAAATACATTTTGTAAAGCATGTATGACCAAGTATAATCTGGATTCACATCAAACATAAATACATGTATGACATATTATTTTCTATTTTTTCAACAACAAAAAACTGTCAATGAAAGGTATGATTGACTATACTGCTTTTTGTATTGATGTAAAGCATGAAGCATCATCAATAATACAAATCATTGTCAATCCGTATCAAAATATTTTCATAATCAAATGTTCTTTCAACAAAAGCTCAAAAATCGTTACCATGCATCAGGATTTAGTTTGGTCTAGTAAAATGACAAAGTTTGCACATATCTTTATGAAATCGAATAAAGAATATACTCATGATCTTTCAAATACCCTGCAGGTACATGTACATGTATGCTTATGTCCAAATAGTACAAATACCATTTCATAATAGTTCACTGCTTCATCTAACCTGCATAAACTGCCAAAATATAAATTTGAAAGTCCTGTTTTAACAAAGAACTTCCAAACAAAGCTTCACACATCTACATGTAGTGTGACATATAAATGGGTTATATATTTCCAAGTGAAAGAGTTGTCCAAATCTACAATATTCATTTCATATCACGGCTAAAATGAACTGAGCGATTCCACTGATTTGTAGATATGTACTGGAAAATAATTTGCATCGAAATACAATTGACAAAGTATAAACATATGAAATATAAGACTTGATATTGATGGTAACAGTTCTACTTGATCATGAAAGATAGATTTCAACATACATTTGTTAATTATTTCAGTTTGATACGTAATATGCACAGGTTCTGAATCAGCGAAAAAAATACATACAAAATCTCCAAAAGAGCTATGGTAAAGTGAAAAAGAGCTCTGGTTAAAAAAAAGAAAAAAAGACACCAATAAAAACAATAAAAAATGGCACTGAGAAAAGCACACTTTTACAACAAATCCACACAAAAAAATCCTGTGAACAAAAAAGGACTTTTTACACTGTTCTGAATACATGCGTTTTGGAATAAGTTGATAATTCTATTGCTACATGTAGCATTATTATTTAAATTTAGAGCCAGGAGCAATGATTTTAGGTTACTGGGCAATATTGGATCTTTATTTGATTCATGATCAACTTATAAAAAAAAAAGTGATCTTACCATAGGATCTATCAAAAATTCTCTGGTACATAGATATAATAAACTAACACCCAATTGCATGCAAACCCACTATCACTGAAAAGGAAGGGTGCATCAGAAAAATTCTAATTTAGAGAAGGTAGAGTTATTCTGTGAATACTGTGAATGCAAGTAACTTAGACGGATTCAAGCTGATCAAAATCTTCATCATCGTCATCATCACTGCTCTCAACAACTACAGAATTTTTGCAGGCAACACACTTGCATAGATCTGTGCATGGAATATTGTGTTGCCTGCAGGAGCAACGACTTTTTTGCAGCTCGACACAACTTGTCCCGGACTTGCAAAAGGACTCGCTCATCTTTTCGAAGTTCGGCAGCTGCTACCAAGTTTCCTCCCCTTTCAGTTTCGCATCTGACGAGATGTTCAATCCTCCTCTTTCCTGTACTACGCTCTGTAGTATACTCGACTGGTAAAACGTGTTTGCGTCCAGGAATCGCAGCAGTCGGGGTACCCATATCTGATCGTAGGAGACGTGCTGGAGGAGGGAGGAATACTGCATCCTGAGAGGTGCCTGGATCTTCCAGCTCTGAAGTACAAGTACGTTGCTCATCTACAGGAAAGGAACAAAGCAAATATGCATTTAGACACTAGTAATACTTTCCATTCATGCAGTACAAAGCCGTCAAAGGCGATTACTCTGCAAGACTTCCATTTGTTTTCTCTTTATAATTATTGTCTAAATCTGGTTCAACTGCTCTCATACCATCAGACTAGTCGGACTAAACTGTTTCATAACCATGACAAAACTCGGACAAAGTTTGACACGTACATGACGTAGACAATATAGGTCTAACGTTACACCCACTTGGAGTGCGATGAAAACCTGCTCTTTACTTTAGTCAGGTTAGACTAGTAAAATTAAGAGTAGGCCTAGACCTATTCAATAATAAATGAACTAGGCCTAGTATGTTGAGCTCAACTGTCAATGACAATGACTTCTTCCTTTTCTTCTTCTTCGTCCGCTATTTTCAGAGATCTGTCTGACAGTCATAGACAAGTGACATCGTGTCATCATGGTACCGTCATGTCTTGTCAATCATGCAAATCAAACTCAAGTCAAGACAAAGAAAAACTTAAAAAGTCAAACTTTTTGGTTTCTAATTTTCTAGAACAAGAAGTACTTTTATTAGACTTTAGTATAGTAGTTTTACTTTATTATTTGACTTGGCCTTGGTTGATACATTCATATAATTTGGAATAACGTTACCTCTTTCTTGTCCTTGAGCTTGTTATAGTTGAAGCACTTCCCTGGCCCTCTCCTCTGCCGACGGACGTGGACTGCTGCTCAAAAACTGAATCCGTTTCCTTGTCGAATACGAAGTTGACCGCATTGGCAGCAATTTTGTTTTCCAGTTCATACCCAAAATTGACACCCTTCCACAGATCTGCACAGTCTCTGAACTTTCTAAAACTCCTCTCACTGAAAGAAATAACCTTACTCATTGTGTGTCGAAACAACATGCATAGAGCAAAAACTTGTATTTTCTTCTGAATCATCAGCAGAAGTATCAGTCGCGGACGACATGTTTACTGGAACTTGGAAGCACAATAGGCCTATCTACGCTATAGCGCGCGCTAGTGTTATGTACACAACACTGCGTGTGATTGGCTGAAAAGCATGAAGCGCTGTAAACGTTTCTTGATACATGCTCAGTGATTGGACAATTTTCGTTAACAAAAATCAACATTTTTGACCACTTTTTTCCGTTTTTTGAGCTTGTGTGCATTTCTGATGATTGACGAGTTTTGAATATATTATCTAAATATATTTTTCAATAAACTCCTCTACTTAGTAGATGTGGAGGTTCGGTCACAAAACCGACGAATTCTAGGGGTCGCCCGGCGGTCTATTGGGTTCCTGTTGATCTTCCTCTTGGGACATGCCCCCCATTTGAATCTGTGCTGGTCTAGCAAATAGGTAGGTACATTGATTTATTGTAGTAAATCAGTAAAATCAGAATTGATTTTATTATTTGCTAGATAAATCTATGTACCTACCTATGTCCCACCCTCCTACCCCTCTCCTTGCCTAGCAACATGTCAAAGTTTGTCTCAGGCTGCTCGTAAAGAGGAGGATTGTGTGCGCGCGTCATGCGTACGTGCACAGAGGAAGGCGTAATCCTAGGGGGGGGGGGGTATATGCACTGTCGTGACTTTAATTACTCGAATGGCTTGCGTAGTCTAGTCGGAAGACTAGCAAATAGGTAGGTACATAGATTTATCTAGCAAATAATAAAATCAATTCTGATTTTACTGTTCCATAACGTTAATCAGTTGAAGATTTACTGCAATAAATCATATATACCTACCTATTATGCCAGTAGTCTTGACTACGGGACCCCTTCGAGAATTTAACACAAATGAGTCACAATATTGTGCGCACCCCCCGTAATCCTATTGTCCCCTTCGCCACTCACGCGCGTCAACACGCCACGGCCATCTTCCTCTTTCTTGCTCGCCCCCGACGAGTTAGGATGTCAAGTCACAGCGCTCCTGAAATCAGGCCTTTTTAGTATCTTTTAGGCGCGCTTTTTCGCATCTTTAAAGCACTTTTAGGTACCTCTATTCTCTTAGATTATAGTACTTTTGTGTTTTAGTAGTCACTCTTGCCGATTGCAAGGGATTTTTGATTCCTTTTCTTGGCATTTTTTTTTTCGCTTTCACGGTCAGCCCCACGTAGATATATCTGTGTGTTTGCGGGTGTTTCCGTTTGTCATCGAGCCTTTGGGTTCGGTGTTTGTTCTTACGGTTTTTGGCTGTGAAAATTTTTTGTGTGCGTATCTCCCAAATAAACTTTAGTTTTATTACCTGCATTCAGTTAAAGTATTTCATATTTGAAAAGTATACTTTATTGTCTGTTTTATTGCAGTGTTAGGAATTCGGAAGAAGAAGCAGTTAGGTCGCGGAGACCTGCTTCTTCCGAACTGCGGTACATGGGGGAGGGAGGAGGGCTACGGGTAAGTTGCCTAGTGGTGTTTCCCTGCAGAGTTTGCCAGTCTCGGAGCTTGCGGCTTCGGGGCGGGTGGCGTTAACTGAATCTGGAATGTCAACTCCGAGGCCCGTGGCTTTGGGTGGGTGGCGTCAGATTCTAGTGGTTTGGATATCTCGAATCCAATCCCCCGGTCGTCAAGACCAGAAGGGGGGGGGCGGTTGTTTCCCGCACGGTAGCGTTCACTCGCTTAAATCCGTTAGGGGAGACGCGTCCCACTACTGCAGGGCAGCCCACGGGCTTAGTCCATGTTGGTCTGGGTTCACAAACCCTAGCCCCCGGCCGATGCCATATGGGGGAACGAGTACTTCCCGGGCTGTCTACATTGCCAGCTGATGGGAATGCTCGAGCTAACAATTATGGACGCTCTTCGGAGCAACAGGTGTTTTCACCTGAGTGCGTGACTACTAGTGCTCTCCTATTGCCGCTCTCTAGCGGTTCAATAGCGGGTTCACACGCCTTTAGTAGTCAACGGGCACATACCGAGTCATCTCGGTCTGCCCCCGCACTGGGTGCTTTTAGCTCCCAACCCATGGCTATCGCATCTTCTTGCTCAGCCAGCCAATATGGGTAATTTGTTCGAGACTTTGGGTTCATACCCTCGGCGCACTACTCCCTTTGAGGGAGGTGAGCGTCCCTCCGCGGAGGGTTCGGTTCGTGTTTCCGAAGCGGCTTCGGGGATCCGAACGAATCCGAATAAGCGCTCTAAGAAAAGGGTTTCGACTACGACTCTTGTCGAGCCAGCCAAGAAGAAGGCCAAGAAAAAGGCAAAAAGGGGCAAGGCTTTGCCGGCCTCTTGCCCGTCTGGCCTGGCTAACCCGGCTAGCTCCTCTCAAGCTGATATGTTCAGCATGATGCGGGCTTTCGCTCAGAATCAGGGTTGGTCCCTTGTACCGGGTACTTCAACCCTTGCTTCTGTCCCTATTCAGGGGTCTGACTTTGAGACTAATCAGCCTTTTGTGATTGAGTCGTCTTTGTCTGAGTCGGGTTCGCATGTGCCTCCTATTCCCGCGGTCCTCGGGGCGCCGCCGGGCGAGGAGACTTTTGCTGAACCATGGGAAGCTCAACCTGTTTCGGTTAAGGGTAAGGCCTTTGCCTTCGGTTCTCAGGATCAAGACAGCTTTTTCAAAGCTAAGACTCTTTCTCCGGAGATTTTAGAGGTTGGTCGTCGCTTGCGGGCGACTAATCCGCTAACCTCCGTTGCTTTTAAGACGGAGGATAAGCTTTGGTTTAATGTTGAAAACCAGGTTAGGTCAGGTATGCGTTTGGCGGCTTTTCAAGGGTTTCTCTCCGACCTTAGGTCCAGGGCGGAGGAGTTGAACGTTACTGATGGTGACAAGCTGGTTATTGATGACTTACTGCATACTCTTTTTTGTTTGCAGTGGTCGCAGCTTTCCACTGCAGCTGCTTCGGTTACGTTCCGTCGCAGGACCCTGGCTCTTTCGGCACTGGGTGTTAGAGAGTCGGGCATTGCTCAACTTCTCCGAGATGTCCCGTCTCGGGGTCCTTCGCTTTTCGGTGGTAAATTCGCTACGGTTTTTCAGAGAGAGATCGATGCGCGAAAGCAGATCTCGGATATGACTAAGCAGTTTCACACTCACTCGAAGTCGACGCGAGGGCCCCTGTCCGGCGGAGGCCTGCTGGTCCCGCTTCGGGTCAACACAGTCGTGTGTCTGGGGTCCCGCCTTCTGAGCCGCAGCCAGCCCCTTCTCGCGGGAGAGGGGGTCGTGGCAGGGGCTATTCGAGAGGTTCTCGTGGTAAGGCGACGGCTTCGCATAAGACCAAGCCTAGGTTTTGATGTTCTTCCCCGAGCGTTTGTTCTTCCAGTCATGGTAGGTGGCCGACTTCATTCTTTTCTCCCCGCTTGGGAGGCCATCTCCGGGGACGCGTTTGTTCTCTCCGTCGTGCGAGACGGATTCTTCATAGATCTTTCCGCTTCGCTCCCCGGAGGGGCTATAAGAATTCGGTCACCTCCCATGTCTGCCCTGGCTATAGAAAGGGTAAGAGACAGGCCGTCTCTTTCCCTTTCTCCAATTTTTGTTATTCCCAAGCGCTCGGGAAAACTTCGTTTGATACTGAACCTGAAAAGAATAAACCAATTCATTCCTCCAGTACATTTTCGGATGGAGACTCTCGCCTCCATTCTTCCATTGATCAAGAGGAAGGACTACGCGGTCTCGATAGATCTCAAGGACGCATATTTTCACATTCCCATTCATCGCGCTTCGCGCGATCTTCTGGGGTTCTCCTTCCTCTCAGAGACTTATCGTTTTCGCGCTCTTCCCTTCGGGCTGCGCCCGGCCCCTCAGGTTTTTACTCAAGTTGTAGCTGTGCTGGCGGCCTTTCTGAGGCGACGCGGCTTTCGGCTATTTTGCTACCTGGACGATTGGCTTCTTCTTGTGGAGTCGCGCGATCGTTTGTTAGACGAGACTCGTTTGCTCGTCATTCTTACTCAAGACTTAGTTTTCCTAATAAATTGGGAAAAGTCAGAGTTAGTTCCTACTCGCAGCCCAGTTTTTCTGGGGGCGGTGTTAGACATATGGAATCAGTTGGCTCTGCCCAGTCGAGACAGGATTCTCATCATTATCTCTGCGGCTCGCAAGCTCTTGCTGGCCAGAAGGGTCAAGGCCAGACAGTGGCTTCAGTTTCTGGGTTATCTAGCCAGTCTAGTCGATGTTATAGAGGACTGCCGGCTCCTCATGAGACCTTTTCAGAGACATCTTCTCAGGTTTTTTAAGCCGGGAAAAGACTCTCTGTTGGTCTGGATTCCAGTACCAATAAGAATCAAGTCTCTTCTCTCTTGTTGGACGAGCGAGGAGTTTCTCCCCCGAGGCAAGTCCTTCAGTACCCCTCTTCCGTCGATCTCGGTTTCGACGGACGCCTCTCGGTTGGGGTGGGGAGGACACTGCAATGGCAGCACGGTCGCGGGGGATTGGTCTCATCTTGGGACTCTTCCCCATATCAATGTCCTGGAGTTTATGGCAGTTCTGTTGACTCTGCTCCATTTCAGAAGTCGACTTCTCAGTCGTTCAGTTCTGATCCTCACGGACAATGTCACTGTGGCGGCATATATCAATCGGCAGGGAGGCACTCGTTCGGCTGCCCTGAATGCCCTAGCAGCTCAGCTGTGGAAGTGGTGTCGTCGCATGGCGATCACACCCGTGGCCTCTTTCATCCCCGGTCGGGAAAACCTCATTGCGGATTTTCTGTGGATGCTCCATCCGGAGGTCTTTTGCCGCATTCGCAGTTGCCTAGGTCCACTGGAAGTGGATCTATTTGCGTCGGTGCTAAACCACCAGCTGCCGAAGTATTGCTCCCGTGTTCGCGATCAGGGAGCATGGGCTCTCGATGCTTTCTCCCTCAGCTGGGAGAACCTTCAAGGATTCGCCTTTCCTCCCAACTGATTCCGCGAGTCTTGCGGAAAATCAGGGAAGATCGGGCTCGGGTGCTTGTGATAGCTCCCTTTTGGCCCAGGAGGAATTGGTTTCCGGAGCTAATGAGCCTCCTGAGGGCTCAACCGTTCCTTCTCCCGCTAAGAGCGGATCTGGTGTTGCAGCCCCTCTCGGGGATTCTTCACCACAGTCCGGAGTCCCTTCATTTGACTGCTTGGCCCCTGTCAGGGAATCTGCAAGACAGTCGGGTCTCTCTGATAGAGCTGCGGACAAGCACCTCTCTCAATTGGTCTTGGCTATTAAAAATGATTTTTTATTTTGTTCTTGATGAAGAAAAAGATCTTTCTCCATAAAGAGTGTTATAAAAATGTTTATCATGGTAGAGTGGAAACTCAGTATAAAGAGGTGTGATACAACAGTATTCCTGATATAACAAGGCAATATTTTGGTCTCAACTTTTTATATTCAGTTTTTTAAACTGATGTAACAAGATTCTGGATTTAAGCAGGTAATTTTAATAGTCCCAAGGATCTTGTTATACTAAGTTTCCACCGTATAATATATTGATTTTTGTTACCACCCTGAATGTAGTGAAAGTGTAACGGGCAATTTTCAACTTACAACCCCCCCCCCCCCCACACCTCCTTCGGCAGGAAAAAGGGGTATACATCACAGTTACAGGTTGATACCTACTTCTCTACCTTATACATGTAGTTCATTTGACAGAAAATCTATTTTCCAATGATTCTCTCTCTCTCTTTCACCTTTTCTTCTCTTGTGCTTTCCCTCCCTTTCTCCCTCTTTATGCCCAAAATTCTCCACTTACACACATCTTCCCTCAACTTTTTATCTCTTTTTTCCCCCCAATGATTCCCTCTCTCTCTATTTCTCCCCTTGTGCTTTCCCTCCATTTCTCCCTCTTTATGCCCAAAATTCTCAACCTTTATGCCCAAAATTCTCCGCTTTCACACATCTTCCCTCAACTTTTTTATCTCTCCCTTTTCCCCCCAATGATTCAGTCTCTCTCTATTTTTCTTCCCTTGTGCTTTCCCTCCATTTCTCCCTCTTTATGCCAAAATTCTCCACTTTCACACATCTTCCCTCAACTTTTTTATCTCTCCCTTTTCCCCCCAGTGATTCCCTCTCTTTTTCACTATTTCTTCTCTTGTGCTTTCTGTCTCCCTTTCTCCTTCTTTTTGCCCAATATTCTCCAATTACACACATCTCCTCTCAACTTTATCTCTTTTTTTTTTCTTTTTCCATTCTGCCAATTGTTGGTTTTGATCTCATTCACGCACTCACACCTTTCTTTTCAATTGTTAGTTTCATTCACGACAAGCCTTGCATAGTAAATGTGTTTGAGCTCTTCCAGAGATGACAAAAATATTCAATTGATTTGAAATATATTATTACTTCTGGAGAAATATAGATATAGATGTATCCAGGAAATGGTTGTCTTACAATTGAACATCAAAAATTCAATAGGAGAATGCCCACCCCCACCCCCCCCCCAAAAAAAACATAACAAAACAAAACATAACAAAACAAAACAAACAAAACTGATTAGCTTCCAAAGTGTGTTTCATTAACAAATTAAACAACAAATGCCATAAAAAATAACAGACCTCATATGCCATTAACAACAGAGTTATGACTGAGATACATGCATCTTTACAACATCCATTACAAAAAATGCTCTGGGCAAATACTTAGATGTGAACTCAGTTACCCAATTCCAATTTTATTTCTGACAGTGAAAATGAATATTCAATTCAAAATAGGCCTCCTAGACTACTCTTTTCCTCTGATACATGAAGCAAAAGCAGCAATAACATTTTTACCACATTGTCACAGTGTAGCACACCCTCATGTAATAAACCCAACTTTCATGAAAACTGATATCCATGTATAGGAATTAAATATCATGAAAAGATAGACTGAACAATGACGTACTAGCATTTTTAACATTTCTTTTAAACAGTTATATACATGATAAATGTATATGCTATCTAAGCATTATCAAGTTAACAACTAGACCAACATATATCAGTACATAATAGTAAATACAATAAATCAATGAAAGAAGAAAAAAAAAATCTGTAGAAAAAATAATGTCAATTTGAAAAGAAATATGATGTGAAGCAACAATAATGATGATCACATGAATGACCTGATTAAATAAAAGATGTTTGCCAGTCATGAGTACTGAATATTTTTTTCTTTCAAATAATGACTTTGTGTAAATGTTTACACTGATGGAACAACAGTTCTGATACATAAATATTTTTAAAATGTTCAATTCTACTATCACCTTTGCTTAATGTTGAGATTTGTGCATGTCATATCCAAGCCCCAGTAAAAAAAAGTATGAGAATAATGGTTGCATAGCTTAAATTAAAGTTCCACAGAGCTGCCCTCCCTTTTGATTTTTTTGCAAAGGTTAAAAAATATATATACATACAGTAAACTTTGAAAAGAAAATACCCTAAAGAGGTAAAATGCAGGGAATATTTCCAATTTAAAAAAAATATCTTTGAAAATCTATCTTAGAACAGTAATAAAAATCTCAGTAATAAGGTGGAAGTAAAACATATTTTTCTGCAAACATAGATCTTGACAAGGTGGGGGAAAAACGCCTCTTCAAAGCCCCTGTTCTGTTCTGATCCAGGATTGAGTAAAAGAGGGGGCACAAAAATGAAAGTTTGTCAAAAGGTAGACCCGTATTTTTCTGGTCTCGTCAGCTTCTCGAAAAGTCGCTCAGTGAGGGGGGGGGGAGCAAAAAAAGAAATTTGCTAAACCTTCAAAAATCGCTCAATAAGGGGTTATTGGAGTCTAGTTTCCCCTCCATAATTCCCTGACAAGCAACAAAAAAAATCATACTTCTCTTCCAAAGGGGGGGGGGGGGGGGGACCGGGTCAGCTGTGCCCCCTGAATCCGCCAATGGTTCTGATGGAAATGCTGCACGGATTCTTGTCACGGCACAAGATGGGAGAGGAACACGTCCTGCCCTGCCTGGCTTTCCTATAAAAGATTTTTTTTTAAGAGTACAAAGGAAACTATGATTAGACAACTTCAAAACAATGCACAGTGTAGTCTATGATGTAGGTGATAGTGAGGTAGCTTTTACTTTGAACTTCACAAATAAACAATAGAAGATTAGCTAATAATTTAGTTGTCAACATCACAGTGTAAAATGTTGTGATGGGGAAAGAGGAAACAAACGTTAATCTGCACATAGGACAAGAAAATACATGTACACTGCAAATAGAATAATCTTCCTCTATTTACATTAAGGCTAAAACATTATTTTATAGAATATCGTAATATTAAATAAGGAGCCAAATTGGCATATTGCATCCAAACTGCTTTATATAATACAGGAATACTGCAGTAAGGATTAAAACAAAAAATATGGTGTACTCACTGATTTTCAGTTGCATCCTGCCTTGCCTGTCCGCCATACTGCTGCCGATACAGATAGCTAGTAAGCAGTTTCCATCACATACCGCTCCAGACACACTGGATGAAACCCTGGGTGGAGAAGAAGAAGAAGAAGATCATATCTATTGTCAACTATAACGGTACCTACACTTACTTAGTGTAGCAGCACAAAGAAAACAAGCAAGATAACAGGAGAGCAAGCGTAAACAAGATTCATAATACGTGGATATGCGTGAATTAAACTTTAATCGGTAATTTATTATCAAAAAATAATTACCAATTGTGTCTCCCGTCGATATCCTCTCCGTTATTAAAATCAGGGACGTCTCTGTCATCATCAGAATCTTGCCCAGAATCCGACATGTCTGGCTCAAACATAGTATACGGCCGGGCCCCTAATTCCTCTTCAATTTCTTCTGGGACTTGATGCTCCAAATCAGATATATCTGATCCTGAATAAGTGTCCTGGCTGAAGAAGATGATGCCATCGTTGATGTAGGATTTTGTCTTTAAAAAGCTAAAATGAAGGGCTGAAATGGCACGAAGTCGAAGGGAACTACACGAAGCTCAATAGCCATAACACACACACATCGATACTGATCCAGCTTGTGTGAGTCGAGCGTTCTGTGGGTGACGTCACATGACGTCATCGATCGCTGGACCGATTTTCCAAAATTTTTAGGGGCGTTCCCAGTTATTTTTTTATTTTCAAGGTTACAGATTAATGAATGGAATTCAGGTAATATGATTGACAGATCTGGATTCACAGTAGAAAAGTCTATTAAATGAAGTTCCTTTGTAATTCCATAAAAGGGGACCTTTAAGCTCGTGTGACAATCGCCATATAACTTACGACTACAACTCGGTTAAGTGGGAACGCTGATTTAGTTTAGATTGTCTACATATACATGTAGTATCCAAACCTGGAACGATGCTTTTGAGAGCCAAGATAACCCAATTATGTGGGAAAGAAACATTGAAGTAATAAAACTCATCCGAGAATGTTCTTTATTCAGGGAAACTTTCACACACATCACTAAACAACACCCCCGAAATATCAACTGGTTATGATGAAATAAGTTCATCCTTTTTAAAACAAATCATTGGTTCAATTTTGACGCCCTTTGTACATGTATGTAATCTGTCTCTATTAAGTGGTGTGTTTCCATCCTCATTCAAACTGGCCAAGGTCATTCCTGTCTATAAGAAAGATAGCACTTCAAATGTCACAAATTATAGACCAATATCAATTTTAGTAAGTTTCTCTAAAGTCCTTGAGAGGATAGTATACAGATGATGCACAGATATGAGTGGGTCGGTAGAATTGTTTGCATAAGGTAAATTTGAGCATGGTTTAAACACACGAGGCGCAGCCGAGTGTGTTTTAGACCAGGCCAAATTTACCGAATGCAAACAATTCTACCGACCCACAAAATAAATTTGTGCATCATCTGTTTTATAGAATGGGCGTACAGGATAAATGGCATTATTACTGGTATCATGCAACAATTTACCGGCCAAATTTTACCGGACGCATGATCCAATTTACCGGACGCATGATAAGAGAAAAAAAACCTTATACAAGGCACTGCTTCATGCTTGCACTGGTAAATCATTTCCATGCATCATAAATAGATTTTAGAAATTTAATGACTTCCATAGAGAACTGAAAATCTGGCTAATTTAAGGTTAAATTTCAGAATTTCATTTTATTTCAGTGTTAGAGTCTTGACCCTAAGGCTAAGCTAACTACTGTCATGACTGTCAACTTTTTTATTTTAGAATCTGTCAGTGTCAACAACAAGCCCAAGTTAGATATAATCTAGTCTATTTACATTAAAGCAAGTAATTTAAAGAATTAATGCAAAGAGAACTTCTAGTCTTGCATCAACAAATTTTAAGTCTGGTCATCCCATAATCCAGGCCAGCCCAGACCAGTGTATGCTGCGCTGTAGACTGTAGTGAATCACCGTACCGTATGCACTGCACAGTGCAGTGCAGCGTACGGTACTACACAGTAACCCTCTCCTTGAAGTTGAAGTTTCAGTTTCACACTGGCACTGCACTAATTTTCATTTAATCGCCTTTTCAGTTTGCTTGTTTTTAAACAGGTAGACCTATAATCGGATTTTATTGGGCTTACCATCAGAATCCGAAGTCAACTATCATTAACATCTGAATTTTGTCTCAAATCTTGCAATTCTCCGTCATTAAAAAGTCGTATATCGCGGCTCTCAGCTCAGACTCTCGCACTCGCTAAAATAAATATCGATAGCATGTTTACAGTGGCTATCGTCAGTGATCGTAATAATTATTGATATCGAACGTGCAGGCCAGTAAAATTCAAGGCACAGCTCTTGACCAATGAGATTGCAGGGATTCTGAAACCCATTCTATAATTCATAATAGACTCTCCAGCTTTCTTGATTAAAAAAAAAAAAAACATAAATAAATAAAAAAATAAAAAACCCTAACCAGTTTGGATTTCGAAAAGCACACTCTACAGACCTTGCGTTGTTAAAATTTTATGATCATGTTTCTGGAGCTCTGGCAGCTGGTGAGCACACCATTGGTGTTTTTATGGATCTGAGCAAAGCCTTTGACACGCTAGACCATACAGTACTTTTGTATAAATTGCAACACTATGGAATAAGGGGCATCAGTTTGGATTGGTTTTCAAGTTACCTCTTGAATAGAAAGCAATACACATATTATAACTCTGCCGAGTCCGATATATTAGGGTTAAAGTGTGGTGTTCCCCAAGGCTCAATCCTAGGCCCGCTCTTATTTTTGATATATATCAATGATATTTGTAATGTCTCTATAATTTTAAATTACATATTGTTTGTGTATTTTTATCCCACCGTGATGTAAAGGTCATTGAAAAAAGAATAAATAATGAACTGCCAAAATTGACTCATTGGTTTAGAAGCAATAGGCTATCACTCAATGTACAGAAGACAAATTATATTCACTTTAGGGGACGAAGGTCCAATAAAAATCAGAATATTGATGTCAATGTTGATGGTGCGTCGTTAGAAAGGAAAACGTGCACCAAATTCCTTGGTGTCTTTATTAATGAGCATCTTACTTGGAGTGACCATTTAAAATACATAAGGACACCCATTTCTCGAAACATAGGGATATTGTATAAGATGAAGTTTATTGTTCCTAACAGAGTACTATTTTCATTGTACAATACACTGGTTATGCCATATATTTCTTATTGTAATGTACTTTGGGCGACATCTAAACAATTTACAGAAAATATTATGTTATTACAAAAGAAAGCAGTTCGTATTTGCTCGGGAGCTGGTTTCCGTGACCATACGCAGCCATTATTTATTAGACTGAGGACTTTGACAATTAATGATATAAACTTTCTTCAAACCTCCCTTTTAATGTATCGATGTAATAACAATATTTTACCCATTTGTTTTTCTTCCATGTTTCGGAAGAACAGTGATGTTCATGCCTATCCAACAAGACAGTCATCTAATATGCATTTATTTAATCCCTGTTCAGTGCTGGCTCACAAGTCTATTAGGCATAATGGTCCAGATGTTTGGAATACATTACCAGATGATATTCGGAATATGCGTACTATACATTCATTTAAAAAAGCTGTTAAACGTCTTCTTATTTCAAAAATGTGAACACTTCTAATATCTGTAAAAGTAATTTCCATATTTTTACCCATAACATTGCATGTATTATAGTCAGAGTGATTATTGCTTATGCGCAATACCAGGTTTAATTGGGACTCATTCCTCCTCACCCTTCTTTCTCTTCACCCTTCTTTCTCTTCACTTTTCCTTTCCGATAATGTACATGTATATACAATCTGTATCCTGTTCCTGTGTTTACTGTACTTTTTTTCTTTTATTTCTTAATGTAAGGTTAATTTCTTGTTTGTTGTGCCCACAACTCATAGTTAAACAACAATTTTATGCTTAAAGGTGTGGCGATGCTTCAAGCCTTCGGGCTTATTTTGTCATACCTCTGTATGTTATTATACGTTCTATTACTGTATACGATTTATTATTCATGTATATATATTGTGATCATATTTACTTTCAAATGTTAGTCTTGATTTCATTTCCATGTGATGTTCACCCTATATCAGCTGTTGTACCATACAGGAAATAAATAAATAAATAAATAAATAAATATGTGTACACCAAATTTACATAAAATTCAGATAAAATTCAGATAAAATTCAGGATAAAAGGTTATAATAATTGTACTAAATTCTTGGAGAGCACATGTTGCATATTTATCAATGTTTAAAGAGCTTTGGATAATTCAAGAAAATATAGTTATATGATTATATAGAAAGAAAACTGCTAAAAGCGTTTGTAATGCATTGTTGCCAATTTTATTTTTACACTCTTCAGGAGAACAAGAAATAGATATATATATATATATATATATATACATATATACATAATTCCTACTTAAGGCGATTTTTTGTTGTTGAAATATTTGACGGAAGGGGGAAGCCGACGATAAGTCAAATTTTTTCGATTCGCCTTAACGTTTTCGGCAGTGTTTTTTCCCATTTCCGTAGGGGTAGGAGGCATTCTATCGATATAGACGTAGAGGGCGCCAAATTACTTATATAACTATAAAGTTTGGTTTGGTAGAGAAAACTCATTTACGTATAATATAACATAGAAAATCTATAACTCCTGGGTATCTAAATGCAAAGTGAATGAAATTAATTCTGAACATATACTACATGTAACATTTTGAATCCATTAATTCTCTGTACCGTCCTTTTTGAGGTGATATAAGTTTTTACAATAAAAAAAGAAAATCGCCTTTTTAGTAGAATCTAGGTATATATATAGATATTTTATATTTATATAAAATGCTAAATAATTATGTACATTTATATAAAATGCAAATGTTAATGTACAATTCATGGAATTTTAGTAAAAGTCATAGAATTTTAGTAAAAGTCATAGAAAAGCAAACACAAATAGAGAAAACAAGAGTGTGCAAGAATATGGTTGGGGATATTAAGAACATTGTTGAATATTGAGGTTATCCTGAGGAATAGACAAAATATTAAATTTGGAAAGTTGGGGGAGCAGTCATTTTGAATAACGAAATATCTATACAAGGAAAAGCATGGCATCATCAGAAACTATGGTGTTCCTGTGCACAATTTGTAATATTATTGCCAAGACCTTGTGCTAAATATGCTTTTAGAGGTGAGTTTTTATACTTCTAAAGGAAACTTTATGCGTACGACAAATTTACAATGTCAGAAAATATCTGAAAACAATTATCACTGGGTATTCTTGATACTCTCTAATGAATCATTATCAATCATCTGAGTGTATACATGATGTGTCGACGAGAATACTTTTACTATCTGCCTTTGTTTTGGCTGAGTTAAACATTTTGTGATGAGTAGATTAAAATAACACATGAGGTTTTTATTTAGATCACTGAAGCTTTCAAGCTTTTGTCCTTCTGGACTTCATCAGAAATCTATTTGATATGCCAACTAATTAATGTTTTTTTCTCAAAATTTTGTTGAATTCACAAGTTCTGTGTAATAGGTATGTATGTGTAATGTATTTTCAATATTTCTATATATTTCTTCTTAGTGTTCTACTTTATTAGCTTTTCTCATGCCCAGTATTTTTCTTGCCCACATGGCAGCAGTGTCAACATTTCGTTACTGTTTTCACGAAGTGACGGTTGAGCGTGCAACTAAAAGAAAGTTAGTTTTGAATAAATTTCAAAGTTTTAAAGCATAATCTCATCCTCTTTAGTGTATGAAGGTTGAATAAATTTTATATCCTGGGGTAGACCACATTTCAATGTTTAGTTCTATGTTTGATTATTTGCATATTTTTCATATTTTTGGGGAAAATGAGCTGTAAACATACCGTCATTTCGTGAAAACACAAAATTCAATTTTAGTTACAAAAGAAGATGTTAGGATGCACACATTTTAGTGCAAATTTGATCACTTTTTTCATGTTTTGTAATATTTTTGTGGAATGTAGGTTACTCACATCACAAGATAACTCTCTAAATCAATTCCTTATACTAATATAGAGTACCCAAGTGTGACGTCATACCGGCCTAGTTGTCAAGGTTGCTGGTTCTAAACAATTTTGTGCTAAACAATGGCGTGGAGATCGCAACCAGCGCCAAACACTGAAATTGCCCTGCTCCAGCCCATTGCTCGAATGACTTCGCGGTGAACCTCTTGCGCGGACTCTGTTGTTTGGAACCAGTATCCTGGACGACGAGCGAATATGACGTCAGCACTTATGTACTCTATTACTCTGAAAGACTGTCTTATTTGTTCTTGCATGATGTCTACATTAAAAACATATGCTAATTATGAAATGTCATCAAAAATTCAAGATGGATGGCAAAATTGCCCATTTTAAATCCCATGGGACAAGACTTGGCAATGGAAACATAAAAATCTGTTTTATAGACACTTCAGGCATTACATAAAACTTGGTTAGAAAATATTTCTTGGAGACCCATATTTCCGACTACATTAATGCAAGCAGCGAGGTACAGTTCAGGATTCCTAAATAAAATCTCTGCTTTTGCCTCATCTCCGGATCTGTGCTCTGACCATCTTTAGGTGCATATAATTTAGCTATTACTACTTTAATATTCAGCTTTCTTCTGTATATTCTCTATTTGCAATAAATTCTCAGTTTCAGACTTTTGATTTTCTTCTTCACTTCTTTTTCCTACCATGCCTATTTCTTGTAAGTGGCCCATCTCAAGAATCAGAGTATTGTTCTCATAGTTTTTCCTGCAACACTTTATCATGCTTACTGATAAAACAAATGTACATGTAGCAACAAGCCCTATTTCTATTAACACAGTTACATTTGGTTTCATTTTATGCAATACACCCGTTAGTATGTCTACAGACCTGAAGGGCTCACTGGTTATAGATTGTATGGTACCGATCCCTGTTTCCTTATTTGGAAGGCACATATTTCCCTGTGCCTTCTTTCCACTCCATTCAAAATCATTGCAATTCTTCAAATCTGTTTGCTTTGTGGTCAGTGATGTGCAGCAAAGTCCAGGCAGTGATTTATTTACCTGAAATGACTGCCAAAAACTCGTTAAATTTTGCTGTAGCTCATTCCTCGTTTGGATTTCCTCACAGTCTTGATAACATTGAAATATTGCAGGTTGATTTCCAAGTTCAGCAGTGCAAGTCAGAGAAGTCCAGCCATCATCTGTCTTTTCTCCTGTGTCAAATATGCACTTTGCCTTTCCAGGTGGATAGACTATAGTTACTGATATTGATTTAATGATGCCGACTTCAGACTGACCTGCGATTTTGCCAGTGCATTTATATATACCTCCATCTTCTCTTGAAATATTTACAATCTGAAGTTGGATTAGTAGTGTACTTTTATCTGCTCTTACGGTATATACTGAATATCTTCCCAACTGACTTTTGGCGAGCCCAGCTGCCTCGATTTCTCCATTTTTTGATTCATAAAATGGATATCTATTCCCGATTTGAATGGTAAATTCAAAGTTAACGTGGTAAGGAAGTTGAACTTCCAAAAGTGCTACTCTACCCTCATTCAGTGTCACATGAATACATGCTGTGATTACAAAATTTAAAGTAAATAAAAAAGAAATTTCTGAAATTCTTTTTTTGAGCATTTTGATAAAGTTTTTCTAGTATAAACAATATAATTTGTTTTATACATGTAGCGAAATTTCCTGCTGACTGTAGTAGTGTGTTATAATAAATGTATATAACTACTAGAGGTAGAAACTACCATTTTAATAATGTCTCTGTTTTATATACAAAAGCTCCCCTACCAATATTGCCAACATCATAAAGATTATTAACAAAATATTTTTTGAACTGTGCTGACTAGGAATTGAGTAGTGACTATGTTTATATTTCTGCGTTTGTACATGACCAGGTGCCCTGTCACTAGAGGGTACAACAGTACTTTTGATATTCGTGGTGGCTATTTTAGGAGGCCATATAAAATCTCGGCAGTCAATGAACTGTTTGCTATATTTCCTACTGACTGCACAACAGTTAAACGTATTGTTTTTCTTTAACACAAAAGATGCTCCGTCTCTTGTAGCAATCTTTGGACCAATAATCTTAGTTTTCTCTTGGTCTTCGGAATAACAAATCATTGACCCCTGTGGATAACCACTGCTGAAAGTACACTGTAACAATGAATAGTTTGACTGGAAATTCACATGTTCCAGTGGTACACTTTGTCCATCTTCCCAACTGCAGTTTCCTGGTGAAGGTGGATGATAAACACGAAGATATGCACTTTGTGTTAATGTAACATTGAAGCATTCAAATTTGCACTTGAAGATTCCAGCATCTGATAGAGCTATGTCTCTGACTTTTAGTCTAACTGTCAAATATCCATACGTGATTTTAGATTCAACAGTAATTCTTTCCTGGTTATCCTGAAAGTACTCTTGTATTATTATATCTTTCTGATAATATGACAATTCAAATGAACAGTTATCTTGTGGTGCAATAAATATTGGTAGTTCACATGAGTCATTTGCAGTTGCAAATACTTCCTGTGTCTTGGACGAGGTATATCCAACACAGTAAATGGACAAGAGAATGTCTCCAATGATCAATACCTTACATACATTGAGTAGCTGTGTGAGAACTGCCATTCCGGTTCCTGAATATCACTCTCCTTAAATTCGGTAATTGCATGTAATGACATCATCTTGATTTCTGGGCTTTTCCTTTAATCAAAATAGTGTCCTGTGTAAATAGAACAAAGTTGTTTCATGTTGAATGGTCTGAATTATATTAAATATAACGTAAAGGAAGATATTTCACAGTGAGAAAGAATAGTTTGTAACCATATTGGTTCCACAATATCAAAATAAACATTGTTAATTTTTTTGTAACAATAGATGTTGTACTGAATAGAAAAATCCCTTGTAAAACCTTCCTTTTTCTTTTGTGCAAGCTCATGGCAAACTTGTTTGGCAAGTTTCACAAGAGCTCTTTAAAAAAAATGAAACCTATATCCATGTTTCTTTATCAATGTCAATTTCAGAGTTGAATACATGTAAGTGCTCTGCTCCTCTATTTCTTTTACTGCTTGTCATAGTTTCTAACTTCTTTTACAATTCATGTCATTTCCTAGTGACCTGCATCGATAGTTCATTTAGAGGGGCATTTTCAAATGCTTGATAAATGAGACAAAGTTTAAGTAGGCCTACATAGCATGATTCAAAGTACAAATTATCACAGACATTTCATTCATTTTTTTGCTGTATTGATGTAATATTTGCATGAGGAGTTTATCACCATTGCCTTGCATTTCAGTTCTGAGGATGAGATTGACATGGGAACAAACTATGAATTCACTATGACATGTCATATAAATATTGGCAATAGTAAGCAGAAAAGATTAAAAAGATTATGGTGGGTGAATTTTCAATGGAATGGGCGGTGTAGGTATTATGCAAGAAGATAAAAAAGAACATACATTTAGTTTTTACAAGGTTCATGTAATATTGGTTTAAGCAAAAATCAAGTTTTGGTCACTGTTCTGGTCAAAGTCCAGGGCCTTTAATGTTTAAATGTGGGACTCCAATCCTCAAAGATGTAATGTAGAATAGCTAAGTGATCACATGATTACTTTAAAAAGGCAGTACTTCTGCACTTTTTGCTGTTTGTTCTTTAACTGTTTAAAAACTAAAAAGATTACAAAATGAGGAAAATGTATATTTTCTTCCTCATAATTTGTTCAACTCTGTACATGTAATCACAATACAAGTGACATTGGTATGACCCTTTTGATGGTCAAGGCACACTTTGAAAAATACATGAGATGCCATGTACAAAATTAAAAGAATTTTCTACCCAATAAAACAAACACAAATGATACTGTGTCAATGATGTCGTTGATCTTGCAGATCTTAGTGTTGCATTCTAGTGGGCCACCTTGTAATATCAACCAGTACCTCTCCTGTAGTCTAAATTTTGCGGGAAAAATATCCTCATATGATCTGAATGAAAAGCTTTCCCTGCATTATATCTCAGCAGTATATTTGTTTTAGATGTTGCTTGTCAGATGTTTAGTTAGATAAATGTATATGTCCACCAAGTACATGTAAAACTTAAGATACACATACCTTTATAGATTGCTGCATTTAGATCCACAACTTCACAGCTGCTGAATGCTCAGTGCACATTTGTACTAATGCTAATGTTTGTTGCGACGTGTCTTTTATCCTTTTGCATCTTTTGAATTCTATAGAAATTTGGGCCGGGTAATTTCTAACAAGGTGTTCCGCTCTCCCGCAAAGTTTCCCTCTCCCACAAAGTTTCCCTGTGTTACAGTTGACTCACCCTTTCATGAATATGTATGTGTACCGGTAGGTGTTAATGTGCTCTGAAGCATGGTTAGCCACATGAGGCTCTATTCTTTCACATTTGGTTAAATGTGAAGTGTAACATATGGATAGAATTAGCCGTGTACATTTCACCTTTGATACATAGATGCATTCCCTTTCATTTCATAAAGAAAGTTGTTTGACAAAATTAAATTGTGCCTTGCATGCTGATTTGCTTTTCTTTTGTTTTATTCCAAGGGATCCCTTCTGTAATATATCTCCCATCTTTTGTAATTCAATTAGTTTTGTTTTTGACAAGTTTTGAAACCCTTTGCTGATTTCTATTCCAGTGTAAGTACTTTACAGGTCATATAGATTTAGTTGTTCATGGATATCCCATGGGTTATTAACTGGTTGACTACTGAATTATCTCTTTCCCATATAGGCATAATATAAAATCAGACAAGCAATAAGGAAGTTACAATTTTTAAAAAGTTGTAATCACTATACATACATGTATGGGAATTTCAAATTGGCTGTATCCTGTACGGTCACTGTGATGTAGCGGCTGTCAAATGTCCCATTCTCTCCAACACACAAATTGAATAAAATGTAAGTTTTAAAAAAATGTATAACTCAGTAGGATCTTTTTCTTTTTGGAGGACCTATGACAACATACTATCTAGGATATATTTTGAGGACTGCACAGAGGGTAAGGCTCTCAGGAGAAAAGCAGAATTTTATGATATTTTGGTATATGACAAATGGGAGAGTTGACTGTGCCTTAATCGATTCACCAAATTACCAATTTGATATTTGCATCTAGATGTAGTGATCTCATTTTTCAAACATTCACAACTTTCTTATTCTTTGTCCAATTTTTTTCAAACTCTCACCATCCTGTTTCTCCTATTTCTCTCCTTTCACATAAATTAGCTTTTTTCAGAGGTGGAATTGACCTTTGATTCTCATGTACAGTTTGGTAGCAAAACTAAAATGGGAAAGAAAGGTGTATTATAGTCTCATGTTGTTTTCCATGAATCAAAAGATGTTTGTACGAGATCATTTGGTATTCGATCAATGATTTCAAGTGAATTACCATAAATATATGTAAGGAACACTAGATCATGACAATATACTGCCCTACTCTAGAAAACATGAATAAAAAAGACTCATATATAGTTGTTAATCAAGGATCAGTGTGTGAATCATATGCCACACTCTCTGGTATTGCATGGTCTTGGTCCTGCATTGTTTCATACAGCAGTCACACCAATGAGACTGACTCCAGACTGTTAACAGGCCAAACATAATATTACATTAAAGGGAAACTCCTCCTTGGTATAAAGTTGATTTGAATAAATGAAGAAAACTGAGAGAAATGGATAAGAGAAATGTTTGAAGTTGTACTCAATCAAACACAAATTGGCAACTCCGTAACGTATCTTACGAGCTCCTCTCCCATTTACTCAGTGCAGAAAATTTCTTTATCGTTTTCTTAGTTTTTAATGAGGGAATAAATTTGTTTGATACAGGTTTTGTGTAAAAACATATGAGCAATGATTATATCTAAGGTGCATGTATGATTGAATATTTTCTTAATGATTTTGGGGGTCAGGGCAAATGGAAGAGGAGCTCGCAAGATATGTCACAGAGTTGCCACTTTGTGTTTGATTGATATTAAATTTAAAAATTCATTACTTTCTTATTTCATATCGTATTTTGTTCAAACCTTCACCAATGTGTTTCTTTATTTTTTATGCTTCTTTAAAAACCAAGTTGTAGTCAGGGTGGACTTTTTCTTTAACCCAAATGACCAAGATTCGATTGGTTTAATTTTGGAGTAATAGTGGCGTCAGTTTGGCTGTGTGAAAGAGGTATAAACATGTTGTTGGCATGTTGCTTTGTCATAGTGCTTAAAGGGCAATCCAACCTTGGTGATAAGTTGATTTGTGTTAAAGTAGAAAAATAAGAAAAACAGGATCGTGAAAATTTGAGAGAAATCGGACAAGGAATAAGAAAGTTATAAATTGAATATATCATAAAGAAATGTGAGAAAATTACAATGCCCCGACCGGGATTCGAACCCGGGACCCTGGATTACATGACCAGTGCTCTACCAACTGAGCTATCCGGGCTCCCGTCGAAGCAAAGTAACAATCTCACATATAGCCCCTCCCTTTCCATCGAGCGTAGGGGGTACATCCATACCAATTCGATGCGTACGCTATATAATGGCCTACCAATGAGCCAGGTCTTCCCTCTAAAGTCGGGCAAATCCATGCCAACGAATTTCTACAGAGGACAATTTGAATTCGTAATTAAATATCATAATTGATAGGATTGAAGTAAATTGAATATATCATAAAGAAATGTGAGAAAATTACAATGCCCCTACCGGGCTATATGTGAGATTGTTACTTTGCTTCGACGGGAGCCCGGATAGCTCAGTTGGTAGAGCACTGGTCATGTAATCCAGGGTCCCGGGTTCGAATCCCGGTCGACGCATTGTAATTTTTTCACATTTCTTCATGATATATTCAATTTACTTCAATCCTATCAATTATGATATTTAATTAAAAAGTTATAAATGTTTGAAAAATGAGATCACTACATCTATGTGAATCTCAAATTGGCAATTTGGTGAGTCGATTGTGATATACTTGTGGACAACTCTCCCGTTTGTCGTACACAAAAATATCATTAATTTGCAGTTTTCTCCGAAGCGCCTATACCCTCGGGGCAGTACTCAAAATATATTGGAGATCGCATATTGTTATAGGTCCTCATGAAAGAAAAAAAATCCTAAGTAATACAATTGGAAAAAAAATGACATTTTAGTCATTTTGTATGTTGGAGCGAATGGGGGAGTTGTCTGCAACTACATCACAGTGATATTACCTATTCGGCCAATTTGAAATCCCCATATGTATAGTGATTACAACTTTCAAAAATGCATAACTTTCTTATTGTTTGTCCGATTTCGTTCAAACTTTAACCAATCTGCTTCTCTGATTTTTCCTCTTTCATTCAGAGCAACTTGCCATTAGGTTTGGATTTCCCTTTAATCCTCCTTTGTAAATCAATGCTAACCCTGGCCTAACCCAGAATACAATTATAGCAGTTTAAAGAGATATGAAGAAATTCCTCCTAAGGAGCATTCAAGAGGGACATGCTGATATTCTTGTGTTTGACATATTTGTCAAGGGCTGGTTTAGTTAGTCTCTTATTCTTGTCATAAATCTAGAATATGAAAAAAACCATTAATCATAAATCTTCAAAGTCTTATAACAAATAGTAATTTATCTTTTTGACTATGGGAAGATAACTATGATAATCCCTCTATTGATTAATGTGATCTGAAATTCATCTTATTTCTCCTTCTGACCTGATCCAAGGCATGCATTTCCTTTCATTTCATAAAGAAAGTTGTGTGACAAAATTAAGAAGTCCTTAAACATAATGGTTTACTTTCTGTTCAAATATTCTCAGAGATGCTTCCTGTAATATATTTTCCATCTTTTGTAATTTTTTGTTTTTGACAAGTTTTGAAACCCTTTGCTGATTGATATTCCAGTGTAAGTACTTTAAAGGTCATAGAAGTTTAGTTGTTCAGGGATATTCCATTGGTTATTAACCTGTTGACTACTGAGCACAATATTATATTATCTTGAATGACCAAGATTGGTTAATTTAATTTGGAGTAGGTTTGGGTCAGTTTGGCAGTGTGACAGAGGTACATCAATCGTAAGTCTATGGCAAACCATGTACTGTAGAGTTATAATTGATCGTAAGATTGATTGTATCTTTTTATGTAATACAGGCCCCACGATTCGGTTGGTTTAATGTGGAGAAATTGTGGCGCCAGTTTGGCTGTATGCCAGAGGTATAAAACATGTTGTTGGCAAATTGCTTCTGTTCCCATTATTCTATATGTTAGAGCCCTACATGTTTAACATAATAGACTGTGCAAACAGTGAACATCATAGTTCACTGGTTTTACAATTTTCTGTGGCATATTTATTTGTGAGAGTGCTTAATCCTACGTTGTAAAGCAGTGCATACCAAGGCCTAACCCAGAATATATTAGCAGTTAAAAGGGATGTGAAAAAATTCCTTTGAGGGAGCCTTCAAAAAGGGACATACCTTTATTATTGTGTTTGATATATGTGACCAAACGCGACGGTTTCAGGCGGAAGTCGCAAAATTGCAAATGTCAGTTTTCTTGTGTTCTAGAATCTCTGGTTAATAACCTTTAAAATGATGTACAAAATGGATATATTACTAAAACAGAAGTCATTGTAAAAAGTGATTTAAAACATGAAAACGCTCAGCCAAGGAATTTAAAAAACGGAGAAAACGGTGCTCAAAGTTTCGGTGCGAAACGAAAACAAGCTGCCCGTAGCTCGTTATGGTCCGTTGAGCACTTCCCTAGCAACGTCTCCCTTGAACTCGACCACGTGCCAAGGTCGCGTGCCGCGTGCAAAAACCCATCATTATGCTAATTGTATGTAAATTACGTTAGGTAACAATAAGTGTACACCAGCTAGCGTGGGCGTGAATTGTCACCCGCATGACGCGAATTTCGCTTAGAATTCGGTCCCCGTTTGTGAAGGCATGCTTATCAGAATACTGAAAGCTATGCTTTTGTTCTATAGGCGGATCACGGGGAGGGTAAGGGGTATTGAACGGCGGTATTGATGGCCCTTTCTCTGCCGTTTTAGCTTTCACGAAGATAACACTGAACCTGAAGCATTTTATTATTGAAATTCTTTTCACGTGGCCCAGCCCCGCTCCATTGAGACCTCTACAAACACAATCGCCCAGTCCCGGATTTTAGATCACGTTTTTTCTCCTTGCCTCATATTTTCAAAAAGCAAAATATATGGAATCTCTTGCCAGATATACATTATGCTAACAAGGACATGACCCCATGCAATGATTCATTTATATCATTAATCAATTTAGCAATTCATTCATTTATTCATTAATTTCTTGGGGCAATTTTATTTGGAATCTTTGACAATTTAAATAGATTATGAAATAGGAGAAAAAAAGAGCACTGAATACCAAGACAGTCTCGAAATTCTAAGTTATTTTTTTTTATCACAATAACTTTTCTTCCATCAAACCACTAGCAAGATAATAATAATAATAATACAACGCACTTATATTGCGCCATCTATCTAGTTAACTATTCCGAGGCGCAAGATTCAATATTTTTACTGCCATGTTTCTTTCATCACATGCTAGGTATTACCAATTGCATCGTCACTTTGTAAGGTTATTTTGAATTAATACTTGAGGTTAAGTTAGAACGATTAACAGGCCTTTTTTATTTTGGTAGCCAGTTATAATTTCTACACAGAAAACAGTGCGCTTGGAAATGCCCGTTTAAATTAGGGCCTTAAAGATTTTTTATTATTATCATTACTATATTGTTGTTGTTGTCATTATCATAATTTTTAATTACTTGGGGTTAAGTTAGAACGATTTTTATATTAGCAGGACTTTTCTATTTTGGTAGCCAGTCTTAATTTCTACACAGAAAAAGTGCACTTGGAAATGCCCATTTAAATTTGGACCTAAAAAGATTTTTTGAATATCATTAATATTATTATTATTATTATCATCATTATTGTTATTATTAGTAGTAGTATTTTAAAGACAACATCCCTTTCGCTCTCACTCTCTCTCTCTCCCTCTCACTTAGTCCGACCTTTCTGTCGTTATCTCTATCGTTCCTTCAAGAAACCATAGACAACGACCATCTAGGTTCGGATTATAAATTGTCTAAAAATAATGAAGATTGCAGTCCCTCAACTCCCCCAAAAGATACAGAATAGCAAGCAGTTTTGTTCTCTGAAAAATCAGGAATAAGGCGTCCCTGATTTCCGATTTTGAATAATCAAATTCTCCCTTGCCCGCGTTTCAGATAATCATCAGTTTTCATGGGGAATTTTACACCATAGGCCAATTTACCCAGCAACAAGCGTTATGAGTTTTTTGAACAATTGACCTTATGTAATGCTCTGTATACTGGCAAGTCACTACCTCACTTTGTTGTAACCAACACTGCCTCTTTCGATTGTACACCAGACTGGCTGAGCCCTAAAAATATCAGCTACAATAAGTTTCCCCAGGACTTTTCAAAAGTTTTGGATCGGACATAGGAAACTGCGTTAAAAAAAAATTGGCCGCCCCAATATTTGCAGGGGGCATAAGTTTTGCTAACTGAATGTATTATAAATGGTTGCTATGGTGGTTGCCATGGTTACTTTTTTTAGGCTTGTTAAAAAAATTTAAGCCTGAAATATCGACAATGCCGATGAAAAAGGTATTTTTTCTAAACTTTAAAACCAATATTGTCGCCAAATTTCCCCCCTCATCCCCCCCCCCCCAAAAAAAACAAACAAACAAACAAATCTGAAAAACATTCCGCCGGCCCGGTACACTTGCTGAAAGTCTAGTTAACAAAAAATTAAAGGGAATGTGAATTATGTGCAGCATAATCCGTTAAAACAACAGATTTCAAATTATTTTTCTACATAAAAAGGTAAAAACTAATTCTCGTCCGAGTATTTTCAGATTGAATAAAAGGTGTTCGTCACGTAAAATATAATGGAATTATTTTATCTATTTTTTAGAATTCTATTAATTTTTTTATTTATTTTATTATTGTGTGTACTTGTGTATGCTCAGTCGTTTCAACATTAAAATGCTCAGACGGGATAAAATTGTTAATGTTGAATATTCATGCCATAACGTTATTTCCCTAGCCCTGCAATTGTTCATGCACTTTTCACACATAAAATATGATTGAAAAAAAAATAATTGTGGCTATATGTTGCATGTGGATGTATAATTCTAGTTTTATGTTATTGAGGATTTAACCATTCAGTGGTGCGAATAGGTGTTGATGCCAGCATGCAGTCACTATCCACGGATCAATTCATAGAACAATGGGCGCCTTTGTATGGGGATCTGTTAGAAAGACAACGCCTTCCTCTTCAACACTGTTCACGGTCTCACTGGTTCAAACAGTGCGCCGGTGGCCTAGTAACAAAAAACTTACACGTTGAACGACCGTCTCGGACAGTGTATTGCTCTGCATTGTCAAAAAAATCCCAGCTTATTCATACATAAACAAAGAAACGCGGTTACAATGTATTTAGATGGCATGCTTGCGAATGTCAAGTCTCTTTGATCGAGGGTTTATTCAGTGCGACGGAGCTGGTTACTTTTGCCAACATACAGTCTCTATCAGGCCCGTAACTATAAGACTTTTTGAGGGGGGGGGGGCAGGGGTCAGAATTCGAAAAAGTGGACCTTTGCACTATTTTCCGTGTGAGAAGTGTGACTTTGTGAACAAATAACAGAAGCCTACAAGATTCGCTCAAAAATGCCATCTGATTTCAGTGCGATAGTATGAAGTTGCAGGAACAAACTCAATGGAGTGAAAATTCTATTACTTTCTCATCTCCTTACTTTCTCCCCTACATGTGACCTCCTTGTTCCTTTAAAAGTCAGTTGGTATAACTAAACAATCACTATGGACAGAAAGAATTATATTGAATGTATATATCACTTTGAATTTCCCTTCCACCCCCATGGCTTCCCTTTTTTTCTTTGGAAAGCGGATCACTACTCATCAACTGGGGTAGTGGGGTAGGGCTGAATTATCCCCCCTTTTTTTGGCTGGAAAACGGGGGATTCAGCCCCCCTCCCCTAGTTACTGGCCTGTCTATAGACCATAATGATCCTTAGCTATATAGATCCATAATGAATGCGTCAACAGATCACCGCCACGATTGGGCTTGGGGCGGGGCGGGTGGGGGTTATTGTGACGTATTGCCTCGCAGGTTTACTTTTATTTTTTTTACATTCTCCAGAGAGAAAATTAAAGAATCTGAAAGTGGACTGAGGCTGCCTCCGGAGGCGGCTCGACGTATGTGTAACACCGAAAGTTTTTAAAAAGCTGGACTGAAGCCGCCTCCACCTCAGTAATGTTATTTCTCAACTAAAATGTTCGCCCTTGCAGAAAAGAAAGAAATAAAGGAAGAAAGGAAGAAAGAAATAAAGAAAGAAAATTTTAAAATAAAGACGTAAAGAAAAAAGAGAAAAAAGTCAATGAAGGAAGAAAGGCAGATTGAAAGAAAGAAAGAAAGAAAGAAAGAAAGGAAAGAGAAAAAAAAAGAAATTTCAGCTTATTAAAAGGTCACATGACCAAAGGCCGGCCTATGTTTGGACAAAAACTTTAGGCTCCAAGCCATGTGTATTGATTTAAAGGCCAAGTCCACCCTAATATCAAGTTGATTTGAATAAATAGAGTAAAATTAAACAAGCGTAACATAATAATAATAATAATAATATGAACATTTATATAGCGCCGGTATCCGCCAGGCTCTGACGCTCATGGCGCTTTACAATTTAACAATAATGAACAAATATATACATGTATATCGAATTCTTACACTAAAGTAGAGTTATATGTACACTAAAAACATAAATTATAACTGTATTCATTAAATAGGACTGTTTTGAAAAAGATGGGTTTTTAGAGCAGATTTGAAGTCCTGAAGGGATGCAAGGCTACGAATACTGAGTGGTAGTTTATTCCATAGGGACGGACCAGAATGAGAAAAAGCTCTATCCCCCCAGGAAGTGCGTGTTCTAGGGACAACTAATAAGGAGGATTGAGATGAACGAAGACGTCTTGTAGGCTTATAATTAACAATCAACTTCATATTGTAGGAAGGAGCAGACTCATGTAAGGAACGAAAAACTAGCAGCAACAACTTAAAAATGATTCGGTCACATACCGGGAGCCAGTGGAGAGTTTTGAGAATGGGGGTAATGTGAGTTCTACGAGGAGAAAGTGTGACAATACGCGCAGCAGTATTTTGTAGTTTCTGGAGACGAACGAGTTGCGTGTCAGGGAGCAAATAGAGGATGGAATTACAGAAATCTAAGCCTGATGAGATAAGAGCATGAACAAGTTTCTCTGTGGTTGAACGACTTAACAGTGAAAATTTCACTGAAATCGGATGTAAAATAAGAAAGTTACGGCATTTTGAAGTTTTGCATTATTTCATGAAACAGTGATATATGCATAGCATGGCGGTATGCAAATGAGTGAACCGATGATGTCACACACTCACTTTTCCTAATGTATTTTATTATATGAAATGTCAAATATTTCAATTTTTATAAATGTGATAATAAAGAATCCCTTCCTTGTATGAAAATAAGTTACAATCATGATTTTACATGTTCCATATGGAGTCAAACTATGTTGTACATTATTGAAGCAAAAAAAAATTGATATTAGGGTGGACTTGGCCTTTAATGAACTCGAGGCGGCTTTTATTGCAGGCGTGAAGCCGGCTTTGCAAGCCGTCACATGTGTACCAGGGTCAAAGCTTTGCTGTTTTATTGTCTGTACACAAAATACGGAAGTTGTATTTCGTGCGAATCATGCTCATACCAAACGATAATGAAAAACAAAGAATGAAATAACGAACTGTGTAATGATGCATAAGTTACGCTCGTTTCACGTATCCATTGATGCTTAGTTCAAGTACCATTGAATTATTCAATGCAAAAAAAGCCACGATAATAGAATTAATAGAGTTAAACATCCCAGATGTCTCTTTAATATAAAATCGTAGAACTTTCTCTACGACGAAGATAAACGTGATATAAAGCGCTGCAGCTAGCTCAGTAAGTCGAATATCGAATTGTAATAATACGAGCTGTTGATAATACGAGTTGTTGATAAAACGAGTTGTTGATAAAACGATTGTTTGAAAGTGAATTGACGTCATCACACATTCTCTGCGCGCTTTTTTATGCGTGTGCCAGCACTCGCCCCCGAAGCCTTGGCCGCCCCGCAGGTATATGGATATGCATAACAATAATTATGAGTAACCCATCACAGCGGTCAAAGACGGCGAGCCGAGATCTTTTAAGAAAAATAAATATGCATTAGGCAATTAGAGCGCCGACCAATCACAGGGTGCGAAGTCGGCGAACTGCCGTTATGTCACGTCACTCAGGGCCCTAGTAACAAAACAGACGTGCGCAAAGCGTTCTGTTGAGGATCTGTCGTTTTTGCGAAGATGAAACTCCCGTCGATGCGATTTGGAAGAGGTGATTTAAAACATTATTTTGAGGTACTTAGACATGGTATTTTGGCTTTAAATTTCGGGACGTGGTAGAGGAATAACCAGAGCTTCGGAATATGTAAAAAAAAAAAAAATTGGTACAAAATGACATTTTCATTAAAACCCTTGTTTCTAGACAAGGACCGATTGCGACTTCCGCCTGATTCCGACCCGTTGGGACACATATTTGTCAAGGGCTGGTTTAGTTAGAAAAATAAAGTGACAGCAAATAATAATTTTATCTTTTGTGACTGTGTGAAGATTACTATCCCTCTGTTGATTAATGTGATTTTGAAATTCATCTGATTTCTCCCTTTGATCTGATCCCTGGGATGCATTCCCTTTCGTTTCAGAAAGAAAGTTGTGGGACAAAATTAAGTCCTTTGCGTGCTAATTTACTTTCTTTTGTAATTATTCCCAGGGATTCTTCCTGTAAGATATTTTCCATAGATTTGCTTTGTTTTGTTTTTGACTAGTTTTGAAACCCTTTGCTGATTTATATTCCAGTGAAAGTACTTCACAGTTCATATAGATTTAGTTGTTCAAAGATATTCCATGGGTTATTAACCCGTTGACTACTGAATTATCTCTTTTCCATAACCTTAATACAATGATAGCCCAGTTCCAGCTTACCTCGAACCATCGTGTGATCATGTTAACGTTACATCGTCACGCTACACGACTTTTTGTGAATACAAGGCCCTAAATTCACGAAAGGTAGGGTGTAACGTTTGTGAAATATCTTATTGACGAAGTGTCGGGTTCGAGACGCGAGTATTCGTAAATTTGCAGCTTTTTTATAAAGTGTCAGGTAATCTGGACCCGACACTTCATCAATAAGAGGGGTATATTTCACAAACGTTACACCCTACCCTTCGTGAATTTAGGGCTTAGTATTCACAAAAGGTCATGTAACGTGACGATGTGACATTCATGTGATCACACAATGGTTCGAAGTAAGCCCCCAGTTCCTGTATGAAATGGGTTAAAAGCCTTGCAGATTGTAGAACACAGATTCTTTTGAAGGACAGATGCTTGACTCCACTTTTTTTTCAGGTGCTATAATATTCATTGAGTATCATTGGTATCACTACTGCAGCCACTTTTCACTCCGGTTTAGTATACAGCTGAAATTTTCAATGTTTTTACTTTTACTTGAAAACAGACACAAGTATGAGGTGCAGTTTTGAAGTCCCATGAAACTTGGCCTTTGCTGTGAGGCACCTTAAGGCCAGTTTTTTTTTTTCAAAGCCTCGGCCTCGGCCTTGGAGGGTTCCAAGCCTTGATCATCTCCATAAAATTCAAGGCAGTTTCAAGGCATGTGGAATTTTGCTATAAACCTTGTGTAATTTGTATCTTTTATATTCTGGCTTGTTCGAGGAAGGCGAAAGTCACCTCAATACCAAGTTGCTTGAAAGTAGAACAAGGAGGATAGCAGATCATGTGCAGGTTACACAGAAAGTATAAAAGAAAATTTGTACTTCAATTTCCACTCAAAAATACAAAAATATTGCATCGTACACACTAACTACTTTGCTAACATTAAGAAAAAAAACAACAGATGGTCGATTTTTAAAGCGTCATTTTTTTACATTTCAACCATCTCATTTTTTGTGACTGCTTTTATGTGTTCATATCATTGTCTTTATTCAAGAAAAATAGCATACAACATACAAGGTAAACATAACATTTTAAGTCCAACATGGTTAGAAAAAGAGAAAAAAAAATCATTTGACAGAGTATAAACATAATAGTGAGAAAGTTGCATTTATACCAGATTCATCGCCTATTAAAACAGGTGGCAGGTTTGCAATTCTGATGATAATGATAATGACTTCTTGTTTTCTAATATAGCTCATATATGCCCAACTGAAAAAGTAAGTTCCCCCCTCCCCTGAGTTTTTTAAAATTCAATTCAAGAAATATTTGATTAAATTTGTTCTTTCAAAAAGCAAAGTAAGCATATTTGTTTGGTAATTTGTGAACAGTTGATGAACAAAATTATGGTTTTTATTGCAGTTTGTACAAGAGAGTGAGAGAATAATCTGTAGAAATTTGGGTTAGGTAATTTTTGATGGGTGTTCCGCATTGCCCACTAAGTTCCTATGTTACTTCATTCAACTAAACGTATCATTATCAATTCAATTAAATTCAATTCAAATAGAAAATAAATAATACCCTATGTTATCCTATGTTATTTAAAATTTTGTTTATATACGGTTTAATTTATCAAGACCATAACAAGAATTCAGTTATACTGCCTTTACACGTTACAAATTAATCCAAATCTTTCGTAAACGTATTTTTCAATATTATAAGTTTATGTATAATTATGCTGATATCATTCCATTAATAACTATATATCTGCATTTCCTATATACATGTAATATTGTGAATTTGCTACTGTGTATTATCTATTATATTGTATATGTGCTTCAAATGCCGACAAAATGATTTTCCTATTGGACCAATAAAATTAATCTGAATCTGAATACTTTAACTTGATGCCCTCTTTCATGAATATCTAGATACTGAAGTACTCTGAAGCATGGTAAGCCACATGATGCAAGGCTATATTCATACATGTATGTGGGTACATGTGAAGATTAACCCAGTGCGTATGGGAACTGGTCGGTCCCTGTATTAAGTCTATGGCAATAAGAGAATTCAGTAGTCAACGGGTTAACATATTGACAGAATTTTCCAGAAAAACAGTACATTTCACCTGTGCTCTTTGTCAGGCCTATACATTGGGGGGGGGGGGGGGGGGAGGCGGGGGTGGTACTTTCTCACAAAAGGCCTTATGATATGACAAAACTTTATGCCAGAAATATTAAGCAGTGCTTGTGTCAGTATTTCTAATATTCTCTGATAAAGTCACGAGTTATGTTTACAATTAAATGTCCGAATTATCTTTAAAACCCTACATCGGTGGGACAATAATAATAATAATAATAATAATAATAATAATAATGAATATTTAGAAGCGCTAAAAACAGAAAGTACCATTATAAACGCTTACAAAAATACACATTTAAAAAAAAAAGACAACAGCAACAGCAAAGATACAGACTCAAAAAAGTAAGAGATTACATTAAAACATCATATTACTGGGGAAAGAGATAATTATGTTTTTAAGGAATCTTTTGAAAGTGGCTAGACAAGTTATTTCTCTAATGCAGAGTGGAATATTGTTCCATGATTTAGATGCAGCCACTGAGAAGCGCTTTTCGGTTGATTAAACTATTCTTGAAATATATTAGATGAAGATATTAACTAGAACGCCATGAATCAAAAAGACCACATTTTTAGTTGTCCATCTAGCATCCAAGTGTGAATCATATGACACACTCCCTCGTATTGGCCTTGGTCTTTCATTGCGCAATATTAAAGGCAGTCATACCGACGAGACTGACTCCATATAGTGATAACAGACCGAACATAATATTACATTACCCTGAATGATTCGGTCGATTTAATTTGGAGTAGGTGTGGCATCAGGACACCGTTTCATAAAGCTTGTTATCAATGACAACTGCCACATTTCTACATGTATGACAAATTTGCTATTAACCAATCAGATGCAAGGATTTCATATATCAGTTATTGTAGCTTGTTATTGATAACAAGTTTTATGAAACAGGCTCGAGTTTGGTGGTGTGACTGAGGTGTAAACATGTTGGCATGTTGCTTCTGTTCCCATCATTCTATACATTAGAGTCCTCTATAGTACTTTATGTTCACATAATAGACTGCCTAAACATTCCACAGTTCAGTTCAGTGGTTTTACAATTTTCTGTGGCATATTCATTTGTCAGAGTGCTTAATCCTCCTTTGTATAGCAGTGCATACCAAGGCCTAACCCAGAATATGATAATAGTTCAAAGGGATATGAAGAAATTCCTTTTAAGGAGCATTCAAAGATGGTCATGCCGATATTCTTGTTTTGACATATTTGCCTAGGGCTGATTTTGTCATAAATCTAGAAAAAGAAAAAAAGCAAGCTTGAACTATAATAATGTACACTTTTATGTGGAGATAACTATGCTCCCTCTATTGATTAATGTGATCTGAAATTCATCTTATTTCTCCTTCTGACCGGAGCCAAGGGATGCATTAATTCATTTCCTAAAGAAAGTTGTTTGACAAAATTAAGAAGTCATTAACATGATGATTTACTTTCTGTTCTCATATATTCCCAGAGATGCTTCCTGTATTACATTTTCCATCTTTTTGTAATTTATTTTGTTTTGTTCTTTTTTGACAATTTTTGAAACTGATTTTTGATTTATATTCCTGTATAATTACTTTAAAGGTCATAGAAATTTAGTTGTTCAAGGATATTCCATTGGTTATTAACCTGTTGACTACCGAGCATAATATTACATTAACCTGAATGACCAGGATTCGGATGGTTTAATGTGGAGTAATTGTGGCATCAGTTTGGCTGTATGCCAGAGGTATAAACATATTGTTGGCATGTTGCTTCTGTTCCCATTCTATATTGGGAGTCCTCCAGGGTACTTTATGTTAATATAATACACTGTGCAAACAGTGAACTATGTTGTTCACTGTTTGCACAATTTTCTGTGGCATATTCATTTGTCATGGTGCTTTATAATCCTCTGTTGTAAAGCATTGCTAACCCTGGCCTAGAATATAATAGCAGTTATAAGGGATATGAAGTCATTCCTTTTAGGTAGCTTTGAAAGGACACACCTATATTCTTATGTTGAATATATTTGGCAAGGGCTGGTTTAGATAGTCTGCTATTCTTGTCATAAATCAAGAACAAGAAAAACTCATAAACTTCAACTTCTGATAACAAATATTAATTTACCCTTTTGTCTATGTGAAGAAGTATCCCTCTTTTGATTAATGTGATCTGAAATACATCTGATTTCTCCTTCAAATCTGATTACAGGAATGCATTTCCATTCATTTCATAAAGAAAGTTGTGTGACAAAATTAAAAAGTTCTTAACATGATGATTTAGTTTCTGTTCTTTTATTCCCAGAGATGCTTCCTGTAATATATTTTCCATCTTTTGTAATTATATTTGTTTGTTTTTTTTTTGTTTTTTTTACAAGTTTTGAAACCATTTCGTGATTTATATTCCAGCGTAAGTCATAGGAAGTTAGTTGTTCAAGGATATTGCATATTGGGTTATTAAGCCATTGACTGCTGATTATCTTTCCCATAGGCTAAATACAGGGATTGCCCGGTACCCGTATGCAATGGGTTAAAAACCATGCAGATTGTAGAATAACACATTCTTTTGAAGGAAAGATTCTTGATTTTTCTTTTTTCTTTTTGTTTGGTCAGGTGATAAAAATGAGTATTGATTTGTATGCTGTGGGTAGTGCATCCATCATCATTCGGGTTTTGTGTACAGCTTTGATGTTCAATGTTTTTACTTTTACTTGAAAATAGACACATGTTCATGTTGTCATTACAAGACAATCACTCTATACCTGCCCTACTTAGCTAGAGACCTGGGGAAAATAATCAAGTATATTATGTACATGAATATTTTTTTTCTATTGATCTATTAACTATAGCTGTAAGGAAATTCATAGAGTATAATGTAATTTATTGTTATTATATTTTGTAGATTCAAATTTAAATATTCTATCACTGAAATCATTAATATCTAAATGGCCATCCAACGTTAATAGCAATCTGCTGGAAGGTAGAACCACAAGGAAAGGAGATCATTGCAACAGAAAATAAAATAAGAATTTTGTACTAATTGTTTTTTGTTGAAAATTGGAACTTTTCATCATACTGTATAATGCATAATCACTTTGCAACCCTCAGAATGTTTTTTTCTGGAGTTTTAAGATGTCTTATTTCTACATTTTAATCTCTTTTGTATGACTATATATTTTATAATGATAATGACTTCTTGTTTTCTTATATAGCTCAAATATTTTTCATGTATCATGGGTTGATGCCTCTTACAACCTTACATAAAATGTGTTTTTTACTTAAAGGAAGCATATTTATTTTAAGTGTAGATTTGTTTATGATGAGACACAAGAAAAATGCTGAAAAGTTGTAATAATTTCAAAAAGTCTTTATTAATGAAGATATACAGAAAAAACACTGAGTAATCTGTTCAATGTCAATACCTCTAGTCTTTCACTTTGATTAATAATGACTTTAGAAAATTAACTACGTCAAAATTACCATGTGGTATGGTCATATCAATCATGACTATATTTGTTTCTCATTATTCCCAACATTAACATTTAAAATAATTCAGCTTGATCTCCACTACTTGTGAAGCACTAAATGACATCTCTAAAATCATGAAAAACAATGCATAGAAATATTTTTAAGTAAAAATGCTAAAGATATATATTCATATTATATAATTCTTGCACTTACAACAGGTGATTTGTTAACTTGAGAATATAAAATAACACATAAAGCGATAGTTTCAACTTTCCCGCTTTTTTCACTGAGTAACCAAGGCCAAATAATTCTCAGCAACAGAAGGAAAATATGTATGAAATCAACATTCATGTATGGTAGCATGTTGGTCTATACTATTGAATTGGATAAAAATTCATATAAATTGTGTATTTTTATTGTGATTATTAGTTTTTAATTCAATAAATGATGTATGGTGGTCA
Organism: Heliocidaris erythrogramma; assembly: GCA_025617745.1. NCBI lineage: Eukaryota > Metazoa > Echinodermata > Echinoidea > Camarodonta > Echinometridae > Heliocidaris > Heliocidaris erythrogramma. The sequence continues at coordinate 53,223,527 of CM046858.1, forward strand.
ATACAGAAATGTGAACAATTGTAATAACATTTTATACTGCAAAGCACGTCATGTTTAATATTTATATATTAATCACCTTTACATGTTTTTTTTCCAAAATAAGTTTTCATAGATACCCTGTAGCTTTGCACAACTTGAGCAGGAACATCAGTCGCCAGGCATTTTTTTATAACAAATATCACAGTCATATGGTCATATTTATGACTGATATTTTATTATTAGTGCATTTTTGCCATTTTTCATAGATACCCTGTAGCTTTTCGTCATTATTTGCTGTCTTTCACTGGTAACGGAGGAGGAAGAGGAAAGTTTAATACAGTTTTATAACTGAATTTGGCTTGTGATTTTTGTAGTTCATGCATCTGACTTATTCTGTGGTTGTCATAGATATAACTGATGCCTTCATCATCCTGGATGTTGCAGGTTGATTGTAAGCTTGCGTACTCAGAGGAATCCCCATCAGTAGAAGATAAACTGTTTGACGCACAGCTTGAGGATGAACATGACGTGTCACAAGGGGAGTCTGTTTTGAAGATGTCACATTCATACGGTGATATTTCATTGTTAGTGCATTGCTGCCTTCTTGTAAGAGAGAAAGCAACAGGAGTTTCTTCATAGATGGGCTCTGATTGGTCAATTGTATCGTATCCATCAATTTCTTCTGAATAGACGCATTTTGAGGCTTTGCAAGATTCGGTAATTACTGTATCTTTTAGAGAATGTTTCGGGGAAATCAGGATTTTTGCAGCTGAAAAGCTTATCCCAAGAGCAATAAATCCTAGGATACATATCACTGCGATATAAATGTATGTCTTTTTCTCCAAACTTCCTGTATGTGCATGACTTTCCTTGTATATTGTGTTATTTGTCACATTGGTTTGCATATCATCGCCAAGTTCTGTCTGTAAATATGGATGAGTATTTATATCCTGTGTAGTTGATCCAGCATTGGTGGTACTCTGGAAGACTAGATTGTGCAGATTTTTTTTCCTTGGTTGGTCATGATATATTGCTTTCTCCAACACCACAAATGGACCTATGGTGCACTCAATCTGTTCACCTGGAAAGTGCATCTCGCTAGTTACTAAGCATGTTATAGTCTTATTGTGGAAAGACCGATCAATCTGTAGATCTTGTAAAAGAACTTGTGTGTTGTTATCGGTGAAACTGCTTGACTGAGTGATGTTTTTCCAATCCACAAGCCAGGACATCTTCATCGCAGGATTGCCTTGAGGAACTTCACATCTTGTCGAGATGGTGTCGTTTTCTTGCAAGTTTGGTAGTGCAATTGGACTGCAGAACAATTCCTCCTTCCTGGGAAAGTACATCACCTTAAGTTTGGCTGGCTTTGAAAGGCAGGTTGTGTTCAGGTTCTGTGAATTTACAATATTAGCAATACAGGTATGTGTGCTCTGACTGTCTCTCTTCACATTTGCAAATCCAATTCTTGATGTTAAATGCTTTGTCCGAGGGTTAAAATTGATAGCCATAGCATTGTAGGGTACTGGCGGGCTGCTTATCCAAGTGATAGAATCTGTTTCAGGATTAGACCTTGACACTGTACATGTGAACATGGCATTTTCCCCTTCCGTTACAGTTAGATCCTGTGGGTGATCCACAAAGAAGGATTCAGAATCATTACAAAATGCATTGATCTGAGCACACGAGATCAGTAATATCACTAGCCCATGCATATTGACATCCATCTTAATATTTCATTCTTTGACACTTCCAAAACACTGTATAGCAAAAGAAAGTATTCTAACTTGACTAGGAGCAGTCTGTGGCAACTGAATCTTCTTTCTATTATATTTTATGGTGACAGCTGCATTGTAAAATCTGTCAAATTTTGAATTATAGTGGTTTCAATTGCCAGTAGTAGTTTCCTCAATGACATGATAACTAACTTTTGTTTGGATTGATGCACAAAAGGTACTTATTTGCTTAAGTGGGTAGTATTGAATGCAATTTATTATTCAGGGGTGCCATCAAAAGTGATTTTATGTGATTAATTAGTTTAGATTTCTGTCAGCCATGAACTTTTACCTAATGACTTTGTAATAAGAGGTGTGGTGGTCTAGTGGATATGTCATGTGACTCTGGATCATATGTTTCACAATTTTTGTGACAGCTACATTTGCTACACTCCTCCCAGGTTTAGTAAATGGACTCTAGGGAGTTATCCCTCGTATATTTTCATTGCTTTGAGGCAAATGGGCTGGAGCCAGTGTATTGATATTACTTTGCAGGTGCATTAAACATTCCCTGATATCAAAGATAGTAATTACAATGTATATGCATTTATATAGCACCTATTATACATAATAGTTTTTGTCACAGAGCACTTTACAGAATACCCTGGTCATGGGATCCATTTATGCACACAACATGTTTATGCTAGGTTTATATTATGTTCCCGGCGGCCATGGCAGTCACGTTTCAGACCATCGTTGACAAAATGGGATGGATGTCAGACAAAGTGGGGGACGGGATTGGCAAACGTGACAGGCCGTGATTGCTGTGGATGCCAGGCCAGATTTTTAAACTGTCAACAAATTTGCCACGGCTGTCACGTTGCAGATGAGAAACCTAATAGGCTGTAGTAAAACGGAGTGAACGCAACAAAACGTGACAGTACAGAATAGGCTGTAACAAATCTTGGAGGCGGTCCGTAGTGGGATGGGAAGCATGTGTGTTCCCCGGCATCTGATGGCCCTTTCAAGTTTTGTGACGTTCTGCTGCGTTTAGTGTGCATTCTATCATGGTTGCTTCACGTTTTGTCCTGTTTTGCCACATTTTGTCACGGTTCTCACGACAAGCTAGGGTGTATGGTAGCCGTTTTGTTGTGTTCAATAATGGCGCGTCCTGGGAAGTGACGGTTTACACGCCTGGCGCATTGCGTTCTACTACGGTCTGACATGGTGCGCACAGGTTGGGAGAGAGTACAGAGAAGCTGGGCCCGGCAAGCGCTAGGAGAGCTTCATTCAAGGTTCTGCCTTCTATCTTCCGATAACCATTCGCGCACCCACATGGATCTTGGCGTTCTGATCCACCTTCCTCACCTTCTTCACCTTCTTCCTGCCTGCTGCACTCTGGCCTTCCCTCTCTGAATTACTGCTGCTGGCCTCCTTCTTGCTGACGCAAAGACTGGATGTACATACATGTATGCACCCAGCAAACTCGCAAACACAAAATCTTCTTCATCTTTGGCATTTATGATGTTGTCTCGTCTAAGTCTCAGGATATACGGTAATGATTGCTATATTGCTTGGGAGACCTTTTTTATATACCTTGGGCAAAAACATGCTCCAAAGCTGCCCATGCAGCATCCACGTTTCAACCGTAGAAAGCCTTGACAGAATGTGAAAAGCGTGTCAGACCTTGATCAGAACGTGAGAAACCTGACGGGCCTGGAGGGAGCGTACTGGCATCTGTGGTAGGTTGCAGGCCATACTGTAGCCTCCAGGACTCAGCAGCACACCCCCCCCCCCCCATGGTACGTCACGGATACCACGATAGACCATGAGAAAACTTAGCAAGACCTTTAAAAATTTGAATTCAGAGAAAAAAATGTTTCGGGCAAACGGCTGCCGTGGACGCCAGGAATATAATGTAAACCTAGCATTGGGGAGGAAATGTGTAGAAAATAAGTGTAGCTTTCATGATTAATAGTAGTAGTGGTAGTATAGGATTATGGAAATGAGAAAAGTTTCAGTGGTAGCTTTGTCCAGGTTTCTTTGTGACATGTCACATATAACAAAGAAATGAGAAAACGGGCAATAATATTTATTACACCAGTAAGGCACCTTTGCACAAAATTGTACAACAGTTTTATCTGAAGTTTGTAATATCATGTACGTATAGCAATTATTTGTTTGGAAATATACATATACACTGTAGCAGTCATTATTTTCTTGACTTGCGCTATTTGATTTGCAATTTCCCGGATTGATTTTTGACTTGACTTAGACTTGTGCCAAGAATACTTGTGACTTGACTTGGACTGGCAAAAAGAAGGGGATTTGCTTAAACACTGCAAGTCATGCACACGCAATGCAGCATTATGAGTGAAAATATGCTTTGGAAGTTGTAATATACAATGTGCAAAATACACTTTAAGAAACACACACACACACACTCTCGTTTACATGGCTTTACTTCCGAGGACAACTATTGTTCCTCTATTGTTACTCGTCCTCGGACAGTCGACGGAATAAGGCATAAATTCATTGTTCGACGTTCGAGGACTATTGTCCGGCTTCCGAGGACCATTGTTGTCATGATTTTTTTTTTGTTCTCTGTCCGAAAATGTCCTCGGACATAATGCTAAACAAACGCACACACACACACGCACATACACCCAGAGAGCAAATGCACACAGGTTTTCACAGGATAGATGCTTATATTCAAATGTGCCAAACATCATTTATTTACATGTTCCTTTTCTCTGATAATTGTATGAATTTCCATAAACGGAACTTACAGCTATAGGATAATGGCATATAACACTAGTTTATGACACAACACTTTAATATTTTACCTTCAGAAATTAAGAAATAGATGACATTTCTTAGAACAATTATTGGAGGGTTTCTAAATGCTACTGATTTCTGATGCATAATTAATTGTCATAGAACAAAAAATATGTTTGCCATTTTATGAAATTAATATACACGTACATGTACCTTCCTGATATCAGGTACCTTCCTGATACCAGGTACACCATAACAAATAATGAGGATATATATATACACATATTTGTAAACAACAATAAATGCGCATAAGCAATAGATCGCATTTTGAGAAAGTGTAAGTATGAAAGTTAGATAGCCAACACAAACTGGGAAGATAGATCTACGTACTCATACCATATTGACTGCACTTGACTGGTGACCAACTGACTTGTGACTTGTAACTTGACTTGAGTTGGCTGGAGACCAAATGACTTGTGATTTGACTTGATTTGACCAGTGAGCAAAATGACTTGTAACTTGCTTAGACTTTCCACAAATGACTGTGGCATATATATATATATATACATCCAGGCAGAGAAAAGCCCGCTTTAGCATATCAATATGTTAATTTTACTCACGCATACAATCTATAGAAGACATTTATCATACTTTTGGTGGTAGCCTGAAAATACATTAAATTCCTTTTCTATTCTTTGGGTACATGTACTGTGTATAGAACATTTGAACTACAAAGTACATGGAAAAAGACATTTGCCGTTAATAACAATATTTGTTGTCATGGGGTCTGCATTGTCCCATGACAGATATCTTAAAGTCACAGCTAGTTTAAGTGATATTGACTGTTACTGATATATGCATTCATTTCAAATCTTAAAATTCATTCACTTGGTTCTTTGAAACTGGTATATGAACAGAGAAAGACATAATTTTAAATCTGTTTGATTCTTTGATTTTAGGTAATATATATCTAACATCAAAATAACGAGCATTTTGTATATATGAGACCGTTATTATACCATAGTCAACATGTATTTATGACTCAGTGATACATGTATGTTTCTACCTTAATGCAGTTAAATTCTTTCAGTGCCGATGGCACGTATATGTGACAGATTTTCATTCACCAATTGTTCGACCACAGGAAAGGTATATATGGTGGTCAATATATATCAAAATTTTGAGCAGAAATCAAGCATTCTGAATATATGATAATAATTATATGCAACTATAGAAAATTGTAGATTTTTAAAATGATACGACCTTATTTCAACATTAAAAAATAGTAAACAAATGAGAAACCAGAATATAATGGACAAAAAAGAAAGTTGGGTAAAGTAATAATGTTTGGTACCATAAGAAATGGTAATAAATTCCCTACAAGTTTTGTACACAATATTTTGTGAAATAAGAGATGGTCAATAAAGTGCAGACATTTGAAAAGTAAGCATTGATCACATTCTGGTAAAATTTTGAAGAGAGCTAAACCCCTTGGCACAGTAAGAGTTAAACAATATGCATTTTGCTTTCCAGATGAGTCTTTTCATGCCACTACGTTTCAGTAACCTACCTCAAATTCCAACATCCAGTCCAAATATATAAAGTAAGACCAAATTATAGGAAAACAAATATTTCTAAAAGATATGAAAATACCACACCATATATTGGAACAATGGCTACTGACTTAATAAAGGCACCAAGCATTTCCCCCATAGGCCTTGGGTTAATCGTTACTGTTTTTTTCCTACTGTATATACTTTATTCCTTCTCACAGCACTTACGCATTTCATCAACTGATTTCTTGATCTCTTTCAATTCACTTGTCAAACGGTTTTCTACTCTCTGGAAGCAGTATAACATGAAAATGATATTTACAAGAAAAAATATACTTGCAATAATAATCAGGCTTACTGATAGTATTATGCTTTTACCTTCACCTTCAACTTTAACAATTACATTCTGTTTTCTATTTCCATTGTCAGTACTTTCGTATGTGACAGTATTGGCCTGTTGTGGGATACCACTTGTTTTTCCTCCTTTTACAAGGGACTCATGTGATGATGATTCCTTATAAAAAGAAGTTGTGGTTGAACTGTAGGAGCATGAATTTATCTCTGTTGTGTTGTCAGGACTCCATACATAATCATTACACTCACACAGCGTCTTTGGCAATCTGTAAGTTGAGGAACAGCAAACCAATGGAAGAGTTGTCCTCACCCAAATTTTCTGTAGGGTGTGAGTTTGGTTTGAAATGGGAATTGTCCATGGAGGCAATTGCTCGTTATTCTGAAAACATAAAATGTACCCTGGATCTGTGCCTGCAATTGCTGAGCAATTCATCATTTCCCAAACTTCATTTATGCCAAAGTGCACTTTTTTCACAGTACTCATAGCACAAGATGCTCTTCCAGGGGGGTACTCGATAGATACTGAAAACTTTTGAGTTGTATGCTCCACAACGTTACCGTCCGTTACAACTTCACATATGTATTCTCCCACATCTGTACGAGAAATGTTTTGAATTTGTAAATGAACAATTTGGCCATTAGATGGTACAGCAGATATTTTGATCTTATACCGCCTGTATTGACTAGCTGTCAGCATATTCACTACTTTTCTGCCATTCTGAAAAAACGGTGCATTTTCCCCTACTCTGAGTTGAATATTGAGGTGTTCCTCAATGTGATATACATATCTTAATTCTGCAAGCTCTCCCTCTGTGAAAGTAAACTGAAAAGACATGCATGCAGGACAAAATGTTGCAAATGCAACAAGGATGAAGTGTAGAATGTACATATTGAACCGGTAAAACACATACAGATTTACATTCATATATTATTGTACCAATATTTCATTGGTCCCGCCGCGGCACTAATGTCCTTTGGCAAGATATTAATCTACATTTGCCACTCTCCACCCAGGTGTAGTAAATGGGTACCTGGTAGGAATTTATTCCTTGAATGCTTTTAGCGCCTTAGGGCAGCTCGGCTAAAGCCAGGGTAATAGTAGTACTTCAGCGCCTCGGAATAAGTTACATGTACCTAGATAGACGGCTAATGTCTATTATTATTATTATTATTAGCTAGGCTACTATGGATAGGCTCACTACATGTATATCCTAAAGGAGATACTGCAGATCCACTTTTAGATCCACTCTACAAATCTAACTGATGCATACATGCAATTAATTAAGACACAGAGTACAATTTGCTTCCAAAAGGAAGATCTGGTAGCAGCATATATTTTTTGAGCAGCTGATGTAGTATATAACTTTGGAAGTATTTCTGTGATCCTATAAGGTTTCTCTGTAGTAACTGTTGTTACTCTTTCTGACAGATTATCCGTGGAAAGTACACTTTTTGATGTTGTATGGTGATGGTCTGCAACATATGAAACAAAGTCGGTACACCAATGATAACTTTTGTGGTACCTGTCACTAACTGAGCAGCATCGTAGTGACCTTCTTGACAGCCAGAATATAGAAGTTATGATGTCATCTCCTGTGATGAAACGGGGATTATGTGCTATAGTTGCGTGATGATGCCTTGAGTAGCAAATAATGTTACCTTCAGGATAACCGTTTTTCGCTGAGCACCTCAGGGCTGGTAAATGTCCATAGGTTGCATGTGATAAATTCAGTTCTCCTGGTCTGTACCATTGGCAAAAGGCATTACCAGGGGGATGGTATACGTGCAGAATATACAATTCTGAACGAGTATGGTTGTTGCAGTGAAATACGGCCTTGTATTTTCCAGCATCATCTGCCTCTATTGATCTAATTTCAAGAGACACTGTCAAGTGGTCGAAAACTGTCTTTGCTGTGATATGAGTTCTTGCCTGTTTTACCTCTGAGAAATGCTGTGTTTGAATAAATGTCCCATTGTTATTGAATAGTCTACCATTAAATGATAAGGAGAAAGTGCAGTTTTGTGAATTCTGATCCACCAAGAATTCAAAGATGTATTTAACTTTTTCTTCAACATTAACAGTCTCGCAGTGCCTTGGCTGTGGGCAAGTGTCACTTCCCAATGTCAGATCTACTTGTAGGATGGCAATCAAGTTGGTTATTATGCTTAGGAAAATCAGCATTGTGGATGTTTCTGAAAAATAAAACAAAAATAGATTTAAAAAGTGCTGAAAATATATATCATTTTGCTATTGCATACATGCTTCATCCCTTGATCTTGGCATGTATTTACCGTATAGTAGATCATAGAAATCAAGCAGTTCCTAAGGGGAGGGGTACACAGGAAACTTATTGATTCAGGTAAATCAATTCATTCATATACCATGCTAAACAATTATGATCTATATTTTTCAAATATTTGAGTACCTTGAGAGGGGGAAATGATTTTCATGTATGTAGAAATAATTGAATTGAGCTGAACTCTTTCACTGAAATTAAACATGATAGATTTACTATAATTGTATTAGCTGTGACATATTTATCTATGTACATATTGTTGCCCTATTTAGCTAGTAGCCCTGAAAAACACACTTTTAAACCATTTTTAAGCGAATCAGTAAAATTTGTGAGAGCAGATGAAGAAATACTGTAATGAAGACTTCACATCGTAGAGAAAAGTTTAGCTATTGATGCAAGCTGGAAGAATATCAATACTCACTGCAGTGGCCTCTTTGCAAGAAGTTCAGATCCCACATGAGTTCTCTTTTTCCACAAATGAAAGAACATGTTGCATGAAGTAAAGACTGATAACTGCCTGGCAAAGACCTGTCACAATTTCTGGATCTGGCATCGGTCTTCACTATCTCAGTTTATTGTGGCCCTTCAAAAGAATCAAATATATTTATGGAATGAAATGCCAACACAAAGTCATGCGATTAGGATGTAGATTTCTCTAATATAATACATTTGTTTATCCTGTTCACTTCATCTTACAACATTCTTACCGTTGTAAAAAAGAACCTGCATGTACAATAGGACTGTGCTACTTGTAAATCTAGGTATTTTTTGACAACTTCATGTACACTAAACTATGGTATTGGGCTGTACCATTCCCATCTACAGGTAGAACTTTCCTCAATTTTGTTTGCTTTTAATGCATGTAAGAAGAATGAAATTTAAGAAAAAACACCAAAAACATTGCAATATAAACTTCCCTAATTCAAGCATGTCAGTAATAAAAGTACAACTATAAACTTGCTCCTTGAATTCATCCAGGAATTGGTGTGAGAAAGGTTACCTAATAGACTTACCTGCTGGGGAGCAATATTGCCGAGCCTCTTCCATTTCAGTGATTTGGAAAATTCCAAACATAACTTTTTTTCCTGGGGTGCCAAGGGGTGGTACTCAGCAATGTCTCAAATGTCAACATGAAAGTTGGCAACAAGTTTTGGTCAAAGTTCACTTTAACAGTCATGAATTCTGCAAAATATTGACAGAGGCTTATCCCACTAGAAAATGTTTTAGTCTTATTCATGAAGCTGCGAGTTGTTTCATTTTCTTAAAATCAAATGAAGAGGATAATTTCATATTTTTTCCCCTTTTGATTATAATATGCAAAATATTGTAATGTGTCTTGTGTATTTAAAAATATAAATGTTTAGTTCGTACAGATTTTAGTCGAGCCTGTTCCTGCTCCTCTTCTTGCAAGCCTTCTGACAGGTACAACTACATGGCTGTTGCACTGTTTATACTTTCTTTAAGAATTTGAGCTTTATATTTCTGCTTCATTGTTCCCACAATTTTCATGCACTATTGTGCACTGAACATTGTGCAGCATGAGTGAAGGACTTCTCTTGACTAGGACTAGGAGGTTATTCCAAATGAATACCTTGGAATTCCCCAGTGTGGTCTCATCTTTTGAATACCAATAGACTTTGACCTTGTGTTTGATAATACCTGTATGTTCTGTTTGTCCCTTTGTGCACAGTATTTATTTACCCAGTATGACCAGAACAACTTTGAGATTGTTTTTAAAATAGTTTGAATCCAAACTATTTTCCCCATATATTACTTAGCAACCATATTCAAGATTTGTATATGCTGATTATATTAATATTCAAGCCCAACAAGAGCTTGGAA
>CM046858.1:53836544-54101532 GCA_025617745.1 Heliocidaris erythrogramma
TCATCTGTACGCCTTGTACACTGTAAAAATTAAAGTGCTACTTTTAGGGGCATGTTAGTGACTGCACCTGAAATGCTGTTTATAGCACTTGTAGTGTGCTAATTTACCAGCAAAAAAAAAATGTGACCGTGGCGAGCCTCGAACCAGGTTCCGCTGATTGAGAGGCGCTGACGTTACCGATGGACTATCGAATGCTTCTTGCAATCCAGTTTAGTCATGGGAGTCAAGTAGATAACATGAACTATGTGGTGTCGTAAATTCACTATGTAACAATATGATCTCCTCTAAATCGTACAATGCGAGTTAGTCTAGCGGTAATGCCAGCAATTCTCGATCAGCGGACCCTGGTTCGAAGCTCGCCCAAATCATTTTTTTATGAATGTTTAGCAGTTTAAGGAGTCGGTCCAGCTCTTGTGAAAGTGATGAAATAGCACCCTGTGTGCATTCAATAGCACTCTGAGTGCAGTCCCTATGCATGCCCTCAAAAAGTGCTATATACAGCACTTCAGTTTTTACAGTGTACAGATGACGTCAAAATAAGACGTCCTCTTGACGTCTTGCGTTGGTGCAAGCTGTCGTCTTATTGACGTAATTACAGGACGTAAAAAAGACGAAAACCACGACGTAATTATCACGTAATTTTTACCACTTTCTGCTATCAGGGATTCCACTGTCTATTGTATAATGTTAGTGTAGCTGACTGATGATTGATAGATGATGTCATTGCAGGAATGAGATCTGGAGCTTTTTTTTTTAGGGTGGAGCATAGGAGGTTGGAAAAAAATATTTCAAAAATAAAATATTTAAAAATCTATGAAACATATTTAGATGTTTGAATAAATATTAGTTGTGTGTATCCCTGCTCATCAGCAGCAAAAAGCTTGCATTTGGGGTGCATTTGATTGCAGGGGCCATTTAACATATATTTATAACCATGCAGTTAACAACAGAGCAACGAGTATTTCTGGTAGCAGAATGGGGACGATCTGACCTGGGGGTGAAGATGGGTAGGGGGGTGGACGGTAAATACGAGGAGAAGAGGAGGGGAGGGAAGGTATCAACATGTAAGTTTTTAATCCACACGTGACCATCGCCGCATCCATTCATGCGAAAAATCGGTCAGGTGTAAAAAAAAAAATACCCCCAAACCCCCGAAGATTTTGAAAACCACGGAAATGCAATCAGTACTTTAATCCAAGATATCTCTGTCATCCCTTGCTCATTTTTCCCGACGGAGGTGTCATATGAAAGGGAAGAAAATGAATTTTCTATGTGATTATCTCTTTTAAATTCAGATATCGTTGGCCAAACCACTTTTTGGTATACCTGTTTCATATTGTATTTATTCCCTCATGCTTGAAGTACGTGTCACATGAGTGGCATCAAAATAATGAAAGAAGATGATCCAAGCTTTACAAATATGTGTCATTTGTTAATCATAACTGTGATTAAGATATGATTAAACATCGATAAATCTCGGTTTCGCTTTTTCTGGGACGCACTGTATAGGGAACCTGAATTACAAGCTTTGCTTTCCAAGGTTTCCTCAACAATACAGCTAGTATTTACTGCTTCCCATTTACAAAATAAATATCTTTCTTTTTTAACCGAATTCATGTGCCATATTTCAATCTTAATGTTTTTTTCTATGCTCAATATAATTTTTGAAAACTGAAACTGAATATTCAAACTCTATCGCTAAATTGTAGTACATGTGCTCCCTTCGTTACGAATGCGAAATTTATTTATTTATTTATTTATTTATTTGAACATATTTAATCAGGATGACAAGATCAGTTAACAACTGTTTTACATCATGGTCCTGAGATATCAACAGTATATTAAAAGCATCGAAAAAAATAATAAGTTATTATATATATGATGTGTGGAAAAAATAACACAATGATTATTCCAAAATATTCTTGCATAAACTCAGAAAGTAAAAAATGTGGTATAAGATAATGAATTTAAAACAAATGGCGTCAATTAGTTATAAGAATTAACATGTATTGATATTACAGGCCTAGCTAATGATAACACAACACAGCATTCAGAATTTAGTTGAATTTTGTGAGACACTGATTTATTCGAGCTGAGCCTGCAGATCATAAGCATGCAGAACAATATATCAACAAACTATTGGTTTGACCATCTGTAAACATTTCTTTAACATGAATATGCTTTTAGTCATGGTGCAAGAACTGCCCTGGCCTCAACTCTAGAAGGACCCGGTGTTTTTATCCGTCTAATTCCCTTTCTTTCTCATAACATGCATCTAACTATCTGCACCGAGCATGGCCATCCATGCTAACCACCGGATGCTCTCTGCATAAGGGCCACCAACAGACAAGCACTCCCTCAAATCCCCCTTGCCTGCTAGAGGTGCTTAGGATGACTCCACTGCTAATTAGCAGACGAGACCCCATCCACACCCCACAAGCTAAGGTCCAGGGATCCCAAACAGTGACTCGCATAGCCTTTTGACAAGGCCCTCGTGACTTGGCTATTTTTCTCGGCAAGTAAGCTAGTAGTGGCTGCATAACAAGACTAGCCGCCCAGCCCGGTGAATGCGCGATCGAGCGACGTGAGTCCGAGGGCCTTTTGGGACCTGGCCTGTATTTCTTATGCTATCCTTTGTTCCTAGCGAGGATCTGCTACCTTATAGGTAGGAGCCAATCAGCGAACGTATCTTCGCATGACGTCAGCATAAATTTGGTATGCAAATTCGCCTTCATCTTGAGCTAGCTCGCTTGGCATCCGGCGCTGCGGGCCGTGCAAGCTACATCAATCATGGAAAGCAAGCCCCGCAGATACCGTTGTGATTGGTCGATAATCCTCGGTAGGCGTGTTTAAGCATACGAATGTCAACTCGTGAATAATTCATATCGGACGATGGAAACCCAGGTTCCAAAAGGCCTCGCGACTAAAGTCGCTCGATCGCGCGTTCACCAGGGCCGTGTTGATTCTTTTCGTCGCCGGCTAGTCTCATCTCAGGCACAGCATGACGAGGAAAATAGCCAACTCACGAGGCCTTGTAAAAAGGCTATGACTCGCACCGCGACAGGCTGGACAGCGTACGTGACCCTTCCCGCTAAGAATGAAATGGTGCAAGATGCAAAAGTGGCTATTACGCAATTCATTTTATTACATCAAGTTCCAAAAGTTCAAACTTTCTCCATGAGTTGGGCCAAAGCAGTTAACCACTTGCTAACACCGTAGTTTGCACAGTGGCTACAATTTCGAATTGGCGCCATACGGGCACCGCCCGCCGCCACTGGGCAGACTCGGTTGGTGTAACTCTTGTCATCATGACCCGCCTTCGGGTAATTCGGCGATATTGTGAACGCTTTGTGACTATATACAACACGAAAACTTCTTAAAAACATACACAACGTACGTGTCACTGTAAAACTGCAATGCTCTCAAATAACTTGCATTGAATATGCATTTACCCAACACCAACATCTTATAAACATGCACCACTTATGTGACCTGTAACACAGCAATGCCTTCAAATAACTTGCACCGACTAGGGATTTACCGTAAACAAACATCTCATAAACATACACAATTTATGTGTCACTGTAACTGAATGAATTTACTAAAAACAAACATCTCCTAAGCATGCACAACTTATGTGTCACTGTAAAACTGCAATGCCTTCAATTAACTTGCACCAAATATGAATTTACCCCAAACAAACATCTTACAATCATTGACAATTTATGTGTCACTGTAAAACTGCAATACCTTCACATAATTTGTACCGACTATGGATTTACACGCAAAACAGACATCAGACTACTATTAAAGTCCACTGAGGTTTGCACTTCCCAGCTTCTTGCACTCGCATGTGAATTACATAAAATCGCTTTAATAATTGCCTGGTTATTGCATTGTTACGTAAAACGCATGTAAATTACATGCCGTATGTGGTTCATTAGACCACCTATAGTACGTAAGGCACCTAGGGACACAACGACCGCGTTAGCGGAAGTTACGGAGGCCACGAAAAACCCACCTTTTTAGGAAAGGGAAACGTGGTTGCGACCAAGGCCACTAGATGAGGGCGCACTCCCTGTCTCCTCACGCAGTGAAGCTGATAATGTGGTAACTATTAATTTGGTAGCTGATACATCTATATATATTTTTCCGGAATGTCCTTAAACAAAATTTAGTTAGGGCTAAACAATGTGTACCCTAGACAACAACATGAATGTAATGGAAAAACAAAAGCTCACAAACTCTACTAACAACTATTCATACAATCTGAGTTTGAGGCAAGACACAATAAAAAGAAAAGAGGTAGCACAAAATCGGGGAAATTGAGAGCAGGGGGGGGGGGGGGGGGGGGGGGCCTTCCCGCAAGTCACAATAGCTGCATCAATGTGTGTCGAATGTCCCCGAGCAATAAGCTACATCCTGCCACCGTCGCCCCCGTACAAGCTCCCGTTATCATGCCGAATACTTGGATGTGCCACTGACACACCCCCACACGGCGGCATGTCGCACGTGCCCACTTGTTCATCGCCAGTCGTACTTCTCTATTCCAGGCTGGTCCTCCTCGCTGAAGCCCCAATAATCTCTGACCAGACAATCCACGTGTGAGGCAGATATTCATGGATCCGCTATATTGCTCCCGCCACTATATAAGACGCATTTTACGACGTCCAATATCGTTCGTTCCAGCATGGATCACAATGTTTGACGGGCGAAAGTTTCTGTCTTCCTGAATGAGCGACCAGACTACATCGGGGAGTTGGCGCAGCTGGAGCCCCCTGCGACCATCCCCCTTTACCAATGCTGCCAGACCCAAGCTTGGCTCTCCTTCCCGCCGTGCCTGCTGGCCAGCCCAATATACGATCGAGTCACCAACAATGCACACGGACGCCCGACCGCTCCGCGAAACAGCTGCTGTCGCTGTGCTAGTCCCCGCTGATTCAGCAACCGTTTGACGAGGGTCGGCTTGTGACAGCATACGCATCCCTGATCCAGCCCCTGCGGCATCCGCTCCATGATCATCCGCCCCCGACGTCGACGGCGTAGCCCTAGTCGATGCTCTGCCCGACGCGGCCTGCGACCCCCGAGCCTGCTCGGCGGAGACGCCTGTCTTCTTGGGGCGATCTCGCTTCGCCTTGCTCTTCGGCATCTTAGTTCACTTACACGCTTCGTCTTCCAAAAATGTTCACCTGCACGATTAATAATCACGTCCAATTCCGATGATATCACTAGAAACGTTCCAAATGAACTCTTTGTCCGTCCCGGTAGAAAATTCCTTGAAATTGTGAAGTATAACCGTGTACTAATCGACGTAATCCAGTATATATAAAACCAAATAAGTGTCCAACCTCAGAACCAGTCCAATTGAATAGAAGGTAAATTATATCAGAAGTTAAATTATATCAGAAGTTAAATTCCATTGAAAAGAAGACAAAATATATCTGCACTCTCAACTCGTCGAAATCAGAAATCGTAATGCTGCCTTTTCATTCTCTGAGAAATCTCAGCAGCGAGACCGTGGGAACCGGCAAAATAAGATCGGCCTCGTTCTTTGAAATCTACTAGACGCCGACATTACATGACACTTGCCAAACCTTTCATGATGCCGCCTGTAATACATTTTTAACAACAGCTTTGCACTGCTGTTAAATGAATTATCATAACGAAACTAATAGACAAGACCCAACCGAAAAACTGGATATGAATAGAATGAGATAATAGCAATTAATTTAAGAAAGTACATTAGTAATAAAAGCACACAATGAAAAATTTACTAATTTAGCATGGAAATAATTAAATATTTAATTAATATATAAAAACAATAATTTAACGACTGTGAACCAGTTGGGTATATGAACTAATAGAGATAGTAATAACTTAAAAAGGTAGAATATGTTAATAATTCTAGGTGAAATGTGGAACGTGAAGACTATTATGGAGACTTAAAAGTATGTTTGCTTATATAAACGTTTAAACGACTGGAGAGATTGAAGATTTTGGAGAGATGTTGCCAGGGAATTCCATAACTTAATAGCAGCATATTTATAGGATTGCTTGAAACTTTCAATGTTAGGTTTAGGTAAAACAACATATAATGACTTAGCATTTCTTGTGTTGAATCCGTGCCTATCAAAGTACATTTCAATTTCATTGCATAACCTTGAAGGAGCTAGACCATAAACGCATTGATATGCCAAAATACTTAAAAAATAATTGCGTCTAATTTCAAACGGTTGCCAATTTAATTCTCTAAACAAATCTGTGCTTCTTACGGAGTAGTCAAACTGTTTGGTCACGATACGAGCAGCACGTCTTTGTAATTTCGCAATAAGATTCCGATTTTTATCTGAACAGTTGCCCCAAACTGAACAAGCATAGTCTGTACAGGGCTGTATTGTTGTCTTGTACAGGGTATTCATGAGTTGCTTATTCAGTATTAAGCTGAGCCGCCTAAATGCATGCACTTTAAAGGATAATGACCTACAAAGTTGCTTGACATGATTGTCCCATGAGAGATTACAATCGACTACGACACCGAGATATGTTACATTGTTTACTTGTTGCAATGCATTACCATTGAGAGTAATTTTAAGCTCTCCTCTACATTTGGATTTAAGCGTAGAAATAAGCATAATATTTGTTTTGAAAGCATTAATTTGAAGACGGTTATCACTGTACCAGTCATTGATGCTATTGATACCTTTTTATAGGTTTTCTTCGATAACTCCTAATGTTGATTCAGTGGTATATATTATGACATCATCGGCAAATATATTACATATCCCATTTGAAACACTTTGAACAATGTCATTTATGAATATTAAAAATAAATCTGGGCCTAAAACCCCTCCTTGAGGAATTCCAATATGAAGATCAACTGGTTGAGATTGCTTACCATGACAATTTACAGACTGTCTTCTGTTGGTTAGATAACTTTCAAACCACTTGAGTTCATTACCAAGTATACCATAGTGTCTTAATTTAAACAGTAATAAATCATGATTAATAGTATCAAAACATTTAGATATGTCGAGGAAACATGCCCCAACCATTTCATGATTATTTAAAGCATCATACCAATCATCTACCACACGATGGAGGCAAGTTACAGTAGAGTGGTATTTCAAGAAGGCAGATTGATCCACTGTAATTAGTTCTTTAGAGATAAGATACTCATGCAAATTTGATTGAATTATTTTTTCTATAATCTTTGCTATATGACATACGACCGATATTGGTCTATAATTTGAGCACAGCTCTTTAGAACCTTTACCCTTATAAATGGGAGTAACTCTGGAATATTTCCAATCACTAAAAACTATCCCGTTTAGTAGGGAATAATTAAAAACAGACGTCAATGATGTTAGAATAAGTGGTGTGGCAATCTTAAGTAATTTCGAATCAAAATTTAGGATATCAAGATTGGAGTCACTATTTAAACGAGATAGAAGTTTTAAAACTGCACTCTCAGGAATAGTTTCAATTACAAATCTATGAATACACTCAGGATTTCTCCAAACATAAGGTTTGTTTTCAAAAGAACTGGCGATGATGCAACCTACACTTGAAAAATGGTCATTCAATGTCTCGGGGGATAAATCTTGGTGGACAGAGTTACTAAATTTTAAATTGCCAGTTGCCATATTTACATTCCTCCAAAGTCTCTTTGGATTATTCCTAAATTTAAAAGTGATCTCATTAAAATAATTCTTTTTTAGATCACGGATAGAATTGGTAACCAAATTTCTTGCCTTACGATAAGCTTCATTGTATTCACCATTCGTAACCGCTTTATCCTTTAAATAGTCTCTCTGATACATGAGTTCTAAAATATCACTATTTATCCAAGGATTAAACCTATTTTTAACACGAACCTGTTTAATTGGAGCATGTTTGTCACATATTGACAAAAATGACTGTTTCCATCTCAGCCATATATTTTCACCGAGGTCAGGCAAGTTAACATCATTGTTTACACTGTTATGCAAAATATTACAATTACGAATATCAGCAAGAAATAGAGATTCATCAAATTTCTTGTAATCTCTATATTTGGCAAGTTTATGTTGAGGTCCATCAATTTTGAAATCAAGACACGTGAATATCAAATAGTGATCACTGAGAGCAATTTTGGAAACATCACATCTTACATGCTGTTCAGGTATAGTAGTAAAAATTAAATCAAGACACTTCGAAGAGGTAGGAGTAGTTCTAGTGGGTTTGGTAACAATTTGAGTGAGTGCAAATAGGCATTCAATAACATATAATGGATTATCAATCAGATGATTGTTAACTTGATAATCATTATTGAAATCACCAAAAATGATCATTTCTTTATCCTCCGATTCCATTTTTTCAAACAAATTATACAGATCTGAATAAAACTCAACTTTAGCATCAGGAGGTCTATAAATACAACAAATAAATAAATTGGCTTTTTCTAGTGAAAGCTCAAGTAATACTGCTTCAATATGAAACTTAGTTACAATATCCGTTCTGTCTTTAATACGCAAATTATCTTTAACATAAATACAAACTCCTCCTCCACGTTTTGATATTCTATCTCGTCTTAATAAGGCATAACCATGGATAAATATTTCTTTATCAGCAACATCATCTTTTAACCACGATTCAGAAATACAAAGAATATTCAACTCTAATTTATTGACAAGATACCGTATTTCATCTAGTTTGGGAATTAGGCTTCTGGCGTTGAATGTGAGCACATTTTAAACCTTTTACTCCATTCAATTTACTGGCACACATCTCATATGCGTTTATATTCAGATTGGCAGTGGAACTAGCAGTCACCGAGTCATTCACTTGTGTAGGAACAGTCGATTCATTAACCTGTCTTTTAGGAGTTATTTCAGATGACACATCATCAGAAAAGGAGAGGTTTGTATTTTCATTGATTCTGTGTATGATTCTTATAAATTGGGCTGTATTATCTATTTGTTTAATAGTTTTCGTGCTGTTTCGAGCGAATCCATTTTTGCTTTCATGAATGAATCCATCCAATCTCGTGGGAATACGCGATCGTGAGGAGTCCTCTTTGTGTTTGCTCGCTGGTTGTATTGAAAATCCGTAGCTTGATCTTCAACTAACCGACATAAATCAAATCAAATTGAGGATTTTATAATGCTACATGAAAAAATGCTACCACTTGATTGCTTCTCCAAGGCCGTACGCAGAATTTTTTTCCTAGGGGGGCAAGATGATCGCTTTCAAAGGAACCCATAACTTGAAGTCTAAAACCCGATTAAAAAAAAGTATGATTTTGAAATTTCTGGGGGGCAACTGCCCCCCCTGCACCCCCCCCCCCCCCCCGCTGCGTACGGCCTTGCTTCTCCTTCCTTGTAGTGCAAGTTATTGTTTATATCCATACTACTGTAAATTGTACTATTTCAACAGATGATGAATATTGTCAAAATTAATGGAAGAAAATAAAAGTTAATTTGAATTGAATCGAATTGCTAATTCGCCGCTACTTTGTTGCAGCAGATTTCGCTATGTCCTCATGCGATGTGTCTAATACTTGGGCACAGTCAACAGAATGACGTCTTTTATTACCTATCGAACGCGGTTCCTTTAATTGTAAATTCGCGCTTTGATTGGTCTTTTTAATTTCATTGTAATTCTTCAATATTCTTGTTCTTAAATATTCATGACTACCCTCAAATGTGTTGGAAAGAGAGGGGCTATATGTGAGATTGTTACTTTGCTTTGACGGGAGCCCGGATAGCTCAGTTGGTAGAGCACTGGTCATGTAATCCAGGGTCCCGGGTTCGAATCCCGGTCGGGGCATTGTAATTTTCTCACATTTCTTTATGATATATTCAATTTACTTCAATCCTATCAATTATGATATTTAATTACAAAATTCAAATTGTCCTCTATAGAAATTCGTTGGCATGGATTTGCCCGACTTTAGAGGGAAGACCTGTCTCATTGGTAGTCCATTATATAGCGTCCGCATGGAATTGGTATGGATGTACCCCCTACGCTCGATGGAAAGAGAGGGGCTATATGTGAGATTGTTACTTTGCTTCGACGGGAGCCCGGATAGCTCAGTTGGTAGAGCACTGGTCATGTAATCCAGGGTCCCGGTTTCGAATCCCAGTCGGGGCATTGTAATTTTCTCACATTTCTTTATGATATATTCAATTATGCCAATCTATTCTCGGAGGTGTTTAGTTTGAATATCCGCATCAATATTCTCAATAACTGTAACAGCTGGCCTTGCTGTAAATGACAAGTTTTAGTTCCTTCAATATCCTCCTGAACTTGTGATATATCCGAAAATTGTTTACCTGCTGAATAGTTTTCTTTTATTACTCGTTCCTTTTTCATGAGCTTTATAAACGCGATCATTGTGACCACCAAAATAAGACATATACCGGTCTGAACCAGGATATCATTAACGGAGTATTTGTGACTAGCAATGCCATGTTCGTTATCAAACTTATAGCTGGTGGTTAACATATTTTCACCAAAAGAAGTTGACATATCATTAATGAAGTAAGGTGATGAACCCCGTGTACCATAATTAGAAGAGGGGGTAGGTATATTCTTTACGTTTTCAATGCGAAATGCAGTGCAAGACTCAGCATCTACAAGACCTCTAAAGTCTGAGCTGCAACATGATATAGGTTCACCTTTCCTAACCCAAATTTGTTGTGAGAGTGTGGTTGCATTTTTCTGTAGATTTTTGTTTAGGGGCAGTGCCTTCTTATTCTGAAAACAAACAATGTATCCAGGCATACTACCAATAGCTGATGTACACTCAATGATATCCCATGTATCGCGATGACATCTACGAGTGATGGAGATATATATTTGCAAAATGGGATTCCGGGAGGGTATTCAACAACAAGAGCACTTTTCTTCGTGAGACTAGTTTGCATTGCACCATCTACATAAGCAAAGGCTATGTATGTCCCTTCATCTTTGCGAGAGACATTGTATATAATCAGTACCATTTCCAAATGTTCACCCATAATATATTCCTTAACTTTAAAACGTTCTAATTGATCACCGGAAAGACCGGAATCTAACATTCGACCATTGTTATAAAAGGGGGCTCGGCTGCCAAACTGTAAAGTAATGTCAAAATCGCTTGGTGGAAAACTAAAGCGTATTTTAACTTCCTTTCCTTCACAGTATATTTCTAATCCTCCTTTAGTTTGGACTACGAAGTAAAGTAGCCCGGTAAGAAGTAGAATGAAATTCATTATTGCTTCATGTAACAAGGCAAAAAAGGTTTTATGAAAACAAGTCTTTTCAGAAGAATTTGAAATACATGAAACACGTATGATGATTTCTTATAAATATCAAACTCAGTCTCATCAATTAGCTTCCTGCTCAAGGAAAATAATGCACATGTTATATGCATTGCCTTACACCGCTTTTAAAGAGATTAATCAACCAAAAACACGATAAAAACTACTTTCGAAAAATAAACTCAAGACAATTTCAATAGCCCTGTCTATCACCTTTAGAAATGTGCGAACGTTACAATGGTGTATTACATAATCCGAACCTGATTTTATGGGCGGTACAATAGGCCTTTGAAATTGCCCTTGAGTTTATTTTTCGAAAGTAGCGTTTATCGTGTTAATACTTCATATTTAACCGTTGTATATTCACTTGCATCCAAGACACTAGTTGACTTTGATTCACTTTTTAAATTTTCATTCATAAAATATTGCAGCTCAAAATTATGTCTCTGTAACTTTCATTGTTGATAGTGGATCCACTTGCCTTCTAATGCTTTTGGCCGAAAATAAGATGAAGATTCGTCTGTGACTATGTGGTCCCTTAGCATTAAATAAAAAGTGCCCCAGCAAATGTCTCAAATGTACGGTGTATGTTTAATGGCAGAAGAAGAAAACGAAGAGCAAAAGTTGTAGTCTGTGTCAGTGCATGCACAAGCTTTCTTCTCTACTTCCAAATATTGAAAGGCCGTCAACGGGATGATTGTTTATCAAAGGCGAAACTGACGAAAACTGTGAATTGTTGTCATGCTCTATGTAGTCAGGTTGGTAGGTTATTATCTTTATTCAGGCTGTACATCTGAAGAATCTGCCGAAAGGTTCCCGGCTAATACTGAAAGACGTAAAGGAATAATAGGGTGAAAATTGCAATTTTGGTATATTTTTATTGACTATTTTGTGGTGATAAAATGTTTGTAAGCCTATAATATTGTGGTACTTTAGAAATTTTTAGAGATTTTCGTGTGTATTTATGATTTCATTACAGCCAGACATTTAGAAGAGCATTATTAAAACTAGCCTTTATGAAGAAAATTCTACAATTTCTAACCAATTGTAGAATGGTTGCTTTCGTAATCTTTATATGCAATCAGCAGATCAGTAGCGTAGGAAGGGAAAACAGCGTCCGAGGCAAGCACCGTCCACACACATGAAAATTCATATCTTAGATGGCCAACATACAATTAGGGTTGTATGACACGTGTTCCTGCGACAGGAATTTCTAGGTGTTCAATTTCCAACAATAACCGAATTCCTAAATTCATCCCTGGACCCAACACTAATCCTACACCTTACCCTTACGTAAAATTATTGCAAAACTTACTCTTTGTTGAGCAAAGGATATAATAACAACGGAGAAAATTCACTACAGACGATCGATGGTAGATGTGTTCGATTGTAAATTTGTTTTCGAGACCCAAGCTCGGACTATGAGGCTGGCTGTATCACATGAAGAATATGATTGTGCAGCGAAATGTACTGAAAGTAGTCCAGCCCACTTCTATTACAAATTTGCTCACTGTCAGTCAAATGCAACGAGTTCAGTAGCTTATAATAATTATTGTAACTTGTTCTTGGTGAGAAGTTTTATGAAACGGGTCCCAGATATTGGTTCTCGAGTTGGCCAATCAGGACTCTTGTGTGGATAACCTTTCAAACTACAAACACCCTCACCAAGCATATCTCTCTCTCTCTCTTTTCTTTCGTTTTGTCTGAACTTGAACAAAAAAATAAAATAGAATTCCAAATGTCACCAGTCAACGATGTTGCATCACGCTCTCAAATTGATTTTTAGGTGATATAGCACGTAACAAAGGGTATGTTGATCTACCATAGTTATCATTTTAATGTTTATTTGAAGTTCATGTAAATAATAGTCTCCGTCGAATTTCTATCTATTTACCATAGATGATTACAAAGAAGTAAGGCAATAATTTTTATTTACAGTACATGCACATTATGCCACTTGAGAGATGAATTCTTTACAAGAAGTGATACAGTGTATTACCTTACCAGACAGAAAGTACCTACGCCATTTTTTGGTACAGATAGCACTATGTTTATTTTAAAAAATCATATATTCAATTATACATTCATTACATACATTTTTCTTCATATTACTCATTCTGGTTACAATATTCTGGCAATATTATAAACTTCACACTGTGTTATTAGTTCTCCATAACATGTGAATGTACATGCTTTACATAATTATAAAGGGCGAAAGTAACTTTCTTGGTTGAACATGAATTCAACCTTTATAACTGGGCCCTTGAGAAAATATTCTAATGGTTCATATGAGGCCTCATTTCGATAATGTCAGTACCTGCGCTAACGCAGCCTGAGAAGGCATTTAGCCATACTTTCAGTTATCAAAAGTATTGTTTGCACTGTTCATTTTACAATTACTTTTCGAATGATTTCACTCATTAATGATTTGCAAAAGACCATAACGCCTACGGACAGCTGGCGACTGTTGTTCACGTTTACATTTTCGCAATGCTTTCATATGGATGCACCATGTTTTCAAAAAGTTACATTTATCACATAATTACGCATAAATCATATATACATAATTTAAATCGCAAAGAACTGGTCCTGCCCCACCCCCCCCCCCCCCCCCCCGTATTCAAACATTCAGATTTCGGTTATTCTTTACACTCTTTGAAATTGTTATCGATTTGATTTACTGTCTGAAACTTTCTCCAGAGGAAATACTCTTTGTCTCTGACTGACTATCTGAATAGCTAGAGTATGTCTCACAAAATACAGTTGGTCCCTTTTCATGGATCTGTAACTGATTTTTTTGATTGGTGATGCAAGCCATTGGAACCTCATATGCAGATTCGCTGATCGTGCTCAGATTTTCATCTTCAACATGATCAATATTCCTAACGTTAATTCTCTCTGGAATATATTTTTCACTCCTCTTGGATTCCGATGCCCGTCTGGACAATCTTTTAAATCGGTTATGCAAAAACGAGTAGATGATTGTGGTGGAACAGATTAAGAACAACACAATTAGAACTATTACCCCGACTACAATAAACAAAAAATTATGTTTTTCTAACTGATTTAAAAATGTCGTGCTATTACTGTCTTCCAAAAGTGTTGTCCGAATCGGAACCGTACCTGCGACAAATAATGCATGTTTAAGATATCCATTTGAACTAATTTGCTCCATTTGAGATATTGTTGTTATCATTAGGCGTTTGCATTGATTCCAGACCGAATCATGAATCATGATTTTCAACGTATTGTAAGCCGGTCCTCTAGAATTTGTTGCTGAGCAAGTTATGGTTATCTCTATATTTTGAGGGCTCGCAACCATAGAACAATTGATATTTAGATTCAATTCGTTTGATCTTATGTTGCAGCCTTCCAGATACTCTTGCGGGAAACAAGTCCAGGAAAAGGAGAACACGTCTGGATATCCGGTAGCAATACATGAAACTGTAATTAAATCATTAAGATTTCGAAGGATTAATGCAGATGGCTCCACTCTGACACTTGGTGAGTGATAGACTATGAATGGCCCAATAAGACAATGGACAGCACGATCAGGAAATACAGATTCACTTGTTACGCGACAAGTAACTTTCGTATTATGCAGGTCCGCAGTGAGAGTTAGGTCTTGGACAATGGTCCTGGACGTTCTGGTTTCCGTCATTCTTGGTTGTGGGATGCTGAAAGGCATCGGTTTCTCAAAAACAAAGCCCATGTCAACAGCTGGCTTGCTTCTAGGTGAAGAACATCTGATTGTTATGGTATTTCCACTTTCAAAAGCCATCGGATTCTGCGGTTGGCATTTTACTTCATTCTGAGCCGAAAAGTGTTGAACGATTGTCCTCGCTCTTGGTGAAAAGTAGCATTCTGATGATGGACCTCTTGTTAGCGTGCAGCGAAAGAACTGAGTTATATCTCCGTCATTATGAACAACGACAGCTGAAGTGAAAACATGTGTACTTTTATTGAATTGCTTTACGAAATGCTTATGGTACACATCGTCAACGATGTCCCAGGACACTGAGTCGAGAATCGGGTTGAACTTTGGGACAGAACATGTGAAGGATGCATTCTCTCCCTCACGGATGATCTGATCTGTCGGTTGTATCAGGAATACATCATTTGAAGCAACTGCACACGTTGACGAAACAATTAGACTCTGGTGAAATGAAATAAATAACAAAATAACTGTCTTTGATCTTGATCGGTGTTTCATATCGAGGATGTATGATTCCAGCTGAGTGTTAAAAATTAGTGATGTAGGTGTGCAAGATTAAGATATCTGTGTGTTCTTGTTCCTGGTCTACCTCCAAATATTGAAACTCATAATTGGCGTCTGTGATCTTTGCAAAACATCTCCTAGCTCACTTTCTTTCTGTTTTATGATGGTACATGTAATCGATCACAAGAAGTGTACTTGATAGTAACATGAACCTTTTCAAAGCAGCCCTTTGATCGAAAGTGAGAATTCTTGAATGTTGAAGTGTTGTTGGCAGAATAAATGCGCTGTCACATCATATTAAACAATGATCATTCAAGTAATGAAATATAGATATTAATGTATAAAATTCTAGTGTGTTATTAAAGTAACTAACATAAATTGTAAAGATTTCCTAGTAGTGGTAATAGTACACATTATAGGTTTGGTGAATATGCTATATGATATATGCTATGATATTGGTTGCTTGGAGCGGCACGGTTAAAATTATTCCCCGAGGTGAGCTGGAATCTGTTCTGTGCTCCCAAAAGAAGTCGAGAAATGTGCAAAATGGGAGGGAATTGGGAGAAGGACGGAGGGAGAGAGAGAGAGAGTGTGTGTGTGTGTGTGTGTGTGTGTGAGAGAGAGAGAGGGGGGGGGGAGAGAAGTTCGCGACTAAAAGGTGATAAAAAGACGAGAGATGTGCAACTTGGGAGGGAGACGGAGAAAGGCGGAAAGAGAGAGAGAGAGAGGTCTAGAGAGAAGAGAAGAGAAGTACATGTATACTTTTATTTCATTGCTGCACGAAATGCTTATGGTATACATCGTCAAACGATGTCCCAGGTCACCGAGTTGAGATTCGGGTCGAACTTTAATTGGGACAGAACATGTGAGGGATACATTCTCTCCCGCACGGATGATTTCATCTGTCGGTTGTATCAGGAGAACACCATTTGAAGCAACTACACACGTAGACGAAACAATTCGACTCTTGGGAAATAAAGTAAATAAAACGGCAAGTGTCTGTGATAATATATATTCATTAAAATATATGATTGGGTTAACCAATGAGAGGAAACAATTCTTAAATTGCCCAAGCGCAAGGTGATCTCGAATCTATTTTGTGCCACGGGGCGAAGTCGAGAAATGTGCAAAAAAGAGGGAATGGGGAAAAGGAGGGAGGAGGGAGTTAGATGGAGAAAGAGAGGGAGCTGGAGAAAAATTAGAGAACTACGGGAGAATGATAGACAAAAAATAGTGCAGAAACTTCAGAAATGAAATACATAGACAAAGTGAGAGGACGGGAGAGAATAAGAAAAAATAGGGGGGAAAGTAGAGATTTAGAGAAATAGTTAGAAAACCGAAAAGGGTAAGGAAATAAAAGAAAGAGGAGGAGAAAAAGACAAACAAAATATAAATCAAACGGTGGAGTAAAGAGGGAAAATAATATAAGGAAAAGAAAGCATTCACTTGGAAATGAAAAGTGTTGTGGTCTGGCTCAGTGGCAGATCTACATAGGGGGAAACCGACCATAGGGGGAAACAGACCCGTGCCCCCCCCCCCTCCCCCTTTGAAATCCAACTGGCATACCTTATGTACACAATCAAATAAATTTGCCCCCTTTAGTGTGTACCTTTACAGCACTGTGCCCCCTCTTTTACGAAATCCTGGATCCGCCCCTGGTCTGCCTTATTGAAATGCTGTGCAACACGTAGGACTGTCATTTTGAGCTCAATCACCCTGTCTGCAAGTCTTTTCTTTGCTTCACCGCCGTAGATCTGGAGGGCATTTCACGAAAGGACTTGTCAGATATTTTATCCGACAAATTTGCTCTCAGCCAATCAGATGCAAGAATTTCAGTAGCTTATAACAGTTGTCGGATAAAATATCCGACAACTTCCTTTCATGAAACGCTCCCCTGATGACCCTGGGATGCCGTAAATACAATCCTTGGTAGCACATGATAAATAAACTCCCGTTGATTTTTTGAAACTCCCGTTGACCTGAGTAGAATTTGACCTTCTCTCTGCCAGGTCCTGGTTAGAGGTTTTGATATGTGGCACTCCACAGCAAGTTTAACAGTTACACACAGAGAATATTAAAGTGGTTAATGCCCAGATAGAACTTAGGAGTTTGGTTTGACACATACCTGACATTTGAAAGACACATCTCCAACGTTTGCAAGAATTCTTTTTATCAATTGCTTAACATAATACACATTCGAAAATACCTCACACATCGAAGGACTGAAAAAATCATTCATATGTAGCCCCTCTTTGGTGCTATAGTAATCTTATTAAAAGGGGACTGACCCCTTTAAAGTAGATATTCAAAGAAAATCACAAATATGGCAATTAATGTATCACTAGAAACTGGGAAGCTTACAGATGGCAATCGTATAAGTTTTATGTCAACTGCGTATCTGATGATTATAAAAACAACACAAATAAAAGCTCTTCTCAGCATCTAGAATATCCGAGGATTCGCCAGAAATATAGCGATGTTTTGATGTCGTCACACTCGGGATCGATCCTGCTTAAGCAGACGACGTCCTATAATGAATGAACGTAATTGTAATGCAATTATTTATCAAATTATAAAGAGTTTGGTGTATTTAAACATGACCTTATTTCACACCATTATAAAGGGAAAGTGAAACTGATTCTGATAGCTAACACCGTTTGATTGTAAATACACAGGAAAAGGGTCAATGATCAATGAAATAAACCCCACTTTCAAATTGAAAAGCCCTCCGAATAATAGCAGGATGGTATTCGTTCCCTCTTGAAACGCCGAACATGCCCCGGTGCAAGCAGCTGAAAATACAATGGCGTCTTATTTTGTTTACAAGTGACTGATTCCTTTATTTTTTTAACGCTGCATTTTTCATCAAAATAATACCATGCACGAAGTTAAGAGTGAGGCAACAGACTAACATTAAGACTGACGCTAGGGAAGGAAGAGAAATAAGTGAAGAGGAGATGACAAATTAGGCTCTGAAAAATGTGTAAGATGTTATGGGACACCATCTGCTTAGACAGGACTGGTCCATGGTGTGTCGTCACATATCTCAGCAGCGTTCGAGGAGTTCTTCAGCTGCTATATCGGGGGCTGTATTTTACCGTTTTATAATTGATAATAATCATTACTTCAAATGTTTCCAAGCGTTGAATTTGTATAACCTTGTTTAATTTATGCCATCTATGCAATAATAAGTATTAACCCAATATTTAAAATCATAGTAAAGTTCTACTTTAATTAAACTGTACATGTATATAGTATGTATATATATAGTGTTAGGAGTGAGTCGTTGTCCATACACACACAGAGTGTATGCGGTACACACAACCCAAGGGCATGGGAATGTCCAGTTGGCTCAAGACAACACCTCCCTCACTCTGGACATGCACTTTTTTGGAATGTTCCACACGAATTACCCAGAGAGGTAGAAAGTTATTAAGATGGAAACATATTGTCAGTTTAATGTTCATATATTATTAGTATACTTTTGAATGATACTTCTTGATGTATTTGTATGTAATTAGTTATAATTAGATAAAATTATGTGATTGTTGAAATGACTCAAGGATCAATATATTTAATCACCTGTAATCACTCATACCCCTTTGTTACAATAATGGTATATCCGATACCAACATTAATGTTCTTTGTTGGAGCATCTTCCTCTTTCACCAAATGAAGATGGAGAGGCAACATCCAACTTCCATAAGCTCTGAATAAATTCCGTTTTCCTGCCTTTACAGGCTACAGATCATCGACCTCTAACCTCATCTCATCGCATCTCAGCACTGAGACCCTCTCTTTAATAATCATGTTTATAACATAATTTTTATAGTTAGTGTTAGTTATAGAAGTGTTAGTTATAGATTGTTATTGTACGAGTTATTACTAATGATGTAGAACAAGTTGTTCTATTTCTTAAGTGTAGTTATGTGATCTTGAGTTACATACTTTGTATATATTATGTTTTTGATTAATTAATAATAAAGGAATTTTATATTTCCTTTACATGATTTAGTACAGTTTAGTTTATCATGTGGAGGAATTTATTGTTAGTGAGATAGGTTAGATGATTGAGTGCGTGACAGAATTAATGTTTCTATTAATGTACATGTTTTATCTGTAGACCGATTGGTGGGGAATAGATGTAAAATAATTATAGTTTTACATCTTGTTTAGTATTTTCTTCCGCTGAGCTAGTAGTTCTGTAATTAACGATCCTCCCCCACCCGAAAAATTTCGGTGCTACACATGCATTTGTTACGAGTAGCCTGGATTTTTGTAACAGTTAACTGCTAGGTTTACCAGATTATCAAATAAGCAAATTACAGAGAGTTCAAAATGCATGCGCCAGACTGGTCTGTAATTCCCCTCGATACTTGATGAACTTGATGCCCTACCTACCCTGATCGTCAAGAAATGTCTTCCTGAGCTCATTCCCGCAACCACAGCGATAGTGAACTTAAGCCTCCAGACAGGTGTCGTCCCAGTAGAGATGAAGAAATCCATTATGACTCCACGGCTGAAAAAGGGGACTTGCCACGCCAGGTACCCTCCAGCTACCGACCAATCTCAAATATCGCATACTTATGCAAAGTAGTCGAACGGGCAGTCGTCTCCCAGGTTCAAGACCATCTCATGGAACATCACCTGTATGCTGAGACACAGTCTGCTTATCGACGGCATCATAGCGTTGAAACAGCCCTAGTCCAATTACAGAATGACATTCTCCTGTCGCTCGATAAACGGAAAGAAGCCATACTTGTTCTTCTGGATTTCTCATCTGCTTTCGATACCATCGACCACTCCATCCTCATCGAGCGATTATCTGAACGGTTTGGATTCGCTGGCAATGATCTCAACTGGATTAACTCTATCTACATGGTCGCAGCCACGTGGTGCAGATCGGCAATTCTGTGTCTAAGCCCGTCAATGATGTCTGCGGAGTCCCTCAAGGATCAGTAATAGGACCCCTTCTCTACACGCTCTACGTTACACCAATGCAGGACATCATCCGAGCCCACGATCTAGGTGCAATGCTCTATGCCGACGATACACAAGTCTACACCATCTTCAACAGCGCCGACCGTGACACTGCCGTTAGAAACGTGAACAAATGCCTTGGAGACATCAGAATCTGGGCTACAAGGACCAGACTCACCTTAAATGACACCAAGACAGAGGTGGTCCATTTCACGTCGAAGTTTCTGTCGAGATGTAGCCCTGACATCAAGATATGTATGGGAAGGCAAGTTATAACGACTTCTGAGGTTGTTCGCAACCTTGGAGCCATGATGGACCAACACCTCACAATGAAGTCTCACGTAAAAAAGACCTGTCGATCAGCAATGGGGGCAATACGCAAGATAGGTCACATTCGAGATTATTTGGACCAGCGTACAACACAAATGCTAGTTCACGCATTTTATCACCTCTAGGCTTGACACCTGCAATGCTCTTCTCGAAACCTGCCAGACGTGGAGATCAAGAAATTACAACGCATCCAGAACATTGCAGCGAGAATCGTAACAAGGACACGCAAACATGAACATATCACACCTCTTCTTCTGCAATTACACTGGCTTCCAGTCCACCATCGCATCCAATTTAAGATCCTGCTGATGGTGTACAAAGCTTTAAATGGTACTGCCCCGTCCTACATATCAAATATCATCAATGAATATACCCCTACCAGAAACCTTCGATCCACGGACATGAACCTCCTCCAGACTCCCAAGGTTAGGACTAAATTCTACGGGGACCGGGCTTTCAGCACCGCTGCGCTGACACTTTGGAACTCTCTTCCTTTCCAGCTCCGGGATGCACCATCTGTTCACAATTTCAAGAAATCTCTGAAGGCATACATGTTTACCTTAATGAAGTAATTTTAGTTATGGTTATTGAAATGTTAAGATAATTTCTGAATACATCTATCATGTTCTAATTATTGTCATTACATTAATTTCAATTCTGATATCACTTTATGATTATTGTACCTTAAGTTGATATGTTTATAAATTATGTTTACTTTGTTAAGGGCAAAGAGACAATTTTGTATTTTGCGCTATATAAGCATCTTATTATTATTATTATTATTATTATTACTCCCATTGTAGTCAATACGCGACCTACACTGGCTACCTGTAAGACAAAGAATCATTTTTAAAACTCTTTTAATAACTTATAGGGCGATTCATGGTATGGCACCGGTATACATTCAGGAACTTGTTGAATTGAAATTCTCGTCTAAATCAAATTCTTACCGTTTGCGAAGTTCTTTCGTGTACGCTGCTCCGAAACTGTTCCAGCTTTTGTTCGTCAAACACAAACTTTGGATCAGTTCAAGATGCTAATTACGGTAGTAATTGTTATTCATGTATAATGATGGTGCTGTAATGCGCAGCAGAGTATATTGATATAGTGGTTGGGCAATATAAATGTCCTATATTATTATTATTCCATAAAGAAATGTGAGAAAATTACAATGCCCCGACCGGGATTCGAACCCGGGACCCTGGATTACATGACCAGTGCTCTACCAACTGAGCTATCCGGGCTCCCGTCGAAGCAAAGTAACAATATTGGTGTCACTGAAACTTGGTTCACCAATGAAAATGATGCAAATTTGTTTTTTGTTATTCCAGGTTATAACTTGTTATGCAATAGTAGAGTTGGCAGGCTTGGTAGTGGTGCATGTTGCCCTTTATGTTCCATCTGGGGTAGATTATTGTGTATGAAACGAGCTTAATGTCATGACTGAAAATCTGGAAGCTTTATTTGTCGAAGGGTTTATTTCTGGTAAAAATAACATCGTAATTGGAGTCGTGTACAGACCTCCCAATGGTAGTTTGAACATTTTTTTTTGACGAAATGCAGAGGGCTTTAGAAAGCCACTTACTTAATAATGGTAAATCCTTATTTTTGGTTGGAGATTATAATATAAACCTTTTGCAGCACAATGTTGACCCCAAAGAACATTAATGTTAGAAGAAGCACTCCAGAAAATATTAAAAGTTTAAAAGAGGCGTTATTGCTGACAGACTGGAGTGATGTTCTTTCAAATCAGTGTGTTGAGAGTGCCTTCGATATTTTCATTAATAAGTTGTTTTCGTTGTATAATGCTAATATTCCAGTAATAAAGAGTGTGGATCACCAAAGCTACGCTAAAATCAATAAATAAGAAAAATGAGATGTTCTATAATTATAAGAAAGTAAGTACGGAAGCTCTAAAAGGAAATATTCTGTTTACAGAAATACCCTGACTTCTATGCTGCGTGCAGCCAAAAACAATGCTATTTGTACAGTTTCAAGCAACGTATAATACTATCAAGGGCACGTGGAAGGTGATAAGAAATGTATTTTAAACACCATCTAAAGTAACAGGTATAAGACAAATTAATATACCCTGATAGCAGAAAGTGGTAAAAATTACGTGATATTTACGTCGTGGTTTTCGGCTTTTTTACGTCCTGTAATTACGTCAATAAGACGACAACTTGCACCAACGCAAGACGTCAAGAGGACGTCTTATTTTTTAACACTTTCTGCTATCAGGGAAGAGGAATGAAGACGTAGAGATGACGTCAAAATAAGACGTCCTCTTGACGTCTTGCGTTGGTGCAAGTTGTCGTCTTATTGACGTAAGTACAGGACGTAAAAAAGACGGAAACCGCGACGTAAATATCACGTAATTTTTAACACTTCCTGCTATCAGAGAAGAGGAATGAAGACGTAGAGATGACGTCAAAATAAGACGTCCTCTTGACGTCTTGCGTTGGTGCAAGTTATCGTCTTATTGACGTAATTACAGGACGTAAAAAAGACGAAAACCACGACGTAAATATCACGTCATTTTTTAACACTTTCTGCTATCAGGGTAGGTGACCAACTGGTTGAAGATAAAGATATTATAGTGGAAAAGTTTAATGAATATTTCTGTAATATTGGTCCGAATCTTTAAACAAATATTCCAAATAATCAACCTGATTTTAATGATTATTTAGGAGAACGTAACATGCAAATTTTATTTTTGATGCCCACAAATGACGAAGAATTGCTTGGTATTGTTAGAGCCCTAAAGAACAAGAAAACTCCTGGGTATGATCATATTGGGGATGAACTTATTAAGCAAATTATTGTCGGTATTCTTCAACCACTAGTACCAATTTTTAAAAAAGGTGACCCTCAATTACTGACAAAATTATCATCCGATTACTTTGTTAACTTGTTTTAAAAAAAAAAAAAAATTTTATATGAGAACTATAACATTTTTATCAAAACATGTGTCTTCAGTAATTATCAGTTTGGTTTTCGGGAGAAGCATACAACAACACATTCGATTTTACACCTTATAGATAAACTTGCTTTTGCCTTGTGACTTACACACCATCGGTACATTTTTAGACTTTTCCAAGGCCATTGATACTGTAAACCATGACATTCTCTTGAGTAAATTAAGTCATTATGGTGTCAGGGGAGTCGACTTGGATTGGTTTAGAAGTTATCTTACTGAAAACAATATGTGACCTTAAAAGGAATTGACTCTCCCCCCCCCCCCCCCCCCCCCAACGTAACATGTGGCGTTCCCAAGGGATCCCTTTTAGGGCCACTTTTATTTATCTTGTATATTAACGATTTTCAACGCTCATCGAGTGTATTATCTTTCATATTTTTTGGTGATGACTCAAGTGTATTGTTTTCCTCACAAATGTCCACAAATATTGTTGAAAACTGTTAATGAGATTCGTATTGTAATGAAGTTGATTAATGCCGATAAATTATTCTTGAATCTCCAGAAAACTAATTATATGCTGTTTAGTAATTCAGTCAATTTTTTGCCAGGCGATGTAACATTTAATAATTTCCCTATTGAGAGAGTAACCAAATTTCTTGGGATATACATAGAAGAGAAACGGAATTGGAAAACTCATGTGGACAAATTAAGTAAATTGGTGTCGAAAAATACTGGTGTTATTTATAAGTTGATATCATGTATACCTCAAAAGGTATTGTTTATTTTGTACTCTACTCTTATTTTATCATATATTAATTACGGTACGTTAGCATGGGCGAATCATCCAAAACTCAAATTCATAGGCTTTTTTGTGCAGAGTTATAAGAATAATTTGTAAAGCAAATTATTGTGCACAAACAAATCTGCTTTTTTATGAAAACAATATTATAAAACTTAAAGATCTCGATCTCTCTTTTCAATGCAACTTGGAATGTTCATGTTTAGTATTCACTCGGGGACCTCCACTATGAACACGATGACAAAGAGAGCGGACAATTTATGCAACTCCTCATTCTACCCTCTACAATAGCTCTAGTAGACAAAAGGACATCCCTTCACTGCTATTATGTGACACCTGTTCTACATATTTTTACAGGATAGCAATGAATGGATGTTCTTTTGTTAACCAGTGCAATTGTGAAGGGTACAATGAGGAGCTGCATAAATTGTCCGCTTCTTTGTTCGTCATGTTCATAGTGCTCCCTTTTGCTCTTGATCAAATCTTTAGAAGAAATAATCAAATTCACAGCATAATACTAGAAGGCTTCTGCTCTCCATTTACCATATGCAAGGACAACGTTCACTCTGAATACCCTAATGTCCACCGGGTCCGCTCGCTATTCATAAGGACAGCTATTCATAGAAAACCGCTATTCATTTAACACGCGTTATGAATAGCGGTCCTTATGAATAGTTATGAATAGTGGTCCTTACGAATGGAAGTCCTTATGCATAGCGAGGTAATTTGTCTATGGTTTGCTCGCTATTTAGAAGGACCGCTATTCATACAAAACCGCTATTCATTTAACACGCGTTATGAATAGCGGTCCTTATGAATAGTTATGAATAGTGGTCCTTACGAATGGAAGTCCTTATGCATAGCGAGGTAATTTGTCTATGGTTTGCTAGCTATTTAGAAGGACCGCTATTCATACAAAACCGCTATTCATTTAGTCATGCGTTATGGATAGCGGTCCTTATGAATAAGTGGTCATTATTAATGGCGGTCCTAATGACTAGTGAGGTTACCCCATGTCCGCTGGCTCTTTTCGACAAAAAAGAATTGTAAATGAATAAGTGAGGCCTGGGCTATAGGTAAGATATCACTATACAATGGAACATCACCAGAGCTACAGGGATTTGGGAAACGTGTCCCCGCAATCAAAGAAAGGGAGAGACAAAAGGGGAAAATAAAATGCTGCCACCTCTCCTACACCCTCCTCCTTTATGACATATTAATTTGCATTCCATCCACCAACTAAAACCGCCCCCCCCCCCCGATCAGTGTTTGGACACAAGCTACGCCACTGCAAGAAACTGGTGCACAAGCGTTTCATTGCGTGCAACTTACCAAGGGCCATCTCATGATGCCCTTTTGATATGCACTTAGAGCAGACAGATGAAGTAATAACATGTTTTTAATGATTGATTGATAATAAATATTTAATCATTGATAATTCATAGCAAATGTTGAAATAGATTTGATCCAGTGATATTACACAGTTGTTCGTTTCAAGGTTCAAGTTGCTCGGATCATCAAACTTGTTTGGTTTATTTTCCAATGTTCAAGTTTAGATAAGGCACTGTCGGCAGTGATTTAAAAAACATAAAAGTTGAAAACTACTCACAAGACAGCATTGATTCAAGGAGAATAGCAATCTGGCGATGGTACAATAAACATTAGCATGCTATTTTGACTCGTCTCATGCGTTTGATTTTTTGTTTGTTTATTTTATGTTTTCCTAATGATAATCAAAAATTATGGATTGGGTATTAACAATCTAAGTGATAAAACTGGTTCACTCATTGCTTTTTCAGTAGAGGTATAATGGTTTCGACCCTTGCCAAGTGTGTATAATTATATCCTCCCTTTCTGAATGATTCTGTTGTTTTTTGTTGTTGTTGTGTTTTCTTTTTTTTTTACTTTGTCATTGTTTTTATTATTATCATTATTATCATCATCATCTTTCTTTTTGGTTCTTTATATTTTCTTCTTCTTCTTCTTCTTCTTCTTTCACTCAGTATGAAACATGTGAAAGCTAATACTGAATGAAAG
Organism: Heliocidaris erythrogramma; assembly: GCA_025617745.1. Lineage (NCBI taxonomy): Eukaryota > Metazoa > Echinodermata > Echinoidea > Camarodonta > Echinometridae > Heliocidaris > Heliocidaris erythrogramma. Next base: position 53,863,112 of record CM046858.1, read on the forward strand.
GATTTCGTTTTCAAAATTAAGTTTTAACCGTGCTTTGATATTACCATTCTAGAATTTATTGCTTTGTTTGTCACAGAAGCAATGCTTCGGCAAATACCAAGAAATAAATAAATAGGTTTGCTTTAGACAAGAGGTCGTTATACAACGAAAACTTTGGGTTTTTATAGTGTTTCATTGCATAGTGCCAGCAAATAGCCTACTGCACTTTTATATATTTTTCAGCAAACGGTAATGCGACAAGTTTTCTGACGATTTATTTCTTTTTAGATTATAAATAAAACTTTGATCCGTATCATCATAGTTGTTTGCTCGTTTCCAGTTTCACGTTATTTGTGCCAACATACTTGATGATTTTTCTCTCCAAGATTCAAATTTGTCGACACACATGCAAAAAGAAAATGACTATAGTTCAACACATGAAAGAGATATTTTACAACATCCATTTTGAAAGAAACAGTGTTAAATCTTATCGGCAGGCCTACTATTAAGAAAAAATAATGATAATAAAATAACATGCTAGAGATCGATAGTAACATAAACTTTTCCTGTCACTTTATGTTGATTTTTTACTCTTTAAGTACAATCGAATATTTTGGACTCTTTATATCTATCAGTCATCGTTTTATTTAATTTCATTAATATATGATGGCCTTATATAGCACTAGTGAATAGGTATTATTAGATATTTGGGTTTAAAATGTCCTTATCGATAAACACTGATACGCTAATACGTTTCGCCTTGAATACCTCTGAAAAAATGAGAAAACTTATTTTACAGACGAAAAGATCTATCAGATCTGGTAAAAAGGTTAGAAATAGTGGTTCCTAGCTTTACTGCTTTCTAAACGGCAGGTTAGGATTTCCATTCTTGCCAGGTTTGTCTATTATCATGGTCCAAACCAAGGCGTAGTCCTCTGATACCTGGAGAGATATGTATCTAAAATGGGGCAATTCCGTAAGATAGTCTGTTCACCCGTTGTATACATAATCAGACAGGCCCGTCGGAAGGAATTTTAAAGTGGCACGGTTTCAGTGGGGGCAGGGGCGTCGCTAGAACAGTTTTAATGGGGGAAGGGGTGACACCCAAATTTTGCAGACAAATTTTTAGGGTGCGACACCCAAATTTGCCGTCAAAACTGCTGCACCCTAATCCCCACCCCTCACAAAATAGAAAATCACAGATGTAGATATTTTGCTCATACAGGCCCATTTTTCGCAAGGAGGGGGCTGACGCTTTTTGGCCGAATGTCAATTTTTCAATTTCAAAATTGTTTTTTGAACTTTTCGTAGAGAAGATGTACAGAAGTGACGTCTTTTGCCCGAGTATCAACTTTTCATTTCCTGAATTTTTGGGAGCGAGCGAAGTGAGCAAATTATTTTTTTTTTTTTTACTTTTCGTAGAGAAAATGAACAGTTCTAAGTTAACATAATTATTTCGAAACCTCGCTGCCCAAATATGTGAATATTCTTTCTCCTCGTTGCCCAAATATGAAGTGGTTGTTGCTCGAATATCGGAACTTTGAAAATCCTCGGGGGTGGGGGGCTGCAGTCCATTGCCGAAAGGGGACGCACTTTGTCGGAATATCAACTTTTCAATTTCTAATTTTTTGAGCGAGCGAGCGAGCGAAGAGAGCGAGCAAAAAAAAATGTTTCAACTTTTCGTAGAAAACATTACAGAAGTTATATAATTATCCCGGAACCTCGCTGCCCAAATATGTGAATATTCTTTCTCCTCGTTGCCCAAATATGAAGTGGTTGTTGCTCGAATATCGGAACTTTGAAAATCCTCGGGGGGGGGGGGGGCTGCAGCCTATTGCCGTACGGGGACGCCTTTTCGCCGAATATTAACTTTTCAGTGTTTTAGCGAGCGAGCGAGCAAAAGATTGGCAAGTTTTTTCCTTCATTTTTCTTTTCTTCCCTTTTCCCCCTTTTTTTTTGGGGGGGGGTGGGGTTCTTTCTGTTTTTGTTTTCCTTTCCTTTTCCTTTTCTTTTTTTTTCCTTGTTTCTTCTCCTTAATTTTTTCTCATTTTCCCTTTCTTCTTCCCTCTCCCTTTCCCCCCTCCTCTAGCGACGCCCCTGTAAGTAAACCGTCATACGGTACCAAATGATGGCATTTTGCCTTGCTAGTGATGCAGGACTGTAGTGATACAATTATCTTACCTTTGATGGATCTCTATTTTGCTCATTGGTTTATGTGTTTCATAATAATGGGAAAAGGCAAAGTCACTTCGATGTTCGTGTTCTTCCATCAAGCTGGTGATAAGCCTACGATCAGCCTATGATCATGACATTTATCGCCCTTCCACCTCTTTTTTTTTTTTCTTTCTCTTTTTTTTTCTCCCCCCCCCCCCCCCTCTCTCTCTCTCTCTCTCTCTCTCTCCCTTTCTCTTTTCTTTTCTTCTCCCTCTTTCTGTCTCCTTTTCTCTTCTCTTTTCTTCTTCATCTCCATCTCTCTTCTTTCCTTTTTTAAGGCTGAAAAGAGGTACGGTCCATACCGTACCAACCGTAGCGGCCTGTAATCAGAGCTGTTTGTCAAGAAGAGTGCCTCCAAAATATAGTTGCAATATTGAACATTTACCCTTTACATTAACCTACTAAAGCTTACTTTTGCATTTGTTTTGTTTTGTTTGTTTTTAGGGGGAGGGGGACGAGAATAATAATCAAAGTTCTAAACAAAATAATAAACAATGGTAAAATTGTATTACGGGTCATGAAAAAAAGGTGAAAAAAGGCAACACTTTTAAATATGTACTACCGTGATCTACACTGTAACAAAGGCACAGAGTATATCCATGATACTTTATGCATGTAAATGTATGGGGGTTTTTTATTCGTGACTTGTCTTTGTTAGGTCTCACTCAGCCCCCCCCCCCCCCCAAAAAAAATCTCTTTCTCTCTGTCTCTCTCTCCCCCCCCCCCCCCCCCCCCCCCCCCTAGCCAGGATTAGCTTCGTGAATGTAGAAAAAAAAATGGCTATACGCCTTCTACACACGAAGCTAGGCGTTATTACCCAGCAATCAGATTCCGCACGGGGTAGTACGACATGAAAAATGCCCTGAAATCACACTTTTCTGATAATTTCCGCGCCCCACAGGCCCTTCCCCACAGCGTTTCCTCCTAGGGAAACGATTGCAATGACGATTTTGTTTTGATTGACTCTACTTTTGGTAAAAAATCAATAAAAAGATGATAAAAATTTCAGAAAACTCACCAGCGTTTGCGTATCCATGCCTCCGAGGTCATGCAGATCAAAATGGCGGCACGATCGCCGTAATCGAAATCATGAAAACTATTAGGCGCCGTTTGTAAATTTATTATTTAGCTCAATTATTTACATATAATTCACTATTTAGCTCTTTTCTACAATTATTATACGATAAAATGACATAAAGGATACAATGTTTTATAAATAATGAATTTTGCAATTTCCATAATATTTGATATATAATGAATTTGTGAAATCATTATTTATAAATAATGGAAACTGCAAAATTCATTATTTATATATGATGAATATTGTAAAATCATTATTTAAAAAAAATGGAAATTGCAAAATTCATTATTTATAAAACATTGTATCCTTTATGTCATTTTATCGTATAATAATTGTAGAAAAGAGCTAAATAGTGAATTATATGTAAATAATTGAGCTAAATAATAAATTTACAAACGGCGCCTAATAGTTTTCATGATTTCGATTACGGCGATCGTGCCGCCATTTTGATCTGCATGACCTCGGAGGCATGGATACGCAAACGCTGGTGAGTTTTCTGAAATTTTTATCATCTTTTTATTGATTTTTTACCAAAAGTAGAGTCAATCAAAACAAAATCGTCATTGCAATCGTTTCCCTAGGAGGAAACGCTGTGGGGAAGGGCCTGTGGGGCGCGGAAATTATCAGAAAAGTGTGATTTCAGGGCATTTTTCATGTCGTACTACCCCGTGCGGAATCTGATTGCTGGGTAATAACGCCTAGCTTCGTGTGTAGAAGGCGTATAGCCATTTTTTTTTTCTACATTCACGAAGCTAATCCTGGCTACCCCCCCCCCGCCCCCCTCTTCCTGTAGTAAAATGATGTTTGGCCTATTCCCACATGGGTGATTCCAGAATGGACAAGTGTGATTGTGATGGAGTATGCTAAGTATTTCACACACAGATATCTGTTTTTTTTAATACATATTTTTTGTGTTCTGAATATTTAAATGTATTCTTTGAGAATGACCTGGGAGGTATTTCATAAAGCTGTTCGTAAAGTTACGAACGACTTTACGCACGACTTGTAACTGTTCTTGGGTGCTAATCAGATTCTCAATCATTTTGATTCCCATCAGCTAAAGTTGATATCCGATCTTTGTGGATTAATATTCTCACGGATTACAATTCTTTACGCACGACTTGTACCTGTTCTTGGGTACTAATCAGATTCTCAATCATTTTGATTCCCATCAGCTAAAGTTGAATTAAAATTCTTGCCGTTAAACAAGCATCCGAATGCAAAGTTTATTATTTTTCAAAATTGATTAGGGTTATTGGAAATTCAGTCCCACATGTTAAAACACCAGGGAAAATCTGAGATATCTCATTTAGCACAAGAAAATATCGCCAGTCGTGCGTAAAGTCCTTCGTAATTTACACCCCCCCCCCCCCCCCGGATCTGTTTCACTTTTGAATCAATAAATGGGCTGTGATTTTGTTCATTGAACCATCGGTTGTAGAAAATTATAAATTATGGAAGAAGTTTGCTAATTTTAGGAGGAATACTTGGAAAGGAACTTACCCACCCGTTTCAGTAGGAAAAGCATGCATATATTACAGGTATGCGGATTGTTAGAAAAATTATCGTAAATTTTCCACTCAACCACTATCCCATTCATGTTACATGTTTATATACACTCAATCAATAACTATCATACACAAATATACAAACAAATAACATTTCTACCATTCTGATCCACTCTCATTCCAGACTTTATGAAGGTAGAAATAGAAAGTGACACCCACTTGTAAGTTCTAAAAATCTGTGACTCGAGCATGGAAGTTCAGTGGAACCTCGTTATAACAAACTCCTTGGGACCAAGGAAATTTCCTTGTTATATTGAAACCTTGTTGTATCAGGACTAAAAAAAAACAATGAAATATAGAATAGTGGGACCAGGAAATTACCTTGTTATGACGAACGTTTGTTATAACAGTATAAATGTTCTATATATCGAGGTTCTTCTGGCTTTGTCTAGCCATGTGCATCTTTAAATTTGGATTTAAGCACACTTTACACCACCATCTTCAAGAGTGTTCTGTATGTCATATGCGTATAGCGCATGGAAATCTTGTATGAATAACAAATATAATGTTTACTTTGAGCAAAATAACACGCTGTTTCCGACAATAAAGAAGTAATTTCTTCATGACTCAGCACGAAAGACAATATTATTGGCTAAGTGTGCATCGTTAGAAATAGGTTGACGGGCTCTTTATATCGCTATCTTCGAGACTTCTATTTGCCCTATGAATATGAATACCAGGAAATATCCAGATACATAAATGCGAACGCACTTTTAGACCATAAAGAAGTATCATATTTATAGTGGGATCGAAGTCATTATACAATGGTATACATTGCCAGCGTATATCGCGTGCAACTTATCTCTTGCCATCTCTTATCTTTTTTTATGCAGTATGAGCAAACAGATATACAAAATTATTGCGACATGTTTTCAATAACTGTCTAACTAAGAATAAATATTTGATCGTTGATATCAGACGAAAGCAGAATTTACAACAGCTATGTCGAATTAAATATGATCCGATTTTATTACACACTTGATCGTTCGTTTCAAGGTTCAAGATGCTCATATATCATCAAAAGGTTTTTTTGTTTGTTTTACATTCCAGGGTTCAAGTTTAGTGAAGTAATTGTAGACATTGATATTCACCTATATTAAAATATGAGACAATTGGGAAAAAGGGAGTTATTTCTACATCCCCGATTCAAAGAGAATAGAGATTTGGCAATAGTGATTTACCATATCAAGTAGCACGTTAGAGCGTCGCTCCTAACATCGTTTTGACTCCTTCCTCTGGTTTTATTCATATTTTTTTTGTTCATTTGTTTTGTTGTTTTGTTTTGTTTTGTTTTTCCTAATGACAAACCAAGTGACATGTGGGATTCGTGTTTAACTGTTTTCTAAATTTGATTTAAAGTTAAATATGAATTGATAAGTTGGGTATATCAGAAAGTTTGTGCAAAGGATCTTTTGTTTAAATCCAATGTTTGGTATTAACAAGAGAATGTGTCATCTTCACTTGGGTACTCTACTCTCGTTGACCGCAATAGTTTACTAAGTTATTCAAATTTAATATGGATGTTTCTTTCCTGTGAACTTAGTAACGAGGTATTCCATTAACCTGTTATTAATGAATGAACTATAATACTTGGAATCCAGTTTGCATACATTACTTGTTGCTATGTCTGACAAGCTTCTGACAAGCTTTCAAGTTGTCAAAAACATAAAATTTGAATATATTTGTAAACAGGTCTATTGTAAATGCATGCCCCGTATCTGTTGTCCACTTGTATTTTTTGTTTTACTTGTTAGTACCGAAATTCCTCTCCATCTTGAATACCCTTTATTTTTATATGGACAAAGACGTATTTTGTCAGTTACTTATTTTATTTTCTGTAACAATCAATATACTTTGGTCCTTCTTGTTCTGTCTTTTATAAAGTTTACTCCTTTTAGTCCTTGCTAATCCAGCTTTTTGATTTTACCAATTCTTTCATTGCTTTTTCTTTGATAAAAATTTAGTTTTTTTTTTGTTTTCATGGCCTTGTATCTGTCTTCTTTTTCTCAACTTTTCCAATGTTCTCCCCCCCCCCCCTCTTTTTTTTTTCTTCTTCTTTCTCCCCCCCCCCCTTTTTTTTTGGGGGGGGGGGGCGCGATATTCATGATTGCCCAGTTCAATATTTGTGTATATCATGATTTATAATTTACCTTTTGCCCGGAACCAGCGTTTCGACAGTGTCTGCTTCTTTCCTGATCTCTGTTTTATTCTCATTTTCATGTAATGACCGTAATCTTTGCTGTTGTTAATTATTTTTCCTTACAACTCAAATAGTAATGCTCTTCATTTTGCTTTTAATGATCGAAAATGTTTCTGCACTTGGTTTCTTGGTCATATCATTTTACATTGTTAACTGCACAATGTTAACTTAAAATATCCTCACCATATATCAATCAATATAGGAAGGATTTTATGTGAAATGCTGATAACTTTTGCCTGGATATCTTTCGAAAACCATCAGACAAAAATAGATATGTTAAAGTTTTATAGTGGGACAGTGGTTCCTTCACTGCTTGTGAATCCAGAGGCTATAGGGTTTCCATCACTGGCAGAACTTTGCAGGAACTTCTTGTCATCAGGGGGGGGGGGGGGTATAACAATAGGTCATCCCCCTGATGAATAGATTTGTGTAACATATCTCCGCCACTGGTTTCCATCCTTGCCAGGTATGTCATCGGGGGGTACTCGTTTTTCCGAAGGTTCATAATTCCGAAGGTTCGTAGATCCAAGAACGCAAATTTCCCATTGCAAGGGGTTCATAATTCCGAAAATGAAATAGGGTTCGTAATTCCGAACATCCGATGCATTTCTCCGAATTTTCGTTATTCTGAAGGTTCGTAATTCCGAAAATGCAATAGAGCTCTATTTAACTTTTCGGAATTACAAACCCTATTTCGTTTTCGGAATTATGAACCTTTTCGGAATTACGAACCGTCGGAGTAATGAACCTTCGGAAAAACGTCCTTAGCCAAGAAATATCGTCTGTCCCGTCCCAAATGTAATCAGGTTATACCTGGTGAAATCTGTAGTTAATGCCACGTTTGTTGATTATGCATTTATCGTGATCTTGCTCATGCTGCAAATAACTTTTTTTTAACGCAACTGCATTGCTATTTGATCGAATCTCTAAATAAGTATTCAGATTCAAAACACATTTATTTATTTTTTCATAATCAAACAATATACAAAATGCAATTTATATTGACTAAAAACATTATAGTGGAAGAAGGCGAGGGTCCCAGGAAGCACATGGCTTGTGTTGGTGTCGCCATAAGAAATACTTTATATATATATGTAATACTGGACAACAATTATAACAGACGCAAAAGTGTAAACTATTTTTAAAAGGGAAAAAGGGGAAAAAAGAAAAGAGAGAGAGAGAGAAAAATAAAAAAAAAAATCTGCAATATGTGCTTCTGATATAGTGTACAAAGTACGGTATTTTTTGTTATAAATTACGATTATGATGGAGTGAGGGGCATGTTTTAATGAAGTCATAATTTGAGAGTTTAAGACCAGAAAAACGAATATTTTGATGAAACGCAACTGTTCGCTGTTTAGGAATATATGGATGTCTCTCACAGATCTTTTTGGATAATGATGAAAATTGCAATTGAAATCAAGCAGATTACAAAATTATTCGGGAAGTTATTTGTAAAAAAAAACACTTACACATAAAAACGTACTCTTGGTAACTGACAATATCTAAACACTGAAATAATATACAATTTCACCTGGGTTGTATAGTTTTGAGAATACAGGATAAGTTTGTCCCGGGGAGGTTTCTCCCCCGACGAACGGACAACCCCGAAAGATATGGAAGTTTTGAACATTTAGCGTATCTCACATTATAATTATAACGTTCCTATAGATATGCACTCCCAAAGAGGTTTTTGAAGTCCGTTGCCCGGCTGTAGCTCTATAGCAGCCGTTATTGGCGCACAGTGCATTCCAAGGAATAATCCTATCATGTATACCCACCTGGGTCAGGTGTGGCAAATGTATACGTTTTGCCAAAGGACGTTAGGGCCGTGGCAGGGATTCGAACCATGTACCTGGTGTTTCACAGTCCAGAGATTTATCCAACACCTCTGTAATAATCATTATATAAACACCTTTATCAATATACAAATACAAAATACATCTCTATCATCATCATCATCATACGAAAATATAATGATTCTTGTCATCCACTCCCTTCCCCTGAAGATTCGACACATGAATACACACGGATTAATGAAGTAAATTAAACAGCCAGATCCCTGCATTGTCAGTGTATAGAGTACCGAAGTGTGAAGTCATCAAATTTTGATTTTTGTATTTCAGTATTTTTATGACCATATTTAGGTAGAGCATGATGGAAAACGTTCACACATCAAATTTGACATGAATCAGTTCATGATGGCCCAAGGTATGGCTATATGAATATCTAATTAGCCCCATTGAAGTCAGTGTTAAATTGGCCTGGTTCCAAACGGTTAAGAACCAGGCCAATTTACACTGACTTCAGTGGGGCTAATTAGGTATTCATGCGGCCATATCTCGAGGCCCAATGAGCCAATTGCCATAAAATTTGGGATCTGGATGTTTTTCAACCATGTTCCTTTGAGATATGGTATAAAAAATGTCAAAATGAAAAAATGTGACGTCATCACTTCGGTATTCTATTAGTTTTGCAGTGAGTCTGCGGCGTATACATTATTCTACCATGGAGGTCAGTCTTCAAGATATCTGAGCCTGAGCGTCATGCGATTTTCATTTTCACAACGGGAAAACAGAATTACTGAACACCTGCAATGCTTAAAATTTTCCATTGTCAATCGAAAACGGAAAACGAACTCAGTTTAATCATGTTAATATAAACATTTTAATGTAAACATTCTAAAACAAGCACTTTTTTCTTGCTTTACTTCCGATTCTAACATTTAGTTCGAGGAAGTATACATAAAAAAAAAATTTTCTAAGAACGAAAGATTCCTAGCATGCATATAGTCCCACTCCCAAAACCGAAGAAATAGGTTGATTGTCAGTCGGTAATATAGCGGGTATGAATTGCACATGAAGAAAGTTAAAGCTTGGCTTGAATATACATGTAAACATGATATTTTTAAAAGAAGAAGATTCAACTCCAGAGCGCTATACCACTTCCGGTCATAATGTACGTATATTTTGTCGATGAATAAAATCATCTAGTTATTAAAAAGTACTTGGCCCAAAATTGTAGTGACAATTTTGTTTTTGTCGCCAGCCGTCCAAGAATGAGTTTAGCACATGGAAAACTTGGATGAATAACAAGACGCATATATAATAGTGAGCACTATGAGCAACAAAAAACACGCTCTTTCCGACAATAAAGAAGTGGGGGTGGGGGGTAGTGATTTTTTTTTTTGTCGCCAGCCGTCCAGAAGTCCCTCAGCGGGGTTGGGGGGGGGGGGGGGGGTGATTAGTGAGGGTTTTTTCCCCAGCCCTCCAAAACCTCGCTCAGTGGGGGGGGGGGGGGGGGGTTACAAGATTTTATGGTGTCCAATTCTTCGACAAGCAAAAAAAGGGGGGAATCTATATTTTCGGGGTTTTTTTTTAGTTTGGGTAAAAAGTTGTCAGGAAGGGCAGTCTGCCTCCTTGCCACCCCCCCCCCCCCCCCCACTGGGTACTCTAGTGATGATGGGTAGTACTATTTGACTAAGTGTGCATCGTAGGGCGTTTTCATATCACCATCTTCAAGACTTATGTTTGCCCTATATGTATGAATACCACGAAATATCTAGCAGATACATAAATGCGAACACACTTTTAGACCATAAAGGAGTAGGATAGAAGTCATTATCCTCGCTTGCAACTTATCTATTGCCATTTATTGTTATCTTTTTTATGCAGTAATAGCAAACAGAAATACAAATATTGCGACATGTTTTCAATAACTAACTAAGAATAAATATTTAATCATTGATATTACACAAAGGTAGAATATACAGCATTTTTATGTTGAATTAAATTTGATCCAATTTTATTTTATTACATAGTTGATTTTTCATTTCAAGGTTCAAGGTGCTCGTATATCATAAGTTTTTGGTTTTACATTTCAGGGTGTAAGTTTAGAGAAGTCATTGTAGACATTGATATACACCTGTATTAATATATGAGAAAATTAAAAAATACTAAAAAGTTATATCTACAACACTGATTCAAGGAGAATAGGCAAAAGTTATAAGGATTTCACATAAAATTCTTCTTATATTGATTGATATTATGGTAAGGATTATTTAAACACAAATCCCAATAACAATAGATTAGATTCTTTCATTGCTTTTTCTTTGAGGATTTTTTTTTTGCTTTGTTTGTTTTCCATGGCCATGTATCTGTCTTCTTTTTCCCCTTTTCTCTCCCCCCCCCCCTTTTTTTTTTCTTTTTCTTTTCTTTTCCCTTTTTTGGGGTGTATGCCCAGTTTAATTTTGTTATGTTTTGCATGATTTATAATTTACATTTTGCCCGGAAAACAACGTTTCTACAAGGTCTGCTTCATTCCTGATCTCTGTTTTCATTCTCATTTTCATGAAGTTACTTTAACGTAGTCTTAGCTTTTGTTCCCCTTATAACTCAAAAAGTAATGTTCTTTATTTTGCTTTTAATGATCGAAAATGTTTCTGCATTTGGTTTCTTGCACCATTTTTGCATTGTTAACTGCACAATTGTAACTTTAGAAAATGAAGACTAAAAAATAAAATCTATGTTATCTAATCAAATCTAATCTATTGTTATTGAGATTTGTGTTTAAATAATCCTTACCATAATATCAATCAATATAGGAAGGATTTTATGTGAAAGCCTAATAACTTTTGTCTGGGTATCTTTCGAAAACTATCAGACAAAAAAAAAATAGATCTGTTAATGTGTTGCTGTGGTACAGTGATTCCTTCACTGCTTTTCAGTCCAGAGTTTAGGGTTTCCATCACTGGCAGAAATATGCGTGAAATTCTTCTCATCGCAGGGGGGGGGGGGGACAAGAGATTGTCTCCCCCACCCCCCCCCCCCCCCCCCATGAATAGAATTACGTAACATGTCTCTGCTACTGGTTTCCATCCTTGCAATGCAGGTGTGTCATCATGGTCTTTAGCCAAGGAACATCGTATGTCCCGACCCAAATCTAATCTGGTGTATACCTGGTGCAATCTATATTTAATGCCACATGTGTTCTTTATGCATTTATCGTGATCTTGTTTCCATGCTTCAAAGAACTTCAGATATCAAACATTCTTTTTTATGCTTCTTTTTTTTTACCTAACTGAGCTATTTGATCAGATTTTTAAAAAAGGATTCAGATTCAAAACACAGGTTTTTTTTTCTTCTCGTGAAAATGAAATTTATATTGACAAAAGACATGGTGGAAGAATGCGAGGGTCCCAAGAAGCACATGGCTTCTGTTGGGGTTTCCGTAAAAAATATTATACAGCAATTATAATATACACCCTAAAAATGTAAATTATAAATAAAAGGAAAATGGGAAAAGGAAAGAGAAAAAGTATTTTAAAAATCTGCAATATGTGCTACTGACTATAGTGTACAAAGTGCGGTATATATATATATATATATATATGCGTAAACAGAAGAAAAGTCTAGGAACTGTACAAGGGCGTAGCTGGTATACATACACGTTTTAATCGAGCTTTCGGCTATTTAGGCCTTCTTCAGGATCTGAAGATAAGTCATAAAACAAAAACAAAAACCAATACATCGTAGCGATCATATATGACATACTATGTCATATATCATAAATCGTATTACATCAATTAAGCATCAACAATCATGGTCATCATACAATCACAGTCAAGATAAATTAAAATGACATATAATTAGGAATGAAGCGGGAAGAAAATTGCGTGAATTCAAATTATTTACCACTTTCAAAAAAAAAAGATATATATATATATTTTTTTTTTTTTGAAAGTACGATTATATGATCGAATGAGGGGCATGTTTTAATGAAGTCATTTAAGTTTTTCGAGAGATTAGGACCAGAAAACAAATATTTTGTTGAAACGCAATTGTTCTCTGTTTAGGAATATGGATGTCTCTCACAGATCTTTTTGGATAATGATGAAAATTGCAATTGAAATCAAGCAGATTACAAAATTATTCGGGAAGTTATTTGTAAAAAAAAACACTTACACATAAAAACGTACTCTTGGTAACTGACAATATCTAAACACTGAAATAATATACAATTTCACCTGGGTTGTATAGTTTTGAGAATACAGGATAAGTTTGTCCCGGGGAGGTTTCTCCCCCGACGAACGGACAACCCCGAAAGATATGGAAGTTTTGAACATTTAGCGTATCTCACATTATAATTATATCGTTCCTAGATATGCACTTCGAAAGAGCTAGCTTTTTGAAGTCCGTTGCCCGGCTGTAGCTCTATAGCAGCCGTTATTGGCGCACAGTGCATTCCAAGGAATAATCCTATCATGTATACCCACCTGGGTCAGGTGTGGCAAATGTATACGTTTTGCCAAAGGACGTTAGGGCCGTGGCAGGGATTCGAACCATGTATCTGGTGCTTCACAGTCCAGGGACTTATCCAACACCTTTGTAATCATTATACATAATTGCATATCTGAGCCTGAGCGTCATGCGATTTTAATTTTCACAACGGGAAAACAGAATCTTTGAACACATGCAATGCTTAAAATTTTTCATTGTCAATCGAAAACGGAAAACGAAATCAGATTAATCATGTTTATAGAAACATTTTAAAACAAGCACTTTTGTCTTGCTTTAGTTCCGATTCTAAGATTTAGTTCGAGGAACGTATACATTAAAAAGGGTATCAAAAGTTGTCCGAATTGGAGTTAAAGATTCCTAGCATGCGTATAGTCCCACTCCCAAAACCGAAGAAATAGGTTGATTGTCAGTCGGTAATATAGTGGGTATGAATTGCACATGAAGAAAGTTAAGTCTATGCTTGAATACACATGTAAACATGATATTTTTAAAAGAAGAAGATTCAACTCCAGAGCGCTATAACACTTGCGGTCATATAATGTACGTATAGGCGTCGATGAATAAATTCATCTAGTTATTAAAATGCAAAGTACTTGGCCCAAAATGTAATGAGCTCTGCCCCTTGTACAGGAAGCTATGTATGTACCGAAGGCTTTTCGCTGCCGTGCTTGCAGCTGATGGGGCTATTCATAAAAAATCATTGAATGCTCATTGACGGTGTGCTTTGATACTTTGCTTGATTGTAATTGGGAAGATCTGAAATGTTTTATTTCGCGCAATGTAAACTAATTTAATTAGTTAGATTCAACCTATGCCATTTATAAAAGATAATCCCTATAGGGTGGAGCAAAGCGCTCAGGTCAGACTGAGAGTCTATTGGAACTATCTCATGAAGGTATAAGGTGCCATATCTTCAGCTGTATACACCACGCCTCTGATATTTCCAGCTAAAATAACTTCTTAATAATACCCCCCCCCCCCCTCTCTCTCTCTCTCTCTTTCTTTCTTTTTATAACAACTTTCACTTTTGGCCAGGGGCGACGGAAGTCAAAGAAAAGGATTCGTTAAAGAGGCACTTTTCAATAAAAAGGCCGAGTAGAAAAGATCTTTTCGTCTCATCATTATATCTATTTTCGCTACAATAAAATTATCAAATTTTTGGTCGCTCACAAAAAAATTTGAAAATGAAAAAATGATTACGCCTATAATTCAGTCCCCTGGCGAAATTGTTTCCTTACTCCTGTGTCAAAAAGCATGAAGAGTCACATGCTAACTTTTTGAAATAAAATACCATTAGGAGCATTGGCGGATCCAGGGGGCACTTCCGGCCCCTGCCCCCCCCCCCCCCTTGGAAGGAAAGTAGGCCTATGCATTTTTACCATAGACGATCCGCCCTTTTGTCGATTGTGCCCCCCCCCCCCTTTTTTTAGAATGAAAACACTTATTATAAAATTATGGAGGGAAACTGGACCCCCATAACCCCCCCCCCCCAAACTGAGCGAGAAAAAAAAAACTGTCGCCAAAAAGGCAAACGAGGAGACCTTAATGAAGCATAGCTTGTAAGATAAGGTCCCTCAGGAATAAAAAAGTAATATATATATATATTGAAGAAAACAAAAAATGGTAACAAGATATACACAAAATTAAATGGAAAAAACGGATAAACAAGGGTGACTATGTACAATAGGGGCAAGGGAGATTTTTTACATCACAAGACGAGGATATATTATGCATGGGGGGGGGGGGACTAGATAAAGATATAACAAAGTGTTACGTTAGAGGACAAAAGACATACACAGACACAAGACAAAAACGTGACAAGAATAAAATAAAATACATTAAGACTACATTTTAAAAAAAGAAGTCTGGCATGACGGTATATGCATTTGTAATGTATCATACAGAATTTACTATCAGTTACTCACATCAACACAATTTAAAGACATCACGAATCAACACAATAATTCCTCAAAAGATGTAACTTAAGACTTAAGGTTTTCATTCTCAAAGGGGGGGGGGGGCACAATCAAGAAAATGGCGGATCGTCTATGGTCAAAATACATACTTCTCTTCCAAAATATCTTCCACTTTTAGAATTTTCAATATGGCTCGAAAAAGAGACATCATAACGAAGCTTTTCGACCTGCACTCATCAGGTTATCACGCAAAGAGACATGATAACGAAGCTTTAAGCTTCGTTATCATGTCTCTTTTTCGTGCCATATTGAAATTTTGTAGTACCAAGAAATTATTTTAGAAATTTATGTTGATGAAAGAGAGCATTAGTGTGAGCAGGAAAATGTGCAGTACAAATTATTCTTATAACTCTCTTTTGGATCAAAAATAGCTTTCTATTTCGCGATTTTTGAAGAATTACCCCAAGCTAACATACAATAATTGATATATGGAAGAATTAAAGTCAAATACGGGATAAACAATATTTCTTTTGGAATAACTGCTTTCAGTTTGCATATAACACCAGTATTTCGTGATAAGAGGTTACAAAGCTTATCCACAGTTCAGTTTGGCATCAATATACAGACCAAGAATTCTTTTTTCCACGTGTCTCTAATATTATTCACAGTTGAGTGAAACTGGTCAGAATAATATTTCTTCTTTGCTGTGCGCAGAATAGAAGTCAAAGTATTTCTATAATCAGCATACTTCCTATACGTAGATTGCGATCCTGATATTTTATATTTATAATATAATTTTTTTTTTTATCAAATGACCTTAATAACGAGTTAGTGATCCATGGCATTTTAGGAATTTTTCTACGATTTTTACCTCTTCTTTGGCACAATGGTATACATTCATTGTACAACAAAAACTTATCCCAGAAATTATCAAAAGCACTTTCAACATTCTCATCAGATAAAACTTGACTCCAATCAGTTTCAATTAAGGCTTCTCTAAGTTTAGCAATATTTTCCAGGCCGCTTTCCCGAACAAGCTTATTACATTTTGGATTAATAAAGTAATGCTTCTTGAGAGGCACTTTTGCATAGACAGGGAAGTGGTCTGACAAATCAGAAATAATTATACCAGCAGCAGGGAAAGGTTGTAAGTTGCTAAAAATATCAATTAGAGTAGAGGAATTTTCAGTTATCCTATAGTGTGTTTAGTTATTAAGGGCTTCAGAAAGAAGGCCTCCATTAACTTCACGAAGTTCTTGAAATGATTATTTACATCACATTGTAATGAATCCAAAGTAATGTAATAACCCATCAAAAAAGATCTTTATTATAATAAATAAAGGATTCAGCAAGATATCTTGCAATTCTTGTGAGGCGGAGCAAAGTTAATACGATAAAAGAAATGAAATCGAGTATCTGTCCTCTGAAACTTTAACGAAGGTAAATGATGTTTAATAGTCATAATGTTTTCGATTTTACCCCTCGGCTAAAGTGAGCTTGTTTTCGTTTTCTTTTAAAGAGTTTATATTATCTCAGTGCGTTTCCACTACTTCATACGGAAGCTTAAAAGTGCCCTCATGCAGAAGACGAGATAACGTAGCACGAAAAGGCGGGAAGACGAGACGACAAAAAGACAAGATATTCAAGCTTGTCAGTCGACTTAATCAGGATAAGAAGACGGGAAGACAAGTTAGATCCTAGATCTCGTCATGTCGATTCGATGAGGATGAGAGGACAAGAAGATAAGATACTGGATATCGTCAAGTCGACTTCACCAGGAAGAGAAGACTAGAAGACAAGATCTTTGCTCGTCAAGTCGACTTGACGAGATTCAGTATTACATCTTTTTCTATTCTCATCCTCATCAAGTTGACTTTGCAAGATCCAGTATTTCATCTTATGCCTTCTCATCCCGGGGGTGATGTCTCATCGAGGCCTCTACGGCATTCGCGTCCATGACTTTCTGAAAAGCACCCTAAACTAGGATTTCGGTCGAGAGGTTTCTGATACCCTATTCAGGGAAACCTGCCAAAAATGTCTGAATTTTATGTCCTTAACAGGAATTTTTTTAGATTTTGCATAGTATTGTACACCCTATTCGAGGATTGGTTCTTCTTGGCCCTTTTTGGCCAAAAAGGAAGAGTTAAAGGCAAATATTTACTTTGGAACACATTACAGAATTACGTTTTCATTGAAAGAATAGGAAAGAAACTCTTTGGATTCATGAAAAAGAAAAACAAAGGAAAATTTTCAGATGAGCTGCTCCTGACCCGCTCCTGACTGCTACTTTCAAATTTCCTACACTTTTCGAGGATCTTTTATCGCCACTTCTAGTGAATTTGGTAGCATTTTTTCAGAATTTTCCCGTTTTTGATACCCTAAACGAGATCCCCGGTTAGCCGTCTGGTGGTGAAAAAACAACCCTTTTTACTCATTTTCATGGACGCGGATGCCATACAGGCCTCAATGAGACATACCCCCCCCCCCCCCCCCCGGGCTTCTCATCCTCATCATGGAATTATAATCTGGCGAAAGTAATGAGAAAAAAAATTATTCGCAATGTTTTAATTGTACTTAAAGCATTTGTCTAGATCGATACTTTTCTCTTTTTTTTAAATCAAATTTGAGTTCATATCAATAAATGAGTTCTAGGTCAAGCTTTTAGACCAGATGCATATTTTGTCGTGTGTGCCCGTAGGGAAATATAGATGCAAGATATACAAAAGAAAAGAAGTAAATATTTAAAAAAAAAGAGAGAGAGATGACTATTGGTGACATAATTACATATATACAGAAATGCATCTCACTAGAGTATTTTGGCAAATAATTTATCATGCCAGTTACTATGTCAGTATAGAGTTACCCTATTTATGATATTGATATAGATAATTTATTGAGGTTTATCATATAGCTTGCCCAGTTTTGAGGTATTTACAGTTGTATTTTAAAACCCTAACTGCATTTGATGCTATGTAAGACAGCCACTCGTTTAATAACAAGTTGTGATTTGCTATGTGTTTTATATAATTTGCAGTTTGATTGACTGCCTTGAGTGAAGCAATGTCATGATTAACTAAAGCTTAAAGTAACTATTGCAATGCTATTTTGTGAAGTAAAGGAATATGATGGAAAGGATACAGTCTTAGGACAGTAGGAGGAAGAAGATAAAGAAGATAAAGAAAAGATGAGAGCCTGAAAACAAAAAATATTATGCTGGCCTACAAGTTATCATGCCAGTTGCTCTCTTCTTCCACAAAACGTTGGGCATGCATGGCCTTGTTATTATAGTAGCTTAAATTGTTTTAATGAGCTTCATATTTTTTATATACTGTAAGCTATCATAGTTTAAATTCAGGGCCTGAACACGTTTGTCATACAAAATTGATGGCAAAGGAATTATGACAAAAAACAACAACATCCCTTTACAAGTTCTATCGGTAGTTTATTCAAATTGTATGCAAATCTGTCAAGGCAGGGCATGCCCTCTTTTATGCTGGAGGAGTGTACTGGTATTCAGAAGAGACAAGTGTTATCCGTAATCCATTTTAATGTATTTTAAAATCTGTCTCCATGCCATTTTTTTTTCAACCCTTAAAAGGAAGGCATGCATAATCACTATAATAATGCAGCCATACAAGATGTCAGACATACTGTCTATTGTGATAAAATGCGTACGTTTGAATATACATGTAATATGGAAATTTCAAGAGAATGTACTCGTCTCAATATACCCTTTTAAATGATTTTGCCAAGAATGTTGCCAGGTCATGATTGGCATATTGTCAAGCACTTCTCTTTTGTGTAATATATAAAAGGAAAAAATAGAGTATTGGAATGTAAATGAGACAATGTTTAAATCGAATTTAAATGCATTTTTTCTTTTCATGGTCGTTTTCTTGTTTGAGATGTGTTTTTTTTTTTATGGTGACTTTTATATCAATAAATATCACTAGAATACGCCGCCCAACAAGCTTTGTCAGTCACTCTTCTTCACAAAACTGTAAGCATAAATGGCCTTGTTATTATAGCACTTTAAATGATTTTAATGAGCTTTAAATTTGTTCTATTCTATATGTCAGTAGGCTATTTTGGTTTAATTCAGGGCCTCAAAACTGTCATACAAAATTGATGGCGAAGGTATTAAAATAAGAACATATCCCTTTACAAGCTCTATCGGTAGTGTATTCAAATTGTATATATACAAAGCTGTCAAGGCATGACATGCCCTCTTTTGTGCTGGAGGAGAGTACTGGTATGTATATAGAGAGATAACTGTTATCCGTAATTCAGTTCAATGCATTTTAAAATCTGTTTCCATGCCACGCCATTTTGCTGTACGCCATCGTAACAGTTGTTTATTTTGTATTTATTATAATGTCGGGGGAAGCAGTTATACACTTATTAGCATACTGGAAATGCGTCTATAATTATGTACCTAATAATTATCATGGTTTGATTTGATTTGATTTATTTGTCAAGTTCAAATATACACATACATAAAATAAAAATTCATGAAAGCTCGAGAGCTTATTTACAGTGGGGTCCTAAATAGAGCATTACAAGACATTATGGAAATGTATAGCATTAGTTCTTATATACAGATGAAACATATTTACAGAAAAGTATAACAGCAACAAAACTGAATGAAGAAGAAAAAAAAAAAATAAACCCAAGAATAAAACATTACATATAAATAAGAACAAGGTATAGAGAAAAGAGAAAAGAATATTGATCTGAAAATCTTAGCCATATCACACAAATGTGTAAATCATGTCACTTGTTTTAGACTCAAGTGATAGGAAATCTTTTAGAACTCTCTTAAAATGTGCGAAGTTTCCTATTGCTTTAATGTGATTAGGGAGGGAATTCCAGTGTTTGATTGCATTATAATAGAAGCAGTTGCCAATACTGCCTACTCGTTCGGGCAATGTAAAGTTATATTGACTATTTCTTGTTTCGTAATTATGTAAATCAATAACAAGATTAAAATTGTGGCCAATATAATGATTCGCCCTCGAGTGATATATTTTGTGCGCGTGATGTAGTATGAGCTGTTTTGATCTTTGACTGACATCAAGTAGACCAACAGCAGATAACTCATTATAGCCAACGTGCGTTCTTGGGCCTAAACAAAGAATAAATCTAACCATTTTATTTTGAATGATTTTTAATTTCTTTTGTTCCGACTTGCCTAAATTAGTATACCACGCGGCGTTAGCATAGTCGAATAAGCACTGAATGAGAGCAAAGCATAGTATACATCTTGCATGTGAATTCATGCAATTTTGGTATCTATACAAACATTTCAAACGGGAGTTAGCGTTTTTTTTTACTATAGAATCTACTAAGGATGAAAATGAAACCTGGCTTGTTAAGTGGACGCCTAAATATTTTACAGATTCTTTTCTCTGAATTATTTAATCTTTGTATGCTACTTTGAAACCATCAGATTTTTTAGCATTACCTTTGCTACAAAACAAAATGCTTTCTGTTTTACCCAAGTGTAAAGAGAGCTTGTTGTCTGTCATCCAATCTACACATATTGACAGCTCTTCATTGAGTTTTTCCTCAACAGATTTTGGATTAGAATTTGAATAAAGTAATACACTGTCATCGGCATATAATAATAGCTTACAATCTTTTACACAAATACAATGGAAACTTTATTTGGCAATTGTAAAAAAAAAATGTTCTATATGCATGGAATTCCAAGAGTCTGTAATTTCTGTTGCTGGGCTGTTGATCAAGTGAAATGTATCACTCTTTAATGAGAAAAGAAAGGATATAGTTCGGAGAGTATTGGAAGTAAATGGATAACTCTTATTCTAAATCAAATTTAATCGCATTTTTAAGGGTTGTTGCCAAGTCATATTCTCTCATTTTTGGGAAGTAGGGTAGGTGCAGGTAATATGGGGCTGCAGGTAATATGGGACCCTGAGCTGAGGTTCACAGTAAAAGCCACAGCAACCATACATATTTTGTCAATTTCACTGAGCTGGAAGCCTAAGCATTGCATTATTCTTGGCATAGGACTGGTCTGCAGGTTTACTTTTCTTCAGACGATCTATAAATTATATAATTTTAAGTCAACATATTCATTAAAGGTTCTTAAAATGTGAAATCATCTTACAGTTAATGACTTTTATACATTTTAAAGTAAATACCAGACATAATAGAGTCGTTTTAATGTGAACCTAATGTCTTTAATTAATGGTCCCATATTACCTGCTGTGCAGGTAATATGGGACTATTGGTGATGATGTCATAATTTGCATATAATGGACAGGGGGCTGGTGATAATTTTGTTTTCTTTACATTAAAAGTTAGACTAGTCGTTACTGATTCATGGGAACAAAGTATATTCTGTGTGTCTTTATTTGTCTTTATGCAAATTATGCAAATGAGCTTAAGGGTCCCATATTACCTGCACCTACCCTATTTGAGTTCAGAACCACATGCGTTTCAAGAATGTTATCTTTTTGTTTATCTGTGAAATTCAATATACTTGGAACACAATCCATCAATTTGTGAAATTGAAATTCCAATTGCTTCAAAAAGCCTCAAAGGTATAGGTTATCAAGCATTCCTCTTCTGTGTGACTAAGAAGAATGCAAGGAAAGAGTGAAAGGGCGCATAGCAGAAGGTTATGTGGATAATAGACCTGTTTACTATAAGTGATTCGAATTTATGGATGTTTCTTTCCTGGGGACCTAGTAACGAGGTATTCCATTAACCTGTTATTAATGAATGAACTACAATACTTGGAATCCAGTTTGCATACATTACACGTTGCTATGTCTGGCAAGCCTCTGGCAAGCTTTCAGGTTGTCAAGAACAACCTTTGTTTCAAAAGTATGCATAAAATTTGAATCACTTAGTAAACAGGTCTATTCTTATCCTAAATGCAAAATTAAATACATTGGTTGTGGCCAGGTCTACTTACCAGGTGTATGTTTTTCATGGTGGCATTACTTCGTATGTATTATTTATGTTAAGCTATTATATGGAAAGATACTGGTTACAGAACCCAATGTTATAAAGGATGCTCCCTTTTTATATGTTGATCACTGGAACGCAATTTACTCCTGAATACTTAATTAAGTTGTGATCAATAGATTCAAGTGATCAGTATAGATTCAAGAGCTCTCAAAAATTGTAGTACATGGCATGTTGTTATAGTTGCATGCATGAAAGCATTTATTTTGTATATTTTGTAAGTCGGGCTATTATAAGACTTTCAATGTGGAGAGGGTACATATTAGGGGCTTGTCTCGAATGGGTGGGTTGCGGGAGCGGGATGGGAGCGGGAACGGGCACACCCTTTCGAGACAAGCCCCCCCCCCCCCCGGTTGTCTCGAATGGACGCGTTCCCAGCGAGAAGTTCAATGAACGCGCCACTTCGAGGCAACCGGGGGGGCTTTCCTCGAATGGGTGTGTTGAGTAGACTTTTGTAACAGACGTTTTAGAAATTTTTGAAAAATGTACTCGTGCTGGTTTTTTCGTTTTTCTTTTGTCTAAGATGTAGAAAATATAATAAAACAGTATCTAAAAATACATACACCCTCAAGCTGTTTCTGAATAAAACATGGACAAATGTTTCCCATTGTTTTGTCTGTCGTTGTAATTGTACTCAACAGGACATTCACAGACACCATACAAAATACATTAGCAAATATCTTGTTAGTCTTTGTTTTTGGTTAGAATCAAATGAATGTATGAGGTTGCATGAATTCATAATGGAATGTTCATTTAAAATTCAAAGGTCTGGTCGGGCAGACAGTCCAGAATAGAATGTTAATTCACTGCGGCGTATTTTTTTTTACGGGGGGGGGGCACAAGATGGCCATGCCCCACCCCTTATTGGTGGGTGAGTAAGAAAATAGGAAGATGAGTGAGGAAGATGAAAAAATATTCCCGGGAAAATGTAAATAGGGGTCAATTTTCGCAGACTCTGGTGGTTTCCTCCCCGGGGATGGGGGGGGGGGGGGGGGGTTAATTTCCTAAATTGCCTGGATAGGGGGTCCAATATCTCAGAAAATTCCCCGGGATAGGGGGTAAAACAAATTCCAACTTCTCCGGGATAGGGGGTCACTTTTGAAAAGGAGGTACGAGCATAGGCCTACCCCTTGTATGGGGAGTTGGGGGCCGGGTACAAACGACCTTTTGATATGCGTTTTGACTTTTGATAGTGGGTATTGATAGAATGATAGTGGCATTAAAAGATGATAAACACACCTTGGCTTATGTCAGCACATGTCTGTAACACAATTTCACAATATTTAACAGGTCACGCAAAAAAAAATTTAAAAAAATAAATAAATAATCCTAGCTACGCCACTTGCCCTTTCGTCCCCGTGTGTTTTAATGCATAATTATTCAATTCTCCTATTTATTTTGCACAAATAATGATTTCCTTGTCAAAAGCTTTTTTTAGATACTGTTTTATTATATTTTCTACATCTTAGACAAAAGAAAAACGAAAAAACCAGCAAGAGTACATTTTTCAAAAATTTCTAAAACGTCTGTTACAAAAGTCTACTCAACACACCCATTCGAGGAAAGCCCCCCCCCCCCCCCCCCCGGTTGTCTCGAAGTGGCGCGTTCATTGAACTTCTCGCTGGGAACGCGTCCATTCGAGATAACCGGGGGGGGCTTGTCTCGAAAGGGTGTGCCCGTTCCCGCTCCCATCCCGCTCCCATCCCGCTCCCGCAGCCCACCCATTCGAGACAAGCCCATATTAGGTTTATTTCGAGAATGTTACTGTTGAATAGAAAAATTCGAGAGTGGGAGGAGTGGGGAGGGGGAGCTGCAATACTGCATGCCTTATCAGTTTCTTTCCCAGATGACGGAGTTTCGTTCTTGCCTTTTATGAGGTCCTTTAAGGTGGGGATTGGCTCTGGGACTGGGTTACTTTTTTATGAGATAAGTCATGAATGCTCTGATTAATTGTAAATTGTTATCCCTCAACGTGAAAGGGATCAGGGACAGGGATAAAAGGGAACGCATTCTTTTGTGGTGTAAAGATAAATGGGCGGACATCGTTTTCCTACAAGATACTTTTAGTATAGGTTTTCCCGCCCAATTTCGTCAAAATTGCATCCGATTTAACAATGCAATCATTCAATTTCGAGCGAATTTGAATGATCACCGAGATCAACATTCAAAAAGCTAACTAGTTCATTCAATTTAATTTCATTAGCATGCGATTTCATAATTTTCTCAAATAAACGTGTAAAAAGCGCGTTCAAATTAAAAATGCACGTAAAATGCATTCAAATTCGCACCTGCTCTGCCCTGATGAACGTTTGGGAATTCAAATTCACGAATAGGCAAGCATTTTCAGCATTTGGGCAGTGTTTTTCGTTACTGCTTATGTTCTTTGTAATCTGCATTTGTTAATTATGCAAACTTTATTTACCTTGAAATGTGACATTTGCCTTATATTGATCTTTCTCATTCCTCTGTCAAACCGTCATCGAAACAACAACTCCACTTTCATAATTATACATACAATCAGGCCCCTGGGAACGATTTTGTTACTGGGGGTGCTGTGAGCAGATTTTTTTTTTTGTATCCTCAACGTTTTGGGGTGTCTTTTTAACTCCAAAAATCTTTGACAAGCAAGCAAAAAAAAAGTCATAAGCATTTTGCTGGCTACAGCACCCCGCATCCTCTGCCTTCTAGGGGGTGCACCCCCGCCTCCCAGGGGCCTGTATACAATTCATTTATGCACGACTATGGTGGCGGCTCGAGGAGATTACATGAATATCTCGAATACGGACAGAATTAGGTTGGCTGAAGCATTTGACAACAAGCAAGACTACCTAGAACTGGCAGACGCTCTAGGAATAAACATGAAATATGATAAAAATAAACTTTGAAAATGAAAGTTTGAAAAAATGAGAAGGAAATTATATAATCAAAAACAGTGAAAAGGGGTGCATATGACGTGAAAAAATGAGGTAAGAATTACATAGAACAACAGAACTTGTTTATGTTAATTGAATTCGAACGTTCAAAGTGCGAAGGTGTGTGCCTATAAATGAAATTGAAATTGGTATTTGGGACGAAATTGAACGTCTATCCAGCTGGCGCCAAATTGAATGACAACTTTGCGTCGTTGAATTGAATGAATTTCTCTCTAAATTGAATGAAATAAAATTTAAAAGGAATGATATAAAACTAAATTTAATGCTCAAAGAATAAAAATGAACCATGAGAGCAGAGAGTTGACGAAAATGGTTCGAACTTGAACGCCTATTCATGAATTCGAATGCAACTCTGATGAAATTGGACGGGAAAACCTATATTAGGGATTGTGAAGACAAGTGGGCTTCAGTGTGGGAGGTTCTAATCACAGCAAAGGAGTTCTCGTTTTAATTGCGCCGAGGGTAGATATTGAGATATTGCAAGTTTTAAAAGACAGTGAGGGTAGATATATTTTAATAGACTGTAAGTTTCAAGGTGTTAGGTTGATTTTAGGAAATGTGTGTTTTCCAACAAGAAATTTTGAGAATGATCAATTGCAATTTCTTCGAAAACTACGCAATAATTTGGCTAAGTTAAATAAAGATATATACCCCGTTATAATATAGGTTTTCCCGCCCAATTTCGTCAAAATTGCATCCGGTTTAACAATGCAATCATTCAATTTCGAGCGAATTTGAATGATCACCGAGATCAACATTCAAAAAGCTAACTAGTTCATTCAATTTAATTTCATTAGCATGCGATTTCATAATTTTCTCAAATAAACGTGTAAAAAGCGCGTTCAAATTAAAAATGCACGTAAAATGCATTCAAATTCGCACCTGCTCTGCCCTGATGAACGTTTGGGAATTCAAATTCACGAATAGGCAAGCATTTTCAGCATTTGGGCAGTGTTTTTCGTTACTGCTTATGTTCTTTGTAATCTGCATTTGTTAATTATGCAAACTTTATGTACCTTGAAATGTGACATTTGCCTTATATTGATCTTTCTCATTGAAACAACAGCTCGTATAACTCCACTTTCATATACATACAATCAGGCCCCTGGGAACGATTTTGTTACTGGGGGTGCTGTGAGCAGATTTTTTTTTTGTATGCAGTTGCTTATCTATGAATGGCGCCCGGGGCAAACGATGAAGTTGCTTTAAGTGAAAGTGTCCAATATAGAAAACTGGGGGTGCTACAGCCAGTGGGGGATCCAGGATTTTGTGATATTCACAAAATTTTCTGACAAGCAAAAAAAAAAGTCCTCAACGTTTTGGGGTGTCTTTTTAACTCCAAAAATCTTTGACAAGCAAGCAAAAAAAAAAGTCATAAGCATTTTGCTGGCTACAGCACCCCCGCATCCTCTACCATCTAGGGGGTGATGTGCAACCACTCAAAAAATTATGGGGGTGCTGCACACCCCCAGCACCCCCGCCTCCCAGGGGCCTGTATACAATTCATTTATGCACGACTGTATGGTGGCGGCTCGAGGAGATTACATGAATATCTCGAATACGGACAGAATTAGGTTGGCTGAAGCATTTGACAACAAGCAAGACTACCTAGAACTGGCAGACGCTCCAGGAATAAACATGAAATATGATAAAAAAATAAACTTTGAAAATGAAAGTTTGAAAAAATGAGAAGGAAATTATATAATCAAAAACAGTGAAAAGGGGTGCATATGACGTGAAAAAAATAGGTAAGAATTACATAGAACAACAGAACTTGTTTATGTTAATTGAATTCGAACGTTCAAAGTGCGAAGGTGTGTGCCTATAAATGAAATTGAAATTGGTATTTGGGACGAAATTGAACGTCTATCCAGCTGGCGCGAAATTGAATGACAACTTCGCGTCGTTGAATTGAATGAATTTCTCTCTAAATTGAATGAAATAAAATTTAAAAGGAATGATATAAAACGAAATTTAATGCTCAAAGAATGAAAATGAACCATGAGATCAGAGAGTTGACGAAAATGGTTCGAACTTGAACGCCTATTCATGAATTCGAATGCAACTCTGATGAAAATGAGCGGGAAAACCTATAGTTGGCGATTTTAACATGGTAAGGGACACTGAATTTGATTATAACGTCGGTCTTTAAACAGGATTTCGAAAAGATTTAATCGAGAATTTGAAAAATTCTTGGAAGATTTGCTGCTTTCGGACCTTTGGAGATGTAGGCATCCCTTAAAAAAGCAATTCACTTTTATGCAAAAGAATCCCTTTATGCAAAGTAGACTAGATTACTGGATAATATCGGAATGTCTAGAGCAAATGGTTATGAAGTGCGATATAATTCCATCTGTTGTCCCTGATCATCATTCAATATTTTACGCTTATTTGACAAAACAATTAATAAATCGAATGGAAGAAAGGGGTCATATTGGAAATTCAACAATAGCCTGTGTGAAAATGAAGATTATGTTAGAGAGTTAAAAAAGAAAATTTGTCAATTAAAAAATGAACTGCAAACTGAAATAAAAGGCAAGAGGTTGTTGGGATTTTTTGAAAATGAAAATTCGGGGCTTTACACAAAAATTTTCGAAAAAAGTGGCTGATCAAAGAAGAACAATAAGAACAGATTTAGAAAAAGAAATACAGTTTTTAGAACAATTGACGGAAAGCACTAATGCAAATATTTTAGAAAAGTTGGAAAATACCAAAGAGAAATTAAAGGAAGTTTATAGCTATGTAAATGATGGAATTAGGATTCGATCACGAGCCTCGTGGTACGAAAGTGGAAATAGGGATTCGCGTTATTTCTATCAGTTGATGCAAAATAACAAAAGAAAAAGTACTATTGAGAAAATTAAAACCTCAGATGGTGCTATCTGTTGCGATGGAAAAAGGATAACTGAAGAAATCCGGAAGTTTTACAGTAGGTTGTACGGTAAAGTAGAGTACGAGTGCTTGGATAACTGCTACGGTAGTTTTTTTAAAGGTTTACCGAAATTGACGGAAACATCTCGAGAATACTGTGAAGGATCTATAACTAATAAAGAATGCCTAGAAATCTTAAAAGAATTGAAACAGAATAAATCACCTGGGAATGATGGTCTTTCTTCAGAATTTTATTGTACCTTTTGACCGGATATTGGAGATTTAGTTAAAAATGCCTTGAATGAAGCATATAGATCAGGAGAATTAGCATCTTCACAAAAACAAGCAGTAATTACGTTAATCGCTAAAGATGGGAAAGATCCCTTTTCATTGAAAAATTATAGACCCATTTCCCTTCTTAATGTCGACTATAAAATCTTAACAAAAATTTTGGCTAAGCGAATCAAGATTTTTCGAAGTACACTGAAAAAACTCTTGGTAAAAATTTTCCGTGTAATTTTATTTCCGTGTAATATTTGTTCAGATTACCAAGAATGTGGTGATCTCGCTTACGAAAGCCGAATTCCTGGTCAAATTTACTTGTCTAACTGGTGAATTTGAATTTCAAATAACCAAGAAATGGGGTAAATTTAACACCATCGGTGTTGCTCCCCCGGGAACACGGAGGTCTGTGAATTTTACCCCGTTTCTGTTATAATTTTACACGGAGTTTTTTCAGTGTATATGAAATCATTATGGGAGATCAGGTGGGTTATAATTATGAAGGGGAGGAATATTGGGGAGGCCATTCGCATTATAGATGATATTATCTTTCATACATCCCATTACAATAGACCTGTTTACTAAGTGATTCAAATTGTATGCATACTTTTGAAACAAAGGTTGTTCTTGACAACCTGAAAGCTTGCCAGAGGCTTGTCAGACATAGCAACAAGTAATGTATGCAAACTGGATTCCAAGTATTGTAGTTCTCACCCTTCTTCCTTTGTATCCCTCCTTTCACCCCTTCTCCTTCTCTCTCTGTTAGTCTTCCAATGCCAGTGCTCACTCTCTTTCCTATCTCATCTATTTCCACTCTATCCTTTCCTCTCACCATCTCATTACCTCATTGTCTCATTGTCATTACCTGGCTCTATACCTCTTTTCATGAAGACATTATGATTGTTAATCTGTTATTAGATGCATGTAAGTACATGTAAAATATGTGTGACGAATATAATTTGTGTACTTTTCGATTTTCTTTAATGTTTAACGTATTTCAATGATGTATCTTATAATTTGCTTACTTCTTTGATTGACTTTCATTTACTGTATTTATACCTTGTATTACCGGTAGTAGTTTTTTCGCTCTTGTTAATCTTTGTAATTGATAGTTTATATTGTACACATGTTTTATTCAGCTTTTGGCTGCGACACATGTTTCTTTCAATAAACCATTTTTGAATTGAATTGAATTCATTCATTCATTAATAACAGGTTAATGGAATACCTCGTTACTAGGTCCCCAGGAAAGAAACATCCATAAATTTGAATCACTTAGTAAACAGGTCTATTTATCTGTTTTTTTGTTGGCTATAGACTATAAAAAGCCTTTGACTCGGTTTTACATCGAAAGTTCTGTCGTCATTTGGTTTCGGTCCATCTTTTCAAAAGTGGGTTAAAGTTTTATACACGAACACTGTAAGTTGTGTATTAAATGAAGGAGGGTCCACTGGTTATTTCAGAATAGAAAGGGGAGTAAGGCAGGGAGATCCTCTTTCTCCGTATCTTTTTATCTTATGTATTGAAGTAATGGCACACAAATTACGAACAGATAAATTGGTGGAAGGAATTAATTTTGGAGATAAGGAAAATAAACTAGTACTTTATGCCGATGATATGACAATTTTTGCTCGCAATGAAAAATGAATTAATAGGTTTCGAAATAGACTTCGAAAAACTTTCTGGACTGAAAATAAACAACGACAAAACTAAAATATTAAGGTTAGGTTTATGCCAACGTTTAGATTGTGATTTTTCTTTTGGCGAAATAGTTGACTTTCTTAAGGTTTTAGGGTTTTTTTCTTTTCCCTTGATTGAACACAAGGAAGATCTAAATGACAAAGAAATCTTAAGTAAAATAAAAACACTTTTATATTTTTGGAAGCAAAGGGATTTAACACTCATGGGAAAGATTCAACTATTGAAGGTGCATATTTATTTTAAAGCTCTTTATCTGGCGTCACTTACTCCTGTCCCAAAATGGGTTCATGATTCATTGGATGAACTACTGTAACTTTCGATTTCATATGGAAAAGAAAGACACATAAAATCAATAGAAATACAATGTTCTTAGACTATAAGCAAGGGGGAATTAAAGATGTTAAATTTTTCTGCACAAGTGAAATCGCAGCGAATTATGTGGATTCAAAAACTTCTAAATAAAGACGAAGGCATGAAATGGAATCAATATTTTAACTTTGTCACTAAACACCTAAATGGAGATTTAATATTTTCATGTGACTATATACCAGGTTTATTGAAAGTGACAGCTCCACAATTTTATATGGACTTATTAGAAGATTGGGTAAATACGAAACATATAAGGAGTATAGACACTGGTGATGTGGTAATTTTCAATAATAAGCTCATTCGATATAAAGGAAGTTGTATATATGATAAGAGGATGTACGACAAAGGAATTTACAAATTAAAACAGATTCTGGAAAACGATGGTATGAAACTAAAATGAGACAGACATTTTGTCGATTTAGGTGTAGAAGTGAATGACATTGAAAAGGTCAAGCACTTTCATGCCCGTTTACCCTTTTGCTGGAAAAATAATATTAGAATGGAAGAAAAAAATAATTCTGGAACTGATTTCACTTTGGGAAAGAAAACAACTAATATATCTGATGTAAAATCAAAACAAATCTATGTGCAATTAATAAAGAAAGATGGTTTTAAAACTTTAGTTTTTGAGAGAATTGTAAGGAACTATGGTTTTTCCTGCAAGGAAATAGAAAACATATTTTTAAGACTAAGACAGTGTACACTTAATAGTCGACTAAGAGAGTTTCAGTTCAAACTTATACATAATATATTATATACAAACCATCACCTCTTCCGTTTTGGTCTTGTCTCGACTATAGCTTATGCTCATTTTGCGAAAAAGAAGAAGAAACATATAAACATTTATTCTATACTTATTACTTGTGAATTTGCACAATCAGTGTGGGAAATGTGCACGAGATTTTTAGATTTTGAAATACAATATAACTGTAGTTGGGAGGAAATTATGTTTGGGAAGGAGGAGAGAAATAAAGGAAAACATCAATTAATGAATCACGTTCTAATTCTTGTTAAATAATTATCTTATTTATAGAAATAAAGAACTTAAAAAAACCACCTTCATTTAATCAAATAAAGAAATTGGCAGGAATGAGGGGGACTCTCACTCTCCATTTTTCTAAATGGGAAAACCTGAATATTAGACAAACAATTGGAACCCAGAGCCAGTCGTCCACCGGTAAGGGGGGGGGGATAATGGGGGAGGTCGGGTAGGGTGTTTTAATTAAAAAAAAAAAACCTTTTTCTCCGCTCAGGACAACATTATAAAGGAAGTATAAGTTACTATATTGTAAAACAAAATTGTATTATACAACTGGATATGTTTATCTCAAATAAGATTTGTTTTGTTTGTGTTTTTTTCTCTGGAAATATGAATTTTTGTTCATGTTACAAGGAAAAAAGCGCTTGTCAGTTTGAGAAGTAAGAGTATATGATTAAGGATATCAATTAATTTATCCACAGTTTTTGTTTATGGAAATTTTTTCAATATTCAAGTAATATCAATTTCTTTTGAAGCCTTTTGTTAAACGAAAATTTATACTGTTTTAGAATATTATCATATTTGCAGTTTGTGTTATATACGATGATTGTAATTTGTACCATCAGTGTAATTTGTTTCAAGAGAGAAAAGAATAAAAACTGATTATAATAAAAAAAAAATCTTTCTCATTTATTATTTTTGTCCTACTTAAATCAATCGCTAATAATCTGTCACTTGCAAATGTAAAGTGGAAGAAAAGAGGAAGAGGGAGAGAAGAACAAATGGGGAAAAAGGGGTGATGGGGGTGATTGTTTTTTGTCTGGCAACCAGTCAGATTTGACTATTTTTGCCATATTAAATTCTGGTATAAGTTATTCTATCCGATGGTATTAAAACAAAAATTATACGCTAGGAGATCTATTATACTTGGATTTACAAGTTCAAGAGGTCTTTCTCTAATTCCTATCAGCTTAAGGGAAAGAAAGAGAAAAGGAAAAGGAAATGGGAAAGCAAAAGAAAGGAAGAGCTCCAGTCCCGCAGTGCTGGGATACGTCTGTCCCGTTGATGTAGAACATCAACGTCGGTGAAGTCTTGATCTTTCCAGGGGACAAGACGCCTTTAATCCTACCTACAATGACCTACGTGGGGAAGACAAACCCCTTGCAGGGTGGAACTTTAGATGAGAAAAGGTAGAATGGTGGTTAGAACAGAAAAAAAGAAAATGAGAGTGTACAATATTTAATCTAAATTATATACACAAAATTTTAGGTATTGCTATGGTAAGGCAAAAAAAAAGAGGACCATACTACTGACAGTGAGTGATAATCGATATCGTGCAGCGTAACTATATGCAAAGAGTGATGTGGATCAAAAGACTTGTAACTGGAGACCAGAAAATGAAATGGAAAAAGTACTTCAAATTTTTACTGAGACCAATTGGAGGAAATCTAATTTTCTATTGTAATTATTTACCTAACATGATCAATATACAGTTACCAAAGTATTATCAGGAAATGTTAAATATTTGGTTTGATATGAATGCGTTTATTAAAAAGGATGCAACTAATAAAAGAAATGATTTTTTTTTCAATAATAAGTGTATTCATAAGAAAGGAAAAACATACTTTCATGAAAATCTTTTCTTAAAAAACATATATAAATTATACCATATTACAGATGACGAAGGAACATTGAAATCAGATACTTATTTCAGATGTATGGGACTAGACGAAGAGGAAATAGCATTGATTAAAGAAATATATGCAGATACGCCTGAAGAATGGAAAATCGATTTAAGAAAGCATACTTCAGTTGACGGTCTAAAAATAGAATTTATGTTTTCAAAGAAAACTTTTCAATTTGAATCAGTTTGTTCAAAGAATTTGTATAGGGCGTGCATACAAAAAATGGCCGACACGCCTGTTAGTTTTCAGAATTTACAATTATCGTATAATATGTCGGTAAAAGAAATTGAAAAGGTTTTTTGTCGTCCTAGATTAAGCACATTGGATAATAAATTGAGAGAATTTCAATTTAAATTGCTCTATAATATTATATTTGTGAACCATCATTTATACAGGTTTCACTTCATATCAAGTGATAAATGCTCATTTTGTGGTAAAGAAGAGGAGACTTATAGGCATATATTTTTTGAATGTGAAATGGTAACAAAATTATGGGAACGGTGTAGTAACATCTTAGATTTTCCCATTCTTAAAGACATGATTTGGAAGGAAGTACACATTGGATTAGAGGAAACAACTGAAGATAGGCAAATAATCAATCATGTTATTTTATTAATTAAATATTTGATATATCTTAGTCGGGAAAAAAAGAAGCCTCCAAGTATTGAAGAAATAAGAGAAAAACTGCTTAAAAGTAAACAAGAAGAAAGAAAGATTGCGACCGAACGGAATACTTTGACACTACACTATAAGAAATGGGAACAATTCAAAGTAACACACATAAGCGTGAAACGAAAACATACAATGGTCATGATGGGTGAGGAGCGGAGGGGTCTGCCTGGTTCGCGATCGTGTGAGGTTGGCGGCTCTTTGCCGCTATAGATTGCCCTTATCTATTCTCTTCTCTTTTCTTCTTTCTTTTTGCCTTTCTTTGCTTGTTTGTGTGTTTGTTGTTTGTTGGGGGGGATTTAATCTATAATATTCATTCGGTATGATTAATTTGAGTACACTGTGTACTATACATGTATATTTACTGAAGACTGTCCTTATGATATGTTGTGTACATGAACTAAAAATGAAGATGTATGATTTTTCATTTGTACTGAATGAATACAATAAAGAATGCTACAAACAAAAAAAAACAAGATAGGGGGGAGGGTGGGAGAAGGCTATGATCTATATTATTCATTCAGTATGATTAATTTGAATGTATTATGTACTATATATTTCATTCATTATATTGTATGTATTTCTGAGAGTTGTATAATTTCCTATACATTTTGGTAATTGTGTTATGTACATTAACTAAAAATTAAGTTGTATGATTTTCATTTGTACTGAATGAATGCAATAAAGAAGGCTACAAAAACAAGTTTTGGAGGGGGTAGGGTGGGTGGAAGGTAGTCCAGATACTGGCCGATTTTAATTCTTAATCGTCCGCTTCCGATCCCCCACACACTCACACGCCATTGATTCACATACTCCACTCACCGCGCAAAGCCGCTGATCGCGCGACTCCATCTCTACTCCCCGAAAAAAATCGTCCAGAATACCCTGCCAGAACGAGCGAGATAATGTCGTATGACATCATCTAATTGATATTCATACGTAACCGCTCCGTAATGAATATGCATTGCGATAAACAGCTGATCACATGCGCCCGGGATCGCAATGTTCAGCGAAAGAAAACAATGCTGTGGTTAGTCTAGTTCTGGACTCTTTTTATTGATTTTTTTATTCGCCGACTATACGCGATAAGCCGAGTGATGGCACGATCCCGAGAACCTGTTGGCCCCGAAAAAAAAGAGTCCAGTGCAATTGCTCCACGCTGACGTCAGGGGTCCAAAGTTGTGTGTTACTTTTTTTCGAGTTTCGAGTTTCGAGTTATCATTTTCGAGTTTCTAGTTATAGTTTCGAGTTTCGAGTTATCATTTTCGAGTTTCGAGTTATGGTTTTCGAGTTTCGAGTTATGTTTTTCGAGTTTCGAGTTATGTTTTCAAGTTTCGAGTTATAGTTTTCGAGTTTCGAGTTATCATTTTCGAGGGGGGGGGGGGGGGGGGGGGGGGTAGGGACAAAAAAAAAATTTCGCCAAACATTTATGGGGTCCAGTTTCCCTCCATAATTCTCTGACAAGCAAAAAAAAAAAAAAAAAAAAAAAAGTTTTCACTCTAAAAGGGGGGGGGGGGGGGCGGGGGGGCACAATCGACAAAATGGCGGATCGTCTATGGTAAAAATTCATACTTCTCTTCCAAAATGGGGGGGGCACGGGCCGGCTGTGCCCCCCCCCCCCCCCTGGATCCGCCAATGCGTACACAACTCGATGTGCGAGCAACCTGTGCGAGCAACTCCAAATGCATATAGGCATTGTACCAGCGTTGCCAGGTGTACGATAATTATCGTATTTGTACGTACGTACAATGCCTATGCATATGAAGTACTAAAGCTATTCCAAATCGAGTCTAGCTAGCTAAGATAAAGGTTGTTGACTGACCCCCAACTGCCATTGAAAGGAGGACACCATGCTCAAGAAATGGACTTTCAAAATGGAACATAAAGAATTAATTATCTTTTGGATCTCTCCCACCGTCGAAAACTATAACTCGAAACTCGAAAATGATAACTCGAAACTCGAAAATTATAACTCGAAACTCGAAATGGACTTTCAAAATGGAACATAAAGAATTAATTATCTTTCGGATCTCTCCCACCGTCCGAAAACTATAACTCGAAACTCGAAAATGATAACTCGAAACTCGAAAACTATAACTCGAAACTCGAAAATAATAACTCGAAACTCGAAAATGATAACTCGAAACTCGAAAATGATAACTCGAAACTCGAAAATTATAACTCGAAACTCGAAAAACATAACTCGAAACTCGAAAACTATAACTCGAAACTCGAAAAACATAACTCGAAACTCGAAATCTATAACTCGAAACTCGAAAATGATAACTCGAAACTCGAAAATGATAACTCGAAACTTGAAAAACATAACTCGAAACGCGAAAACTATTACTCGAAACTCGAAAAACATAACTCGAAACTCGAAATCTATAACTTCGAAACTCAAAAACCATAACTCGAAACTCGAAATCTATAACTCGAAACTCGAAAATGATAACTCGAAACTCGAAAATGATAACTCGAAACTCGAGAACTATAACTCGAAACTCGAAAAACATAACTCGAAACTCGAAAACCATAACTCGAAACTCGAAAATGATAACTCGAAACTCGAAACTACATGTATAACTCGAAACTCGAAAATGATAACTCGAAACTCGAAACTCGAAAAAAAGTAACACACTCCAAAGTTCACTAGCGCTTTAGCTGGGGAGGTGCGGCCAATTTTAATTGCTCTCCCTGAAAAATCTCAGGGAAAGTCGTCAGCGTGGAGCAATAAGCCAGTTCGGGGTTAGCGCATGGTACAAATGACCCCAAATATCCACAGATATTTTAGACATGGAGGGTCCCTTTATGTGCACTTCAGAAAAATAACTCTGGGAGTGATAGAGGTGCCTCATGAATAGCTTTTGTTTCCCCCTTTAAAAAGAATACTTCCACCTGGATATCATGGAATGCACCATTAGTGCATAATTGAATAATGATTACATGACATTCATGAGCACATATCGAATATTAGTGTCAGTGGGTTTTAGAATTTGGTACAGATGACCTTTATCTGCTCATGCTCAGATTGCATCTCCGAAATGGCTTATTGCACTGGACTCTTTTTTTTCGGGGCCAACAGGTTCTCGGGATCGCGCCATCACTCGGCTTATCGCGTATAGTCGGCGAATAAAAAAATCAATAAAAAGAGTCCAGAACTAGACTATGCTGTGGTGTGCATGTGCGCAGTGGCCGTTTATAGTCTTACGTACATGCGAGATTTTATTTGTTTTATTTTGTTTGTATTGAGGTAAGTCACTCGCCCTCAACGTCCGCTTGGTCTGTTGCTGCGTGGATTATTCAATACAGTCCAGTAGGTGGACTAGGTGGAAGGCTGTGATCTATAATATTCATTCAGTATGATTAATTTGAATGTATTATGTACTATATATTTCATTTATTATGTATTTCTGAGAGTTGTATAATTTTCTATACATTTTGGTAATTGTGTTATGTATAATTATGTATGTATAATTTTCTATACATTTTGGTAATAATTGTGTTATGTACATCCATTAAAAATGAAGTTGTACGATTTTCATTTGTACTGAATGAATGCAATAAAGAATGCTACAAAACAAAATATATACACATAATTGTACAATTACATTTATATTCACCTATAATATATGAATGTGCATAAATACATTTTTATATAGGCTTACAAGATATAAGGCTTACATATTCATAGAAAATATTAATGCAAAGGGGTACATAACATATCGGCCAACATCTGTACTCATTTGTATCACCATTCGTATTACCATCATTATTATTGATCACCTCTCTTTCTCACATTCCTTTTTTATTTTTTTTTATTGTATTTTGTGTTAAATATACACATTCATGCACGCATACATAACACGATAAAAACCACCCCCGAAAAACAGACCCAAGCGCAATTTCAAAGGCCCACTGCAGTGCCCACAAAGACCAGGCTCGGACCAAGCAATACGCGATTGTAATGTTCGCACATTACCAAAGGTGACACACCGCGCTATTGAAAATTGTCCCGAGTCCACGGTTCTAGGACTCCTACCCCCTGGACAACCACCCCTAGGATAACCACCCTCTAGGACAACTACCCCTAGGACAACTACTCCCTAGGGCAACCACCCTCTAGGACGACTACCCCTCTAGGACAACTACCCCCCAGAAAACTACCCCCTAGGAAAACCACCCTCTAGGACAACTACCCCCCGGATAACTACCCCCAGACAACTACCTCCTAGGACAACTACCCCCCCCCCCCGACAACTCCCCTCCCCCCGGACAACTATCCCCTAGGACAACTACCCCCTAGGACAACTACCCCCAGGACAACTACCCACGGACAACCTCCCTGTAGGACATCTCCTTGACAACTACCACCTAAGGTTACCACCCAGATAACTACCATCGGACAATAACGACTTAGGGGAAATATTCAATTGGACAACAAGCAACATACTCTCATCCATGGCATGTAAGTCAACTATCCCCCCCCCCCCCCTCAAACAGGTACAACTCCCATATACTGATTTCGGCCAATGGAGGACGTAGAGGGTGTGACCAACAATCAGTAAGGATATGATGAGTATCAGGAGGAGGGGGTATCTAACCTCCCACGGTAAGAACTTTTTGGAAATCTGTTTATAAATAGAAAGATTTTGGTGCATTATAATGTTAAACTTCACCACACCACGTAAAATTGATATCATTGCAGTTGAATGTGTCTATACCCTTGAGCACGGGTGGGGGGAGGGGGGGGGGGGGCTTCCCATGGTATTACATTTTTGTTTTAAAAGTTGGGTGTTTATACTCGGTGTATGATGGTGCATTGTACTGTTTGAATATTTCCATCTGTGAATTTTTTTCAAAGGTAACGTTCTTTGAAGTTCTATGATATATTCAATATTTATACCAACTGGGAAGGGTATGAGGTTTCTCTCCCCAAAAAAGATCTTCTGGAAATTAGGGAGTTATAACCAAGGGTTTGGTGAGTATTTAATTAGGCCTATGCATTTTTATGCCTCCGCCCACCGTAGGTGGTGCCGGAGGCATTATGTTTTCGGGTCGTCCGTCCGTCCGTCCGTTCCCTTTTCGTTCTCGCGATAACTTCAAAACCGTTTTTTGGATCAGTTTATAACTTGGCCCATGTATGCATATGGGAGGGACGATGAACTGATTAGATTTTGGGGTCTCAAGGTCAAAGGTCACAGAGGATGTGCAAAAAAACATCCACAATTTTTAAAATGATTATTGTCTAATCTATACTCATGTTATCATGAGCGTATCAATGTTAGATTTAAAAAAAAAAAATTCGTAGCAGCCTCTTCCCCCCCCCCCCCATCAATGGCATTAAGTTTCATCAGTGCCCCTCACCCCTCAAACAGATTTTTTTTTAAATCACTAATCAGTGCCCATGCACACGAGCATAGCCATGCATTGCCATAGTATGATTTTTTTTTTGGATGTGCTATGCAAAAAAACATTGACAACCCCCAACATACGTCCACCTAAAAGTTAAATAGATAGGCCCATCGTTTTTAAAGTCTTCGAAGTTGGGGCAGTGCCCCCCCCCCCCCCCCCCAATTTAGTTGAGCACCATGCCGAGCGGCCACGGGCGAAGTCAAAGACAATGCTGAAAGAAACCAGTTGAAAAATATTAACACGATAAAAACTACTTTCCAAAAATCAACTGCTTTCCAAAAATCAACTGAAGGCAATTTCAATAACCCTGTCTATCACCTTTAGAAATGTGCGAACATTACAATCGCCTATTACGTAATCCGAACATGATTTCTATGGGCAGTACAATAGGCCTTTGAAATTGCCCTTGAGTTTATTTTTCGAAAGTAGTTTTAATCGTGTTTATTTAAGATTGGGCTATTATTCGCCTAAAAAACAACATAATTCTCTGTATTGTAAGCCTGCAGAGATATGGATAAAATGCATCAATTATTTGTATTAATGGGGCTGTAATATAAGTGAGATTTCTCTTACCAAACACGGAAAATGCAAGTTTTGGTCATCATTTCAGCTTTCACTATGATTTAAATAAAAAAGTAGACCAGACCACATGCAACGATGTCAGGTGACAGGAGAACTCAGGATCTTACAGAAACGATAACCCAATATGGTCAAATAACACCGACTTGGTTACTATGGAAATTTATAAAAAGCCATGATTATTTTACTAACATTTTTCAAATTTTGTTCATTTACATGGTATTGTTTTTAGGTCGAAAAATGGGGACAAATTATTTTTATTTTGAAATTAGTGTGACCTAGTTATTTTTCAGAGTTCAAACTATCGGTATCAATCTTTGATCGTCCGTGATTGGTCAGTATTTTAGGGGGAGGGGTCTCCAAAAAGTAAACTTGGATAAAGAAAATGATGACAATACGCAAACAGCGAAAGAAAACTTTTTATACGCTATTGCGCATGCGCGAATCCAACATGGCGAAAAGCACTTTATGAACGCGGCCGTGTGGATACGTGCAGTGCTCCCACTTTTCGAAATGAATTATCCTGAAATGAACACTGAAAATTCCTGGAATTTCAAAAAATATTCTGAAATTATTCAAATGGGCTACGATCGCATCAGAATCTCATGAACTTTGTAGAATGTGTGTATGCATACTGTGTGTATTGTGTCTTACTGGGTGTTTCCACATCGTTAAAAAATAAAAAATAAAAAAATCCTGTAACAGAACATCAAATTTCCTGGACTTTAATGAAATTTCATGGAATTAAAAAGAAAATCCACTTATTGTTCTTTCTGATGTTTCTTTTTTTTAATGAATTGTTAGAGAGGTT
The DNA here is from genome assembly GCA_025617745.1 of Heliocidaris erythrogramma. Taxonomy (NCBI): domain Eukaryota; kingdom Metazoa; phylum Echinodermata; class Echinoidea; order Camarodonta; family Echinometridae; genus Heliocidaris; species Heliocidaris erythrogramma. Next base: position 53,903,659 of record CM046858.1, read on the forward strand.
AATGTCATAAATTTTGCTTTGAATTGTTGCACCATAATTTCAACTTTCCATACCAAAAGTAAGTTGCATTCTCTACGAGTCCATCCATGCGCGCGCGTATCACTTTCCCAGCTGCGCACTTTCTAGATCCTCCATAGAGCCCATTCAATCATTCATCAAAACATAAATTTCGAATTTTGGAAATACTTATATCTTTTTCACTTTTTAACAATTTAATTCCTTTAAAAAAAATATGAATATTGAAGAGACAAAGAAGCTGCTAAGCATAAAAAGGAAATGATTTCATATGTAGAATTCTGGCCAATTTTGTTTGAAAACGGCCTTTTTATGTTGCCACACAAAAACATAGAACACCCAAACTATGAGAAAGAATCGACTCGTAGAAACAAGGTAAATTTGTTAATTGGTTAGAAGTGCTGTTAATCGTGGAAATTAACCAGTTAAATGGTTTCTTAAAATAGTAAGATTTCTAGGTTTGGCCTATCTTAGTTTGACTTCTGTAATTGGTTGCGTAGAATTCCGGCCTTTTTATGAATTAATCATGAAATATCGGTGTGTTTAACCAGACTGATCACACGACCGATCTGTGTGCGCGCACGTGTATATGGCTATAGGCTGATGACATTCAGGCTACGTGCAGATGCAGTAAATTGCGCGAAACTTATTGACATGAACACATATATGAATCCCAAGAAAGTTCAGCAAATACAATCTCTTGAAAAATGTAAACATGTAAGATAAATAGATTATGGTTCCTAAAACGAAACATACCATGCGCTCTAATTTGACGGTCCATGAAGACATTTTGTATACATTGTTTAACTGATGTGTATGAACTTTTAAAGGTTGACGAGGTTTAACAAGATAAAAATTATGTGCAAGGAAGCCGCTTTAATGCGTTTAACTTCAAAGGGGTTGCAGCACCACCCCACCAGCACGCCAGTGGCCTGCCTTATCAGTTGAGGGTGCAAGTAAACATTCCAATATATTTATAACGAATAGAACAGGCTGACATTTGCCGACAAACTAAAATGCGCCTCTCAAATCCCAAAGTATCAATTATAAGGTCAATTTCTCCGCCCCTTCTTTGGTCACGCTAATGATTATAGTACCACAGTCTTTAATTTGCTGGCTGCTTGTAGAATATATGTGCAACGAATTTATCTTATTTCATATTTATGACTTTGGTTTTTTTGCAAGCTAATGAATCTCGTGTAACTGATATTTGTGTAAATTCAAGGCTACCGATAAAGGTTGAATAAAGGTTGATATTAGATATAAGATAAGATAATAATATCACAATCCATTTATTGTTTTTAAAGAATGTCCATAAATGTCCATTAACTTAAGGCTATCGGAGGGTCTGTCCTTGAATAGCAAAACGCTGAAAGTTTTGAAAATTTTCTGTCCACATTGATCTACTATAAAAGATAATGAGGATCAATATTTGTTTATGGAGTGGAAGAGCTTGCACCTGAACTAAATACCTTAGATAACCACAATCTGGATTACAATCTGAGTACTTTTCCTAGAGGGTGGCTGTCCTAGGGGTTAGTTGTCCGGGGGTAGTTGTCCTAGAGGGTGGTTGTCCTGGGGGTAGTTGTCCTAGAGGGTAGTTGTCCGAGGGGGTAGTTGTCTGGGGTGGTTGTCCTAGGGGGTAGTTGTCTGGGGGTAGTTGTCCAGGGGGTGGTTGCCCTAGGGGGTAGTTGTCCTAGGGGGTAGTTGTCTGGGGGTAGTTGTCCTAGGGGGTAGTTGTCTGGGGGTAGTTGTCCAGGGGGTGGTTGTCCGGGGGTAGTTGTCCTTGAGGGTGGTTGTCCTATAGAGGGTAGTTGTCTGGGGGTAGTTGTCTTGGGGTAGTTGTCCAGGGGGTGGTTGTCCAGGGGGTAGTTGTCCTAGGGGTAGTTGTCCGGGGTAGTTGTGCTGGGGGTAGTTGTCCGGGGGAGTTGTCCGGGGTAGTTGTCCTAGGGGGTAGTTGTCTCGGGGGTAGTTATCCGGGGGGTAGTTGTCCTAGAGGGTGGATGTCCTAGGGGTAGTTGTCTCGGGGGTAGTTATCCGGGGGTAGTTGTCCTAGGGGGCAGTTGTCCTAGGGGGTAGTTGTCTCGGGGGTAGTTAGCCGGGGGTAGTTGTCCCAGAGGGTGGTTGTCCTAGGGGGTAGTTGTCTCGGGGTAGTTATCCGGGGGGTAGTTGTCCTAGAGGGGTAGTGGTCCTAGAGGGTGGTTGCCCTAGGGGGTAGTTGTCCTAGGGGGTAGTTGTCCTAGAGGGTGGTTATCCTAGGGGTGGTTATCCGGGGAGTGGTTGTCCAGGGGGTAGGTGTCCTAGAGGGTGGTTGTCCTATAGGGGTAGTTGTCTGGGGGTAGTTGTCGGGGGGTAGTTGTCCAGGGGGTGGTTGTCTCGGGGGGAAGTTGTCCGGGGGGTAGTTGTCCAGGGGGTGGTTGTCCGGGGGTATAGTTGTCCTAGAGGGTGGTTGTCCTGGGGGTAGTTGTCCTAGGGGGTAGTTGTCCTAGGGGTAGTTGTCCGGGGGGTAGTTGTGCTGGGGGTAGTTGTCGAGGGTAGTTGTCCGGGGGTAGTTGTCCTAGGGGGCAGTTGTCCTAGGGGGTAGTTGTCTCGGGGGTAGTTGTCTCGGGGGTTAGTTGTCCTAGAGGGTGGTTGTCCTAGGGGGTAGTTGTCTCGGGGGTAGTTATCCGGGGGTAGTTGTCCTAGGGGGCAGTTTTCCTAGGGGGTAGTTGTCTCGGGGGTAGTTATCCGGGGTCGTTGTCCTAGAGGGTGGTTGTCCTAGGGGGTAGTTGTCTCGGGGGTAGTTATCCGGGGTAGTTGTCCTAGAGGGGTAGTGGTCCTAGAGAGTGGTTGCCCTAGGGGGTAGTTGTCCTAGGGGGTAGTTGTCCTAGAGGGTGGTTATCCTAGGGATGGTTATCCGGGGAGTGGTTGTCCAGGGGGTAGGTGTCCTAGAGGGTGGTTGTCCTATAGGGGGTAGTTGTCTGGGGGTAGTTGTCTGGGGGTAGTTGCCTGGGGGGTAGTTGTCCAGGGGTAGTTGTCTCGGGGGTAGTTATCCGGGGGTAGTTGTCCTAGAGGGTGGTTGTCCTAGGGGTAGTTGTCTCGGGGGTAGTTATCCGGGGTAGTTGTCCTAGAGGGTGGTTGTCCAGGGGGTAGTTGTCCTAGGGGTAGTTGTCCTAGGGGTAGTTGTCCGGGGGTAGTTGTGCTGGGGGTAGTTGTCGAGGGGTAGTTGTCCGGGGGTAGTTGTCCTAGGGGGCAGTTGTCCTAGGGGGTAGTTGTCTCGGGGGTAGTTGTCTCGGGGGTTAGTTGTCCTAGAGGGTGGTTGTCCTAGGGGGTAGTTGTCTCGGGGGTAGTTATCCGGGGGTAGTTGTCCTAGGGGGCAGTTGTCCTAGGGGGTAGTTGTCTCGGGGTAGTTATCCGGGGTAGTTGTCCTAGAGGGGTAGTGGTCCTAGAGAGTGGTTGCCCTAGGGGGTAGTTGTCCTAGGGGGTAGTTGTCCTAGAGGGAGGTTATCCTAGGGATGGTTATCCGGGGAGTGGTTGTCCAGGGGGTAGGTGTCCTAGAGGGTGGTTGTCCTATAGGGGGTAGTTGTCTGGGGGTAGTTGTCTGGGGGTAGTTGCCTGGGGGGTAGTTGTCCAGGGGGTGGTTGTCCAGGGGGTAGTTGTCTCGGGGGTAGTTATCCGGGGGGTAGTTGTCCTAGAGGGTGGTTGTCCTAGGGGGTAGTTGTCTCGGGGGTAGTTATCCGGGGTAGTTGTCCTAGAGGGTGGTTGTCCAGGGGGTAGTTGTCCTAGGGGGTAGTTGTCCTAGGGGTAGTTGTCCGGGGCAGTTGTGCTGGGGGTAGTTGTCGAGGGGTAGTTGTCCGGGGGGTAGTTGTCCTAGGGGGCAGTTGTCCTAGGGGGTAGTTGTCTCGGGGGTAGTTGTCTCGGGGGTTGGTTGTCCTAGAGGGTGGTTGTCCTAGGGGTAGTTGTCTCGGGGGTAGTTATCCGGGGTAGTTGTCCTAGGGGGCAGTTGTCCTAGGGGGTAGTTGTCTCGGGGGTAGTTATCCGGGGGTCGTTGTCCTAGAGGGTGGTTGTCCTAGGGGGGTAGTTGTCTCGGGGGTAGTTATCCGGGGGTAGTTGTCCTAGAGGGTAGTGGTCCTAGAGGGTGGTTGCCCTAGGGGGTAGGTTTCCTAGGGGGTAGTTGTCCTAGAGGGTGGTTATCCTAGGGATGGTTATCCGGGGAGTGGTTGTCCAGGGGGTAGGTGTCCTAGAGGGTGGTTGTCCTATAGGGGGTAGTTGTCTGGGGGTAGTTGTCTCGGGGTAGTTATCCGGGGGTAGTTGTCCTAGAGGGGTAGTGGTCCTAGAGGGTGGTTGCCCTAGGGGGTAGGTTTCCTAGGGGGTAGTTGTCCTAGAGGGTGGTTATCCTAGGGATGGTTATCCGGGAGTGGTTGTCCAGGGGTAGGTGTCCTAGAGGGTGGTTGTCCTATAGGGGGTAGTTGTCTGGGGTAGTTGTCTGGGGGTAGTTTTCCGGGGGTACTGGTCCAGGGGGTGGTTGTCCGGGGGTATAGTTGTCCTAGAGGGTGGTTGTCCTGGGGTAGTTGTCCTAGGGGGCAGTTGTGCTAGGGGGTAGTTATCCGGGGGGTCGTTGTCCTAGAGGGTGGTTGTCCTAGGGGGTAGTTGTCTCGGGGGTAGTTATCCGGGTGTAGTTGTCCTAGAGGGGTAGTCATCCTAGAGGGTGGTTGCCCTAGGGGTAGTTGTCCTAGGGGTAGTTATCCGGGGGTAGTTGTCCTAGGGGCAGTTGTCCTAGGGGGTAGTTGTCTCGGGGGTAGTTATCCGGGGGGTCGTTGTCCTAGAGGGTGGTTGTCCTAGGGGGTAGTTGTCCCAGGGGGTAGTTATCCGGGGTAGTTGTCCTAGGGGGCAGTTGTCCTAGGGGGTAGTTGTCTCGGGGGTAGTTATCCGGGGGCCGTTGTCCTAGAGGGTTGTTGTCCTAGGGGGTAGTTGTCTCGGGGTAGTTATCCGGGGGTAGTTGTCCTAGAGGGGTAGTGGTCCTAGAGGGTGGTTGCCCTAGGGGGTTGGTTTCCTAGGGGTAGTTGTCCTAGAGGGTGGTTATCCTAGGGATGGTTATCCGGGGAGTGGTTGTCCAGGGGGTAGGTGTCCTAGAGGGTGGTTGTCCTATAGGGGGTAGTTGTCTGGGGGTAGTTGTCTGGGGGTAGTTGTCCGGGGGTAGTTGTCCAGGGGGTGGTTGTCCGGGGGTATAGTTGTCCTAGAGGGTGGTTGTCCTGGGGGTAGTTGTCCTAGGGGGTAGTTGTCCTAGGGGTAGTTGTCTGGGGGGTAGTTCTGCTGGGGGTAGTTGTCGAGGGGTAGTTGTCCGGGGGTAGTTGTCCTAGGGGGTAGTTGTCTCGGGGGTAGTTATCCGGGGGTAGTTGTCCTAGAGTGTGGTTGTCCTAGGGGGTAGTTGTCTCGGGGGTAGTTATCCGGGGGTAGTTGTCCTAGGGGGCAGTTGTGCTAGGGGGTAGTTGTCTCGGGGGTAGTTATCCGGGGGGTCGTTGTCCTAGAGGGTGGTTGTCCTAGGGGGTAGTTGTCTCGGGGGTAGTTATCCGGGTGTAGTTGTCCTAGAGGGGTAGTCATCCTAGAGGGTGGTTGCCCTAGGGGTAGTTATCCGGGGGTAGTTGTCCTAGGGGCAGTTGTCCTAGGGGGTAGTTGTCTCGGGGTAGTTATCCGGGGGTCGTTGTCCTAGAGGGTGGTTGTCCTAGGAGGTAGTTGTCCCAGGGGGTAGTTATCCGGGGGTAGTTGTCCTAGGGGGCAGTTGTCCTAGGGGGTAGTTGTCTCGGGGTAGTTATCCGGGGGGCCGTTGTCCTAGAGGGTGGTTGTCCTAGGGGGTAGTTGTCTCGGGGGTAGTTATCCGGGGTAGTTGTCCTAGAGGGGTAGTCGTCCTAGAGGGTGGTTGCCCTAGGGGGTAGTTGTCCTAGGGGTAGTTGTCCTAGAGGGTGGTTATCCTAGGGGTGGTTATTCGGGGAGTGGTGGTCCAGGGGGTAGGTGTCCGGATACGCGAGTCCACTTCTCGAAAGCAGCCCCCACCGTGCTACATACAAAATTATATATACACATACATACCTAGGTATTCGTTATAAAAGTTCCTGTTCCTCGAATAACTGAGTTACTGATGAACTAGGGGGGGGGGGGGTGTGCATTAGCCTGTGGGGGTAGTGCAGTTGGCCTTTAGCCACCCGCCACTAATCATCAGCCGCGAAGGAGACTCTCTCCAACCGTTGACCAATGAAAGATTTAGATATCAATACATCTATATGTAGTAAACTTTCACAAAATCTGTTAAGATGACATTCATATAAAGAGTGGTGAACTCTCGGTTGTATCTGTCTTAAATTGCAGGTTGAAATCTTCCACCGGTTTTGCCATTCCTCATCCTGTGTATATTTTAAAGTGATCAGATTCTTTACTTCATCAAAACTTAATTTGTTCTGGATTTCGATGTTTTTTGTTAATGCCAATTTTGCGTGAAAATCTGCTGCTTCGTTTCCACTTATGCCACAGTGGCTAGGTATCCACTCTAAATTGACTTCTTTACCTTGGTACTTCAGTTTAGTAGCTAAAGTCAATATTTCGGTTACGAAAGATATATTTCTTTGGTTATTTATGGCTAACAAAGCTCTTAGTGAGTCACAAAATATTACTGCTCCTACGCAGATATTAATATTTTCTAACCAAGTTAACACAAGTACTATTGCAGCCAATTCTGCTCTAAAAACTGAGGTATGGTTATTTAATCTTTTTGATTGGTGGTAAGACCATGCTGGTACATAGAAAGAAGCAGCAGATATACCTGTATTAGTGTATTGGGTACTTTTGACCCATCTGTATATATATGTAGTTGATAAGACCATTTTGTGTTTATTAATTGAAGGCTTTCTTGATATAGATATGCCTGATTTTCTTGTTTACTTAGAATACTACTAAGTTCAACTGATACTTCCGGGGATGAAAAACCAAGGTGGAAAATTATTTTGATTATAATGTCTCAATATGATAATTCTTTTCCGTTCTACATCCAAAAGGTTTGTTTATCTTTTGAAGTTTCGTTAGCTCAAATTGCCAACATGGTTTAATATCATTTACAACTGGGTGGTTTTTATGCATTTCGATTTTTTGTCTAAATTATGACATAACATCTGTCTCCGTAAACCTAGTGGTAGTTCTCCTATTTCAACCTGAAGAGCTTCTAAAGAGGTAAGTGGTAGTGCCCCCGCACATATTCTTAGGGCTTGATATTGAATTGAGTCAAGTTGTTGTGTTTTTTTATGGAGGGGATGCACTGTCATAGGCTTCACAGCCGTAGTCAATTAATGATCGTATGCTTTATACACCATAATAAGGGATTTTGAGGAGCTTCCCCATGAAGTTCCGGTTAGATAAACGGATGATATTCAGTTTTCTTTTACATCTTGTTGTTACATCTGCAATATGTTGCTGCCATGTAAGTTTCTGATCGAAAATCACTCCCAGAAATCGTTTAGAAGTTTGAAAGGCAAGTTCCAAGTTCCTTGCCTTTCAATTCTAGTTTGGGATATTGTACTTTGTGCTTCTTGGTAAAAAGTAATGGGGTTGATTTATCTTGAGATAGGTGAAAACCCCATTTTCTAAACCAATCACTCAGTATATTTATATATTTCTGCATTTTGCATGTTATAGATTCTAGGTTACTTTAGGCCTACCCGATATCCATATTGCACAATCATCGGCATAAATGGATATAGAGATTGACTCTACTGTATAGGAATGTCACTTAACATGATGTTAAATAAAATAGGGCTTAGGACACTCCCTTGCGGTAGTCCGTTGTACATTCTATATGTTTCAGATTTCGCGTTACCTATATTTACTTGAAACGTTCTATTTTTCAAATAGTTTTCTAGGAAATTTATTACTTTCCCTGTAATATTATTTTCTAATAATTTATAAATTAGACTATGTAAAGTCTGTCTTAGGCCTTCTCAATATCTAAGAAGAATGCTAGAGTGTATACCGGGTAGTAGGGTAGTAGGGTAGAAAGATTTGGGTAGTAGGCTTAAAAAATGGCTAAAAAATTGGGACTGATCCACTCCTGATGACGGACAGTCAACCTGTCCGAAATGTCCAGTCTTCTCCACTCTCAGCCTTCTCATCTGGTTTACATTCCTTTTCAGGACTTCACACTTTCAAGAAAGATCACTTCTACACTCTCTGAATTTCCTTTTCCTTTCCTTTTTTTCTCCTCTCAACTTTTCTCCACTCTCTTCTTCTTACGAATAGTCCTTTTTCAGGACTAACCACATGGTGAACCGTAAACCTTCTCCACGTTACCAGGGTTTGTGCCAAAGCCTGGCCTGCAAACTACCGGATGTCCGTGACTTCATCATACGTTTTGAAAAAGTAGTAGGGGGTTCCCCAGGCCCTCTAATGCGGGCATACAGCTAGCTCGTTAATTTTTGAAGCTTATAAGTGAAGCTTGTAGTAAATTCCAGATCATGCAGGTTCGTGCTTGTGATTTGTGCGCGCGCGCTGCGCTCATTATAGAGTTAAGCCCGCCTCACACTGTGCGATTTTTCAAGCGATCACTTGCGATGCGATGCGATGCGATGCAAAGCGATATCGCAGGCCATCGCAGGCTACCACAGGATCTGCGATGCATGTCTCACACTGTGCGATTTTAGCATTTCGCGCATGCGTACTTTATTACTGATAACGCGATTTGTATTAACTGACACACGTAAACAAAATTCCTAAAACTTGAAAGGTAATTATGTTTTTTAAATAAAAATGACATGAAACGCATGTGTAACGAATGTGTAGCCATGTAGTAATTGAAATTATTATAGAGACTTATAATTATAAATGAGGTAACCAACATTTAGGGGAGAGATACATTTTTATTCTACCATAAAGTTAGATGGATTGGAAAAGAAAAGATGAACTTCGGGTTATAGTTATTTAGTTAATCGAGTTATTTTTCCCCGACATCCATTTGACTTCTCTTGAACTCTGTTTATTTTGGATTCACCGATTTGTTGGTTTTTTATTGGCAGAATGAAATATTGATAATATGAATCAGGGGCGGATCCAGGATTGAGTAAAAAGTAGACCCTATTTTTTTGGTTCTCGCCAGCTTCTCGAAAAGTTGCTCAGTGGAAGGGGGGGGGGCGACAAATTTTCGCCAAACCTTCAAAATTCGCTCAGTAAGAAAATGGCGGATCGTCTATGGTCAAAATGCATACTTTGCTTCCAAAGGGGGGGGGGGGGCACGGGCAGGAAGTGCCCCCCGCCCCGATCCGCCAATGGTATGAATTATAATAGAATCAGTTCATTGTTTTAATTAAGCGGTGATCCGGCATTTGCTTCTGTGACAATTGCTCTGGGCGTTATTTCATCATTAGTATGGGTTTAATAGGGTAATGGTTTCCGAGCATTCATCGTTTTATTTTTTCTTCTGTTTGATTGTCAGGTATTTTCTGTGTGTGCCCCGCCCCTTTAAAAGTTTGGATGTGCCCTGATCTTTGCCCCTCCCCCGTTCTCTATCTATATCATTCTTTCTTTGCTTCTCTTATCTTTTCTCGAATCTCCACATCACTTTCTCTCTCCTGTCCCCCGCTATTGCTCTCTTAATATTTCTCAATGACTATTAGAACTATAATTATTTCCACCCCCTCCCCCTCTCTCACTCTCTCTGGAACTCTCTCACATCCCCTCTCAGTAAACAATATTCACATAGGACTGAGTGAAACACCAAGCTGTTAGTGACATAGGTATCATGCATCTTTATTGGAGACGTGCTGAATATCCCTTACAATAGCAAGATGAAAGCTGCATGTTAAAGAAAAGTTACTCTATTTTATGGGAAATACAAATGAAATGATTTTGATAAAAGAAAAGAAAAGACAAAAAGAAAGAGGGAAGGGAGAGAGAGAGAGAGAGAATGTGCTTACAGTGAGTCAAGCATAGTTCCAGTAAACACACAAGGTCCATTTTCCTGAAATGAAAACACAACCCCACCTCTGTGTATGTATACATTTTAACAAACAAACCATGTGCATTACATTTATTGGAATATCTGCTTAATAGCAAATCAATACCTCAAAAAACAATACCAATATTATAACAAATATTATATACAATAATATAGTATACAAATTACATGTATATGTATAGTAACATAATTGTATATCTGGCCTGGGGGAGCATTTCAATATTTGTCATTGTCAACCATTTTTTACTTGTTTTATGTACATCATGATCTTAAATAGTATCTTAACACAAATTAGCTATACAAATATAATATCATTTCTTGATCAAAATTTACATAACATGTATATTCACTTTCATGAGAACACACCATATATAATCGTAGATCCAGTATTAAATAAAATTCCTTCATATGTTTCTGTATCCTTTTCCCCCTCTCACTTTTTTCATTCTCGCCTTTTTCATTATCAATGATTCGAAAATATCAAATTATATTTCTGCACAAACATGATATAAGCAATCATATCTTATGTTGACATTTGGAAAGCACTTTTTTGAGGTCTTCTATTAGAGCGAAACTCTAAATAACCCAAATAAGGTACAAGCGGGTGAATAATACTAAGTGGGTTTTGTGTTTTTTCTTTCTGCTAGAAACCAAATTGGAAATTGATGCCATTTAGCAAGTTGTATACAAATATTCAGTTTGTTGAAGTTGTGAATCCTTATTTATATAAATATTCTGGTTATGAATGAAGAAAAAAAATCGACAATTATTTATCAAATCTATAAACATGTTTTTTTAAAGTACAGTTTAATAATAATACAGTTTAATAATAAGTACAGTTTATACATACATAATAGTTAACCTATTATTAAATATGAAATACAAATTTTGTATTCCAATAAACCCAAATTTAAATTTCATTTCACAAGATTGTTAATTGTTAATCATTATTATACTTGTCTGACAACTAAAGAATTACAATTCGCACTTTCTTTTTATAGCAGAGGCTAAACAAAATGCATTGCATAGAATGCCTTCCAGTCATATAATACAAGATTGTATGAAGGAAGTACAAGCACACTAGAATATTTTTTTCTTCTTTCAGCAATACAAACAGAAAAGAAATTCAGTAATTATTAAAAACCTGTAACATGTAATGAAACCATAGTTTACCCCCCCCCCCCCCCAACAAAAGAAAAATACATGTAATTGAAAGACAATCATTTTGATGAGGCAATTTTGTTTTCCCCTGCTCATGCATGGATTTGGTGTTGTTGTTTTTTTCCATTTGAATCACAACTAGCTGAGACAGAGAGTTGTGCTATTAGATGTTGTTCCTGATTGTACATTTATTTCATGGATTCTCAGTAGTTCACATGATTTGTTGAAAATAAAAACGTTTCATCTCCCAATTTTCAAGTAACTACATTTTTCAAATGCAAATTTTGCTTAAATCATCAATATATAGTATACTGTATAACAAACAATACAATTATCATATAATAGAAAGGTTTCCGTTCTAAAAAGGGAGGCACAATGCACATTTTTCTTCCAAAAAGGGTGGGGGTACGGGCCGGTTTTGTGCCCCCCCCCCTAAATCTGCCACTGCTTCTGTTAGCTATGATTGCACCAATGTTTACAAGTGGGTTTTTACAGACACATATTAATCAGAATGTTCAGACATGATTATTTACTTTGGGGGAAATAAAAATGCCATCTGAAAGACAGGATTCAGTTTTAAACCAGGGTACGTCAAAGTTGGTTTGGAGGCTGTTGATCAGGACAGTGGAATCGTCTCCAAATAGTTGGAGCCAAGGGGTATAGGCTTTCACCATATGCTGGCTATGTCACTGTCTGTGTCAAGAAAACCTTTAGTATAGGAAAGCCTTATGAACTATGAGGGGTCAAATCTGGATATTGAATTATGCTAATTGACAAAGTTTTGTGCCTGCAAAGTAATTTAACTGTAAAGTTAGTAATGACAATTTGAATAACTAGAATCTCACTATTTTCAGAGATTTCATGTCCACATACATAAAAAGCTTTGAATAATGTCTCAAAAACTAGTACCGATTTTCGAAAATCAACATTGCCCTGTTTGTGAATGCCCCTATACTGATAGTTTGCATGCAGAAACCCTGGTCAGTTGTAAAAGAGTGTCTGCAATGTAAGACTACCATATGTCATGTACTATAGCTGCTCCTGACATGACCAGAAGGTAGCTGAATTAGGCTTCTCTCAAGACAATGAATTTCTGATTAAGTGTCAAATTAGGGTCTGTGTTTGCAGACAACATAATTTCCAAGTGTGGGGGTGATGGGGGGGGGGGGGGGGGGGGGATTGACCAAAGAAAATACCACCTTCAATCCATATGATCTGAAGGAGACGGCTCAGATATTTACGGTTTGATGTTGTAACAGTTCTGAGTAGGTATCACCAGGTATGGGATTGTGCTCCAAGTTGATTTCTTCAATGACAGACATGCCAAAGAGTTGCTTGCATCCAGATCTGCAAGGAAATCGAGGGATCAAAATAGATGTTCTTATTTATCAACACATTTGCTTGAAATTCATGTACGGTATTTAATTTTTCATTGATAGAAAAACCAAATGTATTGTCATTTCATTTGTTCTTATTAATATTCAAATATGGATTTAAATTTGTGAATCATGAAATTATGGATGCCAGCATTACTCAAACATACATGCAGGCAGATTCCCCCCCTCCCCCCACCCTTAGAGAAAAACAAAGACATAAAAGGGCTTTTTGAGGATTTTTTTTTCCTGCAGCCCCCTTTTGGACTAAATAATGTTATAACCCTGGATGTAATTTACCTGGGAAGGGCTGGCAGCTGGATTCCAAAAATCATAATTACCGGGAATAAATAGGGAATTTTGTTTTGCTCGATACAAGACAGAAATCCAGCAAAGTCCAGCACAAGCTGAATTCATTCCTGGTTTTCAATCCTTACTATTCATGTATTCACATTTCATATTTATTCAGACATATGAGTGAGAAATAAGAGAACATACCTGTGATTTCATTGTCACTCAAATCTAAAATTCTGAGGGATGACAGTTCATAGAAACTCTCTGGCAAGGTGGATATTGTGTGAGGCATTTATAGCTTCTATAGGATGGTCATCTGGTAGATTTCATCTGATGTTTACAGCTTCATTAATAAAACATGAGAGGTACAATGATAAGTAATAAAGAGCTAATAATAAAAAGAAACAAAGGGTACATTAACTAAATCCATCAGTTTAGTAACACCCTTGATTACTCTACAATCAAACTCATTCTCATTGGCTTAAATCAGGGAAATGTAACTAAGAGTTAATTACATTTCCCGGCTTAAATCAAACAGCAAACAAATTATCAGCATTATACTGTACTTCAATACACTTTACTGGATAGATGTTTGACAAAGAATAAAAACTGATTAAGAGATTTCTTTGCTTCGCTCAGCCTGAATGCAAATCATTCAAAATAATTTTGTGCAATTGCAATTAAAATGAAAATCTATTCATTTATAAAAATATGGTTTGACAGATTAAATCAAAATTAAGCATTTTATTTGAATGAAAAGTGTCGTCCCTATGATATCTGTTGTGTTCATGTCATTTCTCTGCAAATTATACGAATATCCTTTTGAACAAGTAAATTCAATCAAAATAAAAGAAACAAGACAAGGTAAAAGTTAAAAAAAGGAACCTGCATGACAAGTTATAATTTTCTTTAAAAGTCTGTTTTCAAAAACAATTCTTACCAGTAACTTTTCTAAGGCAATTTCTTTGACATTACAGTGCGTGCATTGTGGGAAAGATCGAGGGTTGATAGCACTGCGTTTCTCATGAGATGGTATACTGCTTGCAGAACAGCTTCCAAGAGACAGCTTGAAAAATCCTATGAAAAGATAGTAAAATAAGTTTCAATTAGAAAATGAGCTATGCAAAAAAATAAGTGGGGGAACAAAAGCCAGAAACATGTTACAAACTTTCTTACATTCTTGACATCAGTAGCCAGTTTACTTGTGATTTATGACATTTTAAAATACATTCTTAACTTATCAATATGAATATTCTGAAACAAATAGTACAACATAATCATGATCATATAAAGTAGATCTCACAATAACTTTCAAAGTATTAACATGTAGCTGTTGACTGCTGAATTCTCTTATTCCCTAAAGTTTGCTCTTGCACTTGATACAGGACCCACCTGATTCAAGAAGGCAATGGGTTAACTGAAAAAGAGATTATGTTTGAATAATGGGAAGTAAAATACATTGCAGCTATAAAAGTATTTAAACACTTATTGTTATGCGAACAAGGTAAATGATACCCAAAACCTCACTTTCAGTCCTTACAAATTGCATAATGAAGAATTCTTTGATCCTTAATCATAAATTTGAGCAAAAACCTGAAATAAATTTGCCTGTCATCTCAACTCAGCTTAGTATTGGGTGAGCTGTGGATAATATTCTGATCTCATTGTTAATTCTGATCTCATTGTCAATTGTCTTGCGTCATGTTTCTGTTGGTGAATATCCTTAATCAGTAGTTTATATTAATACATACAATTACAGATAGTTGTAGTTTAGATATATAATAGTCTTTTTTTTTACTATGTTTAGTATTAAAGGTAATATTATTCAGAGGGTTCCACAATCTACAAGCAATGCTTTTCAGTGGATCCCTCCATTTCTTCAGAAAATCTTCAGAAAATTTTCAATAGGGTACAATCTTTTGATTTCTTGTACAATAATTCTACATAATGAATTTCGTGATGTCAACTAAAAGTCATTCTCGTATCTTATTCTGTTATATACTTTATAAAATATTGTATGATTCTGATGAAATGAAAATAAACTTGAATTGAATTGAATTGAATAGTAGAGTGCAAAAACTGAGAGGCACAATATATATCGGCCTATTAATTAATATAAATAAAATCCATTTATCCAGCATGGCAAAGAATCCTACAGTAGAAGAGAGGGGAAATTTTTAAAAATATTATGGATCTAATACATCTATATATTGAGAAAAAAATACTAAGAAAAGCAGCTACCTAAAATTTGTATGCTGTTTACGACGCATGTATAAAGCACTGATGGACATGGCTGCCGAGCCCATATCTCAGGGAAGTTGAGGTACCGAAACGAGGTACCGAAACGAGGCAAGCGTCGGTCCAGCGCCCTGGGGGCCAAATAATATTAATAACCGTACATACCGTACTTCTTCGGCCAGCGGCCAGCTGCAACTCTCTCTCTTCTAACTTAGAGTTAGACGAGGCAATTTTAACTATGTACTTATTTATTATTTATGTAAAAACATAATTCCTCTTCTTGTGCCAACAACGTAGACTAGACCTAGACTACTAGTAGGCCTAGTACAACTCATGTCATAGCCCGACCAGATGGCGCGACAGGGATGTGTAGGGTTACTCTTGTCACTGCTTCTGCCGCTGTCGAGTGTACTTTGTGGGTTAGAATTGAGATGAAAGGACTCCGAATTTCGGGGCAATAATGACCTTCAAATAGTAGTCCCTAAAAAAGTTAGACTTAGAGTAACTTAGAGTTAGAGGTCAGTAATATGCATGGGGTTTTTACATTTATTTATCTCTAAGTAATTTAAATCTAGTGCCTTGTAACTTTCTTTGTTTTACTTTAATTTGTTTTACTTTACTATTATAGTTTTAGGTTAATTAGATTCCGTTTTTGGATTTCAATTAGATTTAATTAGAGTTACAAAGTAGGCCTAGGCCTAAGTCTACTCAAAGCGTCCCACAATTAGTTAATCTTCATGATCTTAGGCCTAGGCCTAGATAATTTATAATGTACAAATGTGTGCATCAGACTTCAAGTTCTGGTATGATTTGGCAATGAGAATCCCAGACCAAAGGAGGTTCGCCAAAACGATAAAGTTAAATTTTTCAGGGTAAAATTCCCATCCAAAGTGACAGCCATACTCAAGTCAGATCTTCGAGTTCGACCCATTGGCATTGCATTCCTGCACTGCGCAAAACGATGAAATCACACTCCAATTAAATCCTACGTACGGGACTACATATGCAAAAAATTTGTGCGATAAAAAATGCATAGTGCACAATTTCATCAAATTACTTACGGTTACATCCAATCTCGTAGCATGTTTCCGTCTTCATTCTGTCTTTTGTCACGCGATTGTGATAGGCCGGCAGGCTGATGTTAAATAATGATGGCCTATCCGGCTATCCTGCCACATTTGAAGGAGAACCTCCTGCCCTTTATCCGTTGTTCCTCTGTCCACTAGATGGAAATCGCATCGCATCGCATCGCATCGCAACAAAATTTTTGAACATGTTCAAAACCCTGCGATGCGAGGCGATTGCTTGCGATATTGGGAAAATCGCAAGCTGTTGCGTCGCAAGACCTCTCACACTGCACGATATCGTGCGATTTCCTGCGATGCGAGGCGATATCGCAGGAAATCGCACAGTGTGAGGCGGGCTTTACATCAGATGGGGTCCGGACAACCCGACCACCGGACAGCCCGACCCAAGAGAACTCGACCCAATACCCTGGACAACTCGACCCGGTCGAGTTGTCCAGGGTGGGCTTCGTATTCGGACAACTCGACCTACAGAGTTTCATCAACAGAGTTTCACAGCATGGCTACAAAAGACATAAAACATGATTTTCCTTGCAGTGAGAATAACGGTGTTCCCATAATATATCCGCGCACCGATCGAAGCAAACGACTATTCTACCAAGTAACTTAGTAGTACTATAAGTTATTGGACTCTTTGGAGTTCATTTTACCGTCTCTTGAAACGTTTCAGTGGTAAGAATGCTCTATTTTGTATCTTTACATTTCAGTATTAACTTTTCTCTACTTCATTGAAATTATGGCTTGCCGCAAGTCTGAAACTTAACACAAACTTTCGAGATTGTCTGACATATAGTTAGTGCCGCTCTTATCGCCAACCAACACAGTGCTTTCTCCCGCCAGCGAGCTGGGCCGCGCGACTGCCTGTATCAGTGTATACAGAGCATTCTTACCACTGAAACGTTTCAAGAGACGGTAAAATGAACTCCAAAGAGTCCAATAACTTATAAGTACTAAGTTACTTGGTAGAATAGTCGTTTGCTTCGATCGGTGCGCGGATATATTATGGGAACACCGTTATTCTCACTGCAAGGAAAATCATGTTTTATAGAACTGAAAAGCTTAAAATTCCTTGTTTCATGTCATGAATGTATCATATCAACATACTTGATGCAGAAAATGTCTTTTGTAGCCATGCTGTGAAACTCTTTTCATGAAATTTGTTAGAAGAAAAAAAGTAGGTCGAGTTGTCCGAATACGAAGCCCACCCTGGACAACTCGACCGGGTCGAGTTGTCCAGGGTATTGGGTCGAGTTGTCTTGGGTCGGGCTGTCCGGTGGTCGGGTTGTCCCGGAACCATACGCAGAACACGTACCGTACGTATGGCCCGTACTACGTACGTACGTGGGCGTATACTATAATTATGCATGTCTGGTCATCGAACTCAAAAAACGTTGTGTATAATGCTGACGTACGTGCGCCTAATAGGCGCCTACATACACTCGACTCATACAGTATCGCCATTTTAGTGTTCGAAGTTTAGGTTACTTCGTCTTCGAGACGATATTAAAAACTGCAAGTTGTAGAAAATGATCTTCGTTTATGTACACGAACGAACGACCGCTGTACGTATGGGTGTATCCCAAAGACGTTCTTGAGACTTGAATTGGCAAGTGATTAAGGAAGTGAGGTAAGCTATTCACTTTTCAGTATTTAATTTCCTGCATTCTGTAGTGACGAAATCAAATAAATGGCAGCCAACGACTGCGTGTGAAAATCCCCTGTCATGCCTGTCGTGTGACGTCACATAAGGGGAATCCCCACGAGCTGGCGCGCTCTAGTACTTTTAGTCAGCTAGATGTAGAGTCAAACAGTAACGACAACCCTACACAGAAAAATTCGTCTGTTTGACATTTTGGCATAGACCCTACTCGTGATATAGGCCCCAGCATACCCTAACCCTAATCCTAAACCCTACCCCTAATCGTAAACCCTACCCTAACCCTAATCCTAATCCTAAACCCTAACGGTAACCCTAAAATTGTAAAAACCTAATCCTAAACCCTAACCCTAGGTAGCCAGGATTGGCTTCGTGAATGTAAAAAAAAAAAAAAAATGGCTATACGCCTTCTACATCACGAAGCCAGGCGTTCTTACCCAGCAATCTAACTGCGCACGGGTTAGCAGGACTGGAAAATGCCCTGAAATATCACTTTTCTGATAACTCCCGCGACCGATAGCTCCTTCACCACAGCGTATCCTCCTAGGAAAACGTTTAGAATTAGAATGTCTTTTTGATCGTACGTATTTTTACCAAAAATCCAAAAAAGATCGTAAGAAATTTCCGAAAACTCACCAGTGTTTGTGTGTATCCATTGTCATGCCTTATCTGCATGACAAGAGGAGGCATGGATACACACAAACACTGGCGAGTTTTCGGAAATTTCTTACGATCTTTTTTGGATTTTTTGGTAAAAATACGTACGATCAAAAAGACATTCTAATTCTAAACGTTTTCCTAGGAGGATACGCTGTGGTGAAGGAGCTATCGGTCGCGGGAGTTATCAGAAAAGTGATATTTCAGGGCATTTTCCAGTCCTGCTGACCCGTGCGCAGTTAGATTGCTGGGTAAGAACGCCTGGCTTCGTGATGTAGAAGGCGTATAGCCAATTTTTTTTTTTTTTACATTCACGAAGCCAATCCTGGCTAACCCTAGGCCCTAATCCTATTCCTAATCCTAAAAAAACTTTTTAAATGGAATTTCCTCGCCGAGCCGATCTTTTCCCTGTACTGCCTAGGGTCGCGCGCCCGGTATTCGGTCATATTCCAGAATTCGGTCACGCAGCTCTTTGAACAGCTGTGAAGAACTCATGAATAATTTTTGAGGCATGAAACCTGTACATAACAGACACATGAACAAGGTACCTCTAATGTTGAAAGCAATTCAGGTCGGACGCCCTGGAAAAGATCTCCAAATACCCTCGAAACTGGTCAGTGTTACCCAAGTTTCCGCACTTCCGGGTTCCGTTAGCGCGTGAGTTAACACGCATAGCCATATGTAGACGCCTATGGTGAAATAACTACGTGTGCAGGTGCAATGAATTTAGTATGTGTGTGAAGAGGAGCTTCCGGGTCTTCCATCTATCGCAGCGAATTTGCAAATGGCGATCTCAGCGATGAGCAAGAGAATATATACCTCACCCCTGCCAGTGAGATGGCGCTCTTCCAGTATTCGGTCAGGCAACATTGAGTGCCTTGCGCCAATGCGCTTTGTGTGCAACTTGTCGCTTTGCGCTTCGCCGACGCGCTTTGCGCTTTGCTGACGCGCTTTGCTCTTTTTAGAAATACATTTTGTGCATTATTTCTGACCCTAGGCTAGAGCTTCGATTTGTGGATTTTAATGGATAAAAATTCTCATACATTTAAGTATGAATATATAGAAGCCACAGAAAATGCCTAAAAACGCAGAAATGTGACAAAAATGGTTATATAACTCTCTTGAGATGCAGTGCACTATCGCGTGACCGAATTGTGGGCGGCGCCGACCGAATACTGGGCGGAAAACTTCTCCTTCTTCTGTCGGCGATATTTTTTGGGGTAAGTTTCCATGTTTTAAATTATTTTGATAATTATTTAAAGGACAATTTTGCGGTTCTTTTGATGGTAGATTGTCAATTTAAAGAGATAGGTATTCATATCAGCGGCGATTTCTTTTTAAGTGACCGAATACCGGCGCGCGCACCCTACTCAGTACTGTACCGTCGATTCAAATGACTCGATCGCACTGTGTGTAATGTACCGTATACCGTCGCTGACTCGATCACACAGTGCAATAGCCAATAGAGTCATTTGAATCGACGGTACAGTACGGGGAAAAGATCGGCTCGGCGAGGAAATTCCATTTTTTTCATCGAAACAATCGTTAAATCGTAAAATCAAAGAGCCTGCTAGATAGTTACAGTAATTCTCTTGAAGTATAAGTACAAATTTCTATCTTACCTGCCGAAATTAAGTGATGCGATTAGCCATAAAATGGGCGAGGTCGACTTTGGATAGTTGTACAGGTACCTGGGGTTCCAACGCTGCGCGTTGGAGCTCCCTGGGGTTACTGAACTTTGCTTAGAAAGGTTGAGACCATATTTAGCTTACATTTGATATATTTAAAAGTTTAATAACTTTAAAAAATAAAGTAGATAAGGTAATAAATTAGAAATAGAATTAGGACTTACAGAGCAGCCGGCTACGAAATCGGTGCACTGTTAACGCGTACGCCACTGAATGCAATGCTACACACACAAACACACAGAGAAATAATAAAATGGCGATCTTTCCCGAGAACCACTTCTGGTTCCGGGGTCAATTCTATTATCTGCATATACATCTACAACGTGCGTACGCTCACGTCTATCAAAGAGGTCAATGGGCGGAGACTATTCAGTGATATGACCGTCCACACACTACGCGATATGTGAGCATTCAGTCTCTACATGTATCTACGAAGGTCTAATGGAGCCAGACAGAGTCTCAGCGGAACAACCAACGATACAGAGAGACTGAAGCTTTTGGTCTAGGTGTTTAGGTGTTCTAAATAGAACAAATTTGAACGCCATTTTGTGTCCCCCCCCCCCCCCCCCCCACAAAAGAAAGGTTATCCATGTCGTAACTCTATCAACATGATCAAGGGACTCTAACGTCAGCTAGGCTCGGGTAGTAGTAGGCTCTCTCACTATTTTTTCCTGTTTTCTCGTACTTACGAGTTAGGGGCATGTGGGCATGGTGGGAAATCACTTTATCAATGGGCCATTCTCAAAAAAAGGGTGCTAAAAATATGTGATTTTCGTGTCGCCAACATATCTGCTATCTTTCCTCAATTTCGCTTCGGAAAGATAGATGTACATGTAGGCCTCAACTCAATGCATGTACAATTGAGGTTTTGTGTTTATTAGTTATTAGCAGGGATTTGTCATGTCTATATCATTCATACATGAGAGGAAAATAAGTATTTAAAACTTTACTTTCAACTCTGAAATCCCAAATTTGTAGTGCATAGTAAGAGTTGAAGAATCTCTGAATGCTCAGGTAATCTAGCAAATTTAAGAAAATTAAATCTTGCTATCTACATGTAGAACCAATTTGTTTTGTTTTTTTATTATGGCAATGTCAGTGAATGTTTGACACAGTCCCACATGGGCCTATGAGTGCATTAGATCTAGTTAGACCTAGACCTATACATATATTAAGTTGTACAAATGTAACCTTATTTATGTTTGTTTACACTTCCTTGTAAATCAAGATTGAGGTCCGGGGGGGGGGAATAGTAGTTACAGGATTTCCCTTTAATTATGTGAGTGTGGCCTAGCTATGCATCTATAAAAATAATTCAGGGAGTTACAGAAATAATTCCAGGTTTTACTTTCAGTGCGCCACATCCTAGATGCTTATCTTTAATAGTTTACCTGAAAGGTTTGTAAAAACAAATGGACTCTAGAACAACTGGAAATATTCTTCTTGCTGTTCTTGACATCAGATCTACATGTATCAAGTGATTTTGCTTGATTATTAGATTAAACATTATTAAAGAAAATCAATATTCATACTGCAAAAAGTAATTGGTTCTACATTTGACTGTATTGTGTGATTGAGGTACATGTAAGATGGCCACTACTTTTGTATCCACTGTACATGTACATGTTGAAAACTGCATTGTTTGAATGTATAATTACATTGTACTTTGTACATCATTCAGAGGTTAATTCCCTCTTTTGCAATTTTATTTTAATATATACCTGTACATGTACATGTATATATTTTTCAATATTAAAGGTAATATACATGTAGATTGATTGTTTTTCTTTGTAGATTAGATTTTCATCAACTTTTATGGAAACTTATAGGCTGATGTTGTAGTGGATATCTAAAAGGCAAATGACATTGATGAATGTGAAGACCATGTTCTGGCTTCTATTTTTTTAATTATACAATTTTTTACTGTCTTCACTTTTACTGTCTTCTATAAACCCTAACCCTAACCCAAGCTATTTTGTTTTTTCATTAGCGATTTTGTTTAAATGGTCAAATTACATGTAATGTAACCTAATGTACTACACTATCCCATGCCTCGTGTTACAAAATTACATTTAATCTTGATATCTGAAAAAGCTGTATTCATGCAGAAGGTAACCTAGTACTTGTACTTCTTCTTCTACATGTATGTTGATTCTTGGTAGACTGTCTGGTACAGTATCTCGCCAAATACATGTATTTGTAATGTCATATCCGGTGAAGGGTGAAAATCACCTTATCACACATAGGCCCGTATTCTGAACTCCGGTTTAACTTAAACCACGGTCTAAGTGTGGTTTAAACTCAGTCCAAAACTGCCCTTTGAACCATAGTTTTGGAAAATTACATTCTGAAATCCGGTTTAACTTAAACTCCAGTCTAGTATGGCTTAACTTTGTACAGAAATTTAGACTGGACTTACGGTTTTAGTCAGTTTTGATTAAAGCTCCGGTTTAACTTAAACTCCAGTCTAAGTTAAACCGGAGTTCAGAATACGGGCCATTGTCATTTTTTTTATATTGAACTTTGAACTTTCAACAACAAAAAAAGAACTTAAAAACAAACACTAAAAAAACATGCCCAGCACTGAAGACAAACTGAAGACAAACTAAAAACAGAGCAAAAATGTTGGTCAGGCACAATTCCACAAAAATAAAAAGTAATGATGTATTAATTTGGGCTTGCACAAGCAACAGCAGTCAATGAGCCTATGTACAACTGCATATGTACAGCTCACAATTATTTGGCACTGCCTATTCATTGGTCTAGTGTGCCAAAGATGTGCACAGTGGGGGCATTAATCAATAGATTAATTATTGCAAGTGGGAGTTCCACTCCCAGTAATTCTACAAAGAATCTACAGTGTACATTGAAGAACAGTGATTCATACAGTCAGTCATGGAATTTCTGTAAAAAGAAATTGATGATTTATTATCTTTCTATTTGTATTTTGTTTATAGGTTTCCTTGCCAAGCATCTTGTGACCCGTGATCATTAGGATTGAATGAGCAGTGCCGGTACATACATGTACATGTATATGAGGTGAGGAATGCGGAGGATGACACACCTTTTGCAGATTGGAAAGTCAAAATATTATATTGTGTAGCTTCAGTCGTCAGTTAAGGAACATCACAGGACTGTAGCCAAGGACATCACTTTGATTCAGAATTTCATAATTACTCAATCCAAAGTCTTCAGTTTCTGGTACAATAATTACAGCAGAAATTCCTATTAGAAATCTTGCAACCTTATCGTCGGGACAGTTGCAGATATTGCTTCCAGAGGGAACTTCAATAAGAATAAGAAAAGTTGAGCATGAGCATATTGATAAAACATGACAGCTGACGTCCTGCATGTAGAATTCAATGGCAGAAGAGAGCCATTCAAATCAGTGTACGCTGATATAAAACCTGATCTGTACTCTGTGGAGGAAGGGCTAGAAATCATGAAGCAAGAAATTGCAAGTGCATGTGATGAAGCTGACTGTCGAGGACCAGTATCTGAATGTGATAGTGGACCAAGGACTCTCCCAGATGGGAGGATGAATAGGGACAAGATTGAGGCAAGAGTCTCTGGCATTGGGATGAATAATGAGCTTCACAGGCTTACAACATTTCAAAAAGATTGGCCAGTGGACTGCCCTATGATTCCTTCACATCTAGCAAGGGCTGGGTTTTACTACACTGGCCTTGGGGATGTAGTTAAATGCTTTTCATGTGGAGGGCAGGTAGAGGGTTGGGAAGGTGGAGATTCTGCAATGGGAGAACACAAAAGACACTATCCTGACTGTGATTTTGCGAGTGGAAGAACTTCTACAAATGTATCGCTATTGGAGCTTAAAGAAAGACCAGAGTATGCAAGGAAACTTAGTAGTAAGATTGAACAGTCACAGAGAGATATTGAGAGACGGGCGAAAGAAAAGGAAGCCATGATAGAGAGGGTTGAGCCAAGCGAGACCAAGAAAGATTTTGTCACGTCTTCAGCTAGTAGTAGTAATTTTTCAGCGCGAGCTGAAACAATGGAAGAAGAGGAAGGACCTAGCATGTTTGGGAAATACAATCAGGAGCATGTTCGTCTGCAATCATTTAGGAACTGGCCAAGGACGAGTCCAATAGAGCCCCGGGATCTGGCGAGGGCTGGATTCTACTATCTTAATCAAAACGACACTGTGCAGTGCTTTGCATGTTTTGGGCAAATCAGCAGATGGAAACCATGCGATGTACCAGCAGTAGAACATAAGACGCACTTTCCAAATTGTCCCTTTGTGAAAGGACTTGATGTAGAAAATGAACCAATTTCAACTCCTCCAGTGATGAGGCACGTAGGTATGCCACCTCCGATACGGAGCTACTCAACCCC
The DNA here is from genome assembly GCA_025617745.1 of Heliocidaris erythrogramma. Lineage (NCBI taxonomy): Eukaryota > Metazoa > Echinodermata > Echinoidea > Camarodonta > Echinometridae > Heliocidaris > Heliocidaris erythrogramma. The sequence continues at coordinate 53,928,153 of CM046858.1, forward strand.
CGCGCCAGCGCCAACTCCCGACCAGCTAAGGGCTGGACAATTCCTCCAGCAGCAGAGAAACCTTAGGGCTCAGATGGGACCCTTGAACAATTGTAAACACCCTAATTTTGTGCAGGAAAGTGCAAGGCTAGGGACATTTAGACACTGGCCAGGGAATCCTGGATTGCACGTGAAACCACAAATTCTTGCCAAGGCTGGCTTTTATTACACAGGTAGGGCCTGCATGTCCATACATGTTCATATATTTCTGTTCAGCTTGTTAGGTGATCTGTCGTAGTCGACAGATCACCTCTTATATTCGTCAGAATTTTCTTTCTTTATTTCTTTATTATTTATTTATTTATTTTTATTTTCTGGCCCTTTCTTGTTGCAACGAAATCTCAAAAACTTTTCAGTCAATTTTCATGACATTTCCGTCAGTCATCAGGTCATATAAGGTCAAGCTCCAAAATCTTTTTCAAGGTCATCAGGTCATCGTGACGTCATCCAGGCGCCATTTTGTGAAATCACATTATCAATCATATCTTCATAACGAGTCATCAAAAATGAACCATATTTGACACACATGAACTTCAGGTCAAGGGTCAACATAAAATGTCATCAAAATCCGCGCACGCATCATGACGCGCACGTACGCGCGCGTCAAAATTTAGAAATGCTCAAAATCACTTTTTAATCAAATTAGAGTACGGTTCAGGACATTTTAAGCATTTAAAAATTTTCCGTCCGTGCGCGTCCGTGTGCGCGTTATGCGCGCGCGCAGCGCGTACATAACGTAAAAATGCCGATTTTTCGCATGGTTTGTCTTCCTGACACTATTCTTGACAATTTCCAACTATTTACAGTCATTCTCGACCTTCCATAATGCCACACGCGTGCGTCAAACTTTAAAATTTGTGCGCGCGTCAATGGCCATTCTAATGTAAAAAGTGGTAAAAACATGCCTATCTAAAATCCGCCATAGCTCGGCAGAATGCCTGGAAACCCCCCAATTTCTTTACATATTCTGAAAGCCTGAGAGTTGTAGATTTGAATTCATGCAGAACTTTTGCCGATCTCATGTTCTGACGTCATCCTATTTGCATATGAACTAAAAAAAAATGATTTTGAAAAAATGACGTCATCATTTTTGTATTCATTTGATAATAATTCAGTAATAGGTTGTCGATTTTCTCCCAAATTTTGATATGTTATAGCTGAGACAATTCTCTACCAGAACAGTTTCCACTGTTTTTCATTTTGATGACGTCATCACAGTGAAATTTTCAATTAAAAACGACATGTCAGAATTTCCCCTATTTGCGTGTTATGTCTATGGAAGAGGATTTTTTTTCGAATCATGAATCTACATGACATCGTTCTTTGAGCAGTATCTCGGTTATTTTTCGTCTATTTCCTTCCAGATTTTAATATGTTGTAGCCTGATAAATACTCTTTCTATGAGGGTTCGGTTTTTTCAATCTGATTTCAGGATCATTGTCAATTTTAAACTACAAAATGTGATTTGAGAATCCCATTTTTCGTTTACGTGTTATCTCTATGGGAAATATTTTGGTATTTTGGTCAAAGCACTTGACTCCCATTCCGGTGACCCAGGTTCGATCCCCGGTGGGTCCATAATTTTTTTTTTTTGGCTTCTTTTTGCCTGTCATTTTACCATCCTCTTCGACTATTATAACATAAACAATCACAAACCATGCAATAAACTGCCTTATTTTCCGTGTTATATCTATTAGAAAGTAGTGTGCAGTAGTTTGTGTATAACCCTATGGAAATTGTGATTCCCTGTCGTGTATTAGCGCTATGGGATTTATCTCCCAGTATCCTGCAATATCAAATAGTCCTATTTGATATCACGATTTCTCAAAATTGGCTTAGTCAATTATCTTCAAATTTTTGTCAGTCATCAGTCCTAATAAGGTCAAGTTCCCGCATCTTTTTCAAGGTCATCAGATTATTGTGACGTCATCCAGGCGCCATTTTGTAAAAATCAACTTATGATCGTATCTTCTTCACGAAATGTCATCTCTCTTTCATATTTGGCATGGCTAAGGTCAATGTCATTTCAGTCATGGTCATCACCATTATCATTATCATCATCATGATTATCATCAACATCATTATCATCATCACTGTGATGATATTCATGATGATGATGATTATCATCAGCATGATTATCATCACCAATCATCATTATCACCATCATCATCATGATTATCATCGTCATTATATTATCATCATTATCATCACCATAATCATCATGATTATCATCAACAACACAGTATCACCATCACTGTCATAATATTCATGATGATGATGATGATGATTATCATCCACATTATCATCATGACTGTCATGATGATATAATGATCATCATCATGATTATCATCAACATCATTGTCATCATCACTGTCATGATGATATTCATCATGATGATGATGATTATCAACATCATCATCATCACTGTCATGATATTCATGATGATGATGATTATCATGATCGATCATCGTCAACATTATCATCATCACTGTCATGATGATATAATGATCATTATCATCAACATCATTATCATCATCACTGTCATGATGATATTCATGATGATGATGATTATCATCCACATCATTATCATCACCGTCATGATATAATCATCATCATGATGATTATCATCAACATCATTATCATTACTGTCATGATGATATTCATGATGATGATGATGATTATCATCAACATCATTATCATCATTGTCATGATATCCACGAATCATCCAAAATTCATGTTCACACACTTTATGCCCCATTGAACGAAAGGGGGCGCTATTTCACTAAAATATGTAGTAGCTACAGCCTACGAATTGAAAATGCTAGGAAAAGGCTGAAGTCATAAAAATCTTGATTAGATTCATTATAATGAATGTCATCGTGATATCAACGTCATCTTTCACATTATCATTTTGTCATTCGTCTTCGTCAAAAATATCAAGATCAAGACAGATCACCTAATTCGTCTTCAGTGACGAATTCAATGTCTAGTTATACATCTATCTCAAAGTTGTGTGCTCCATTCCAGAAAAGATTTCCCCTTACAACATTGAGTTTGACAAGGAATTCATGTAATATGAATTAAGTTTTAGTTCTGCAGTTATAAAAGCTTTCAAATGTAGAAACTTTCTTTAGAAAGATAAGTAGATCCCCCTATCAATGCTTTTGATGGACAATCTGAAGATGTGCCTGTACATGTACATGTAAATGTATGCATCTCATTAAGTAATTAGAAACAAAACTCTGTTTACCTGACGTATATATTGTAGGCTGAACTTGGAAGATCGGGGAGAATAAAAAAAGTTTTTTGTTAAGTAGTTAACTTTCCATAAGTAAAATCTGTTGGAACCATAAAAAATAGTTCAACTTATGCAAAATTCGACTTAGGAAATTATGTAAATAGCACCTGTTTTGCATAGTTTGGTAAAAAAATTGTTTGACTTAGGTAAAAAGTTTGACTTATGTGACTTTGAGTTTAATATGCAATGTTAACTCTATTAGAAACAAAACATGTTAACCTGTCACTGTGTGATGATAGTGCAGGTTATATTATGATCAAGTAGGTTTGTTCTGATTTGTTTTTTTATCACAATGGTTGTATGACAGGATTAGTTGATGAGTGCAAGTGCTTCTACTGTGATGGAGGCCTGAAGAACTGGGAACCGTCAGACGAACCATGGGCGGAGCACGCCAAGTGGTTCCCGAGATGCGAATGGCTCATCCAGCAGCGAGGGCTGACATTCATTACTCATGTGCAGCAGGTCAATCCTCCGCCCATCAGCTCTCCTGTGAGTAGCCTTAATAAATATCAACAGTTCTCTGAACAGACATAAATTTACTGTACGCAGGGTTGTGAAAACAACCTTGGTGCTAATCCTAAGTTTAGGGGGATTTCAGAAGAAGAAGAAAAAAAATACCAAGGGGAAAATTCTCCTGGACAAGGGTGCCAACAAGGGTAATACATGTACATGTATATCAGTGGATACTTTGAACAAACAAAATTCCTAATTGGTCATCCCAGCTCCCAAACCATCCCTTTATTTTTCACTCAAGTTTGGACCAAGAGTAAACAATTAAATTTCTGCAGAGAAGTTGAGACTTTGTACATGTATATGTAGGCCTCTTCAGGTTGTGAAGTAACAGTTTTTATCAGTGGTGTCATGCCCCTGATGTATACCTAAAGTCATTGTGAGTCTCTTCTAAGTGCTAAAGATTATATTTGTTTTCTTTATTTGTGTGTATATATTCATATCAGTTAGGGCATATTCCATCTCCCATTGCTATTGTGTTTATTTCTATGTCTACCATTGATGCATGTTTTATGGTTTGTGTTGCATTTGGTAAAAAAATAATTGCAAAAGAATAATTGAAAAGAATAGTCCATGATGGCAAAGCTAGTACATGTATGTCTATATCCCTTGATGTTCAGTATTAAAAGAGAATGCTTTGTCATTGATCACCAAAGTTATGCATTTTACATTTATTGTTTTTCAAAACATTAAGTCTGTAGGATTAACACTTAAATCAACTTTCAAAAAGTAAATATGTTTTGACTGATTTTTACATATGTGGGGATACATATATACATGTATGACATTATTATTAACAAACTTATATACTTGTACATGTATAGTACATGTAGCAAGCTTGACTCTATAGAGATCCTGATTGAACATGAACTTAAGATTTCCCTCTTAACTTCCTGAAACCATTCTAGAAATAATTTTGATACCTTGTAGATGGTTTCAACATTTAAGTTCCCCATTATATCTTGGAACTCTTTGAAACTCTTGTAGGGCACAAAAAGTTCAACACAAGGCAAGAGTGAGCAGGATTTTGCCGGGACAGGCCGTCATAATTACGTTGAGGTACGTCCTGGAGTGTGCCTGCTGTGAAAATGATAGATTTGTGACTTGCCTTCCTGTTCTTAATAAAGCTGCATGAGCTCATGATAATTTAAAGTACAACACTGTAGACTAGAGATGGTGGAATAAGAGGGAAATCCTAACATGTTCAAAAAATTCACTAACAACATCAGTGCTTGTGTACATGTAACTTTGTGACTAATGTCATTGTCCAAGAATTACTCAGGGCACTTTTTTCTAACAATTATTTTTTCCCCCCTTTTTTGTACAAATAATGTCAATGAATTAGGGTAAGAGCTTTCTCATTTTTTTGTTCGATTGTGATAATGTGATGTCTGACTTAATTGTTTTATTAATGGTTGGCAGCAATGGTCAGTGGCATAGCTTGGTTTCAGTCATGGAGAGGATAGGGGTAGGCTCCAGTTTGACAAGGTGCATCAATTGAATGTTGAGGGAAAATGCCTTTTGAAGGCGGGGAGGGGATGGTTGGTGCATTTAATTTTAGGTATAAAATTTGCTTTTTGTTATTTGGTTGTTGGTCAAGCTTCCTCTCTACATACATGTACAATGTACATGTACCTGTATGCCCTATACCCACACCACTGGTAATTTTAACAAATTACATTTGACTATTTTCTTTTTTCCTTTGCTATTTGATTGATGGTCAAGCCCTACTTTCTACATGTATGCCATGAAGCTATGCCACTGGTGATTTTAACAAATCACATGCTTGTGACAACTAAGTAAATATGAAAATCCCCTAACATTTTTTGACCATCAAATGTATACATGTAGGTGTAGTTTATTTAATGATAACTCTACATGTACATGCCATGCCAGACACCTTGGTGAAACATACCAACCAAGTATTCTAGATTGGGGATATTTCTTTTTCTTCTTTCTGCAAAATTAATTATCAGGACCTCTTTGTAGCTTAAAGAAGAATGACATTTTGGTTGTGTCCTATGGAATTTGATCCTTTTTCCTGCTTCCTCATGAGCAGGACTTTCAAAACTGTTGACTGTGCAAACTTGTTTGTAGAAAAACTTAGTGATGTAATGACTTGTAGTCTCATGTTTTTAAAACAATATTCATCACTAATCGTGTAAATTTTATGACATTTTTTCTAGCCTCTACACTTCACACCCCCAACATTTGGAACAGAAGAGCCATACTCCCAGGTTCAGCCACCCCACAGCTTTCAAGCTATGTACCAGGAGAGGCTACCCCAAGCTTCGTCTAAGCCATCTCCACCTCTGAACAGGCCAAAAAAGGAGATGACCATTGATGAAGAAAAAGCAGCGGCACATCGAGAGTTTAATGCCAGGAAAAAGGAGCCGGAAGCTGCAGCCGAAGTTAACTTCAGACCAAAGCCAAAGAAGCTAGAGGCAGCAGAGCCATCTGCTTTAAAATCAAAACTGGCAGATGAACAGAGCAGTGCCACTTGTAAGTCATTTGCCTGCTTGTCCATTCGTAATGTTAGATTGAGTGAATAAAACCTACGTGTAAAATGAAAGATAAAGCACCTTTTGGAATTTTACTTCATTAACATTACATTATTTTAAGGGCACAGAAAAATAAAAGATGTGATATCCAGAGTTGTGTCAAAATATACCAATCTTCTAGTGTATTAGGTTTGCTGTAGGGATCTTTGATCTAAAATATATATCTGGGGTGGTAATAGGGCCTTCTAGTAAAGTACAAGTATGTGTATACAATGTATGTACTTGATACATTGTTCTGTTAATCATTGACTGCATTATCATATCAGTCCATGAAAGAACTGAGATACTGAATGCATTATATTTTGTGCAAATGTTTTGTGTTCTGCAGTACACATGCTTTCTAATTCTAACCACAGATTAGGTTTGTGGTATCATCTATCTCGAACATACTGCCATTAGATTATGTAGGATTTATGGCTTAGCTGTTTGCTTATACAATGTAGAAAGTGTTTCCTTATTTTTTTAATTTGACTGATTGAATTGTGCAGACATGTAGTCTAAAATATTACCCCAAAAACCATCTTATTAACTTTAATTTAAAGTGTGTTACAAGATGATTTTGCCCTTATTTGTGCATATACATGTACCTGCACCTTGTTCATTTTCAGTGTCCATATACCAAACTTTTATAGAAGAAAGGTGACTGAATATTGTGCATACATATCAACACATTTCCTTTTGTTTTCATTGAAAATTTCCATTTGAATATTAGTGAGGGGCTTTAATAACCCTTTCGAGACAATTGACCACATTTTGTGGTTCGGCGCAATAGCTTTTGATTCAGAGCCCTAAAAATATACCAGATGCATGAGTAGAAAGAGCAAACATTTCTGCACACACTGTGTCTATTTTTGTTGGATGACCATATTGCATTTGGTGCCAGGAATTTAAAAAAGGAGAATAAGCTTTAAGTTCCTTAAATTGGCAACACATTGAGCAGTTCAAAATCATTGTTTTTTTATCCAAATTTGCCATTTTTCCAAATTTACGACGAAGTCTATAACCATGTATATTGTTTTCAGTGACATCTTTATTAGAACCATGTAGCACTAAAAGAAAACTTATCGTTGCCAATTTGAAGAACAAAATGATCAATTTATCCCTTAAATAATTCTTGTCATGAAAGGCATAGTACATGTATGTATCTGCCCTTTTCACCCCACCAGCTTCTATTGATGACTTCATGGAAAGCCCTACTACTCTGATGGCTGTTGAAATGGGGTACCACCCTGACTTGATCCGTTACGTTGTCACCAAGCACTTTCGGAAGACAGGTCAAGACTTTTCTACTGCCGATGATCTCCTTGAATCTATCTGGGAAGCGCAGGGTCAGGGTGTTGACACGACACTGAGCGTAGGAAAAGCTACAGGCGGCCATGATGTAGAGTACCTTAGGAAACCCCCTAAGGAATTGGAGTCTGCCTCGTCTATGGCATCAAAAATGGTAGATATCCAGGTATGTGTGCAAGCTACTCTTCTATGTGCATGTATGTAGTATTCATCTCATTTGTGCTGATAACCCTTTCAAGACAATTGATCACTTTTTGTGGTTTGGCTCAATAACTTTTGATTCAGAGCTCTAAAAAATATACCAGATGCATGAATAGAAAGAGCAAAAATTTCTGCACATACTATGTCCTTTTTTGTTGCATTACCATATTGAGTTTGATGCCAGGAATTTAAAAAACAAGAATAAGCTTTAAAATCCTAAGTTAGCAACACATTGAGAGGTTCAAAATCAATGTTTTTTTAATCAAAATTGGCAATTTTTTAAACTTTTCGACAAAATTCTTAGCCATATATATTGTTTTTGAAGACTTATTAGAACCAAGTAGCACTCAAAGAAAATATTATTGTTGCCAATTTGAAGAACAAAATGTGATCAATTTAGCCCTTTAATAATTCCTGTCCTGGAAGGGATCAAAACAAAGTCATCTGCATACAACAGCTTCCATAGCACTTCTTTCTTTACTGATTTTCAGAAAAAAAATCAACCAGAATAGTGAACAAACTGAACATTTCTTTCACTTCTTTAGTTCTTTGATATTACTGTGGTATGAAAATAAGTGCTCTTTAACAGTTGTGGGATAGGCCTGAATCATTTTAGTTTCAGATTGGAAAGAAAGATTTAATAGTATTCTGCTACACAATCTTCCTTAAACTTCCTAATATTGACATAAACTATATCTGATTCAGGATAATGCAAATATAGCAAATTGGACTTATGTGATAATCAGCTGACTCTTTATGTCACATCAATATAGATAACGAAACAGTCGCATGATATTTGTCCTTTCATCTTTATTATCTTGTTCTTTAGAGTCCAATATTTCATGAGTAACTTAATGTAAATTTATTTCTCTTCTGATTTTGTAGGCAGAAAAACTAGCAGGACTCAGCATCCATGATGAACCCAGACAGCAAATGAACTCCTCTCCAAGGACTGTAGCTTCAGCCACTCCCATTGGTAGCCTTAGACCTCAAATATGTAAGTGTTCTTGGACTAGGAATTCTCTCCCACGTAAATTTTTTTTGAGGACTAAGCTTCTCCTCTTGGGCTAGGTTGGTGGACAGGTTAATCATTTCCTGGCAAGTGATGGGGGACATCATTTGCAGGGGGTGAGTTGACATATATGGTGCAGTGTTTATTTTGTCAAACATAGGGTTAGGGTTCCAGTAAGCCAGTTCGTTATTAGATCATGGTACAAATGACTATGAAATGACCCCAATTTTTACGCGCACACCCATCTGTTTTAATGGATGCGCTACTTGTTTAACACGGAAGATCATGCTGGTGGGCGCATCATGGTGCGTACAATATGAAACTGTATAGAGATCAATTGTACTCGGTATAAATGACCTTTATCTGCACATGCGCAAATCGTAATTACAAACTGGCTTATTGGGGTGGAGGTTAGGTTTAGGTTTAGGATTAGGGATAGTGTTGGATCTAGGGTTGAAGGTGAGAATTTGATTTGTGTAGGAGATTGACCACGGAGCAATTGTTCTGGAGCATGCGCCGTACAACCTTTGCAGGGCTATCGCTTAACTTTATTGGGGTTGTCATCTCTGCATTCAATTTCCTACACTATAACCACATTCCTAAACAACCCTGGATCAGCCAAACCTGATCTAATCATCTAAACCTAACCCTGATCTTACATTGTTTACAAAATAAATAAAAGTCCGTACAAAGGTCAGCGTTTCACCAACTGTTTAGTCAGTGATTTTTACCGACAACTGTTATAAGCTACTGAAATCCTTGCATCTGATTGGCTGAGAGCAAATTTGTCAGTAAAAATAACTGAAAAGACACTTGATGAAATGCTCCCCAGGTCAACTGCCTGTTTGGTAACCTAGAAAATATGTAGGCTTCCAGTTTGAAGGTACATTCTGTCTACATTGCTTCTCTCCACCCAGGTGTTCAATGGGTAATGGGTAGGATGCGAAAAGTCATTGTGGTTTGATCAGTGTTGCGAGCATCTGTAGAAAAGCGCCTGGCTGGAATGCTCCCCAGGGATTAATACATTTTGTTTGAGCAAGCCATGAATATTATGACCGGGTGATGATACGTCTGTAAAGCGCTTATGTCATGATAGATCTATATGGCAGACACTTTTTTGATTTGTTTTTTGTTTGTTTTGGAATTTCTTTTCTAGTCGATTCCTTTAATGTGCCCCTCCAAGCATCTAAGACTCAATATTTTTCAAGGAACCTGCAGACTCAACAAGCTTTGCTTTTTATGCAGGTTCCTTCATATTTCACCTACATTATTTTAATGTCTTGCTTAATTTTAACTAGCTCATTGATGTATCATTTATACAAATGTTCATGCCATATGACTCACTTATTTACCGTTAAATTGTTTAATATTTGTACTTTTATGTTATGTGAATTGTGAAATATGAAAATAAATATTATGTTATTATTGTTAAATAGTAGTCATTCACAGTGGATTGTGTGAGAATATGTAGTAACCACTTGGCCACAAAGGCAGTTGTTTAGGTTTAACCCTAAGGGATTTCAGGCTGTCCGACAAGATGTTATTTACTCAATTGCAAATTTGTACATAAGAGATTGGACGTTGTAAGTTTGCGATTGTTGAAAGGATTTCACTTGCCATCCATTTTAATAATTCACAACTCTTCCTAGGATTGGAAACTGAAATATAATCAAACATCTGTTTCCATTTTGCCATAATGATTCATGTCTATCTTTCACTTCCTGCAGCGGTATCAAGTGGCAGTTCAGACCAGAGCTATCTTGATAAACAGCTGTGTAAAATCTGTCTGGATAATGAACTCAGCACTGTCTTCCTGCCATGTAAACATCTTGCAACATGCAGTGAGTGCGCCGCTAAGGTCAGCGAGTGTCCGATGTGCAGGCGACCAATCATTGATTCTCTTACTATCTACATGCCATAGTGGAAGACGGGAGAAAGTAATTTGGTAGATGTTTGCAACAAAAGTTTATATCTTGAAAAAGAAAAAATAATAATAATGTGTGTCTATTTCCTAATTCTCTTCTCATATACATGTACATGTATTGTTAAATATTGAATCTGTCATTCTCTTTAGATATACATGTATATATTAGAAAGTTCATAAGTGTAGGTGTTACAAATGAATGTTAATATTCTTAAAACACAAGTGAAATTACAGCGGCTATCAGAATAGCTACGTATAAATCATTCATGTATAACTACAACTTAAATATTAAATTAAAAGTATTGAATATAGGTGTGTTGATGTCTGTATGCATTTGAACTGAAAAAAAAACCCTGATGTTGCTCCCACCTTGTCTAAACATTTAAGAAATAAGTTACACATTACCGTATCATGCATATATATATCTCTAGGTAAGTTAACAAATGTGTATTATAAGAAAATGAAGGAGAATGTACTTCTATGTTGAAATATTATTTAGCACCAACAGCCTGTAGTTAACTAGAATATTAATTTGAAAAGACGAGATCACGAGTATGAATGTTGATATTAACAAATATTGAATAAAAAATGAGTTCAAGGAAACATTACGATGGAAAACTTACTGCTTACTATACTGAATATAAATTCAGATGGATGTCGTGTCATTTATGAAAGTCTTGTGTTTTTGTACACGTTGTAAACTGAAAGTCTGTATAATATGTATGTGTATATATACGATGTAAATGTAAATAGTACAAATTTAATATATTGACTGATTTATTACTTTAATTTAGTGGAGAAAAAGAATGAGTTTCAACAAACTTTGTACATGTACATGTAGATGTATAGTTTGCCTTTGATATTATTCAGTGAAGCAATGTTTCGTGGGAAAATGTCAACATTTTTTAAAAAGTCATATATAAAGAGGGTAGAATCATCTTATATTCTTTGTTTGATTTGATAACAAAAAATTGCAACAAAAACCACATACATGTACATGTATATATTTTTGTTTTTGTAAGCAAATCCTTGTAGAAGGAGCTAAACAATAGACAGAAGGACATGATCATATTGTCCATCTGAGATTTGTATATATGTTGGAATACATTTACATATACATGTACAATACAAAAGGATAGGTAAGCAATATATGTATGTTGACATGTCTTATACATGTAGATGCTTTTCACAGTGTATTATAATTGTCTAAAACTTAAAGCTCGTATATTTGTACTGTGTGTAGCTTTTTACACTATGTGCATATTGAAATGTTATATTTTGCATGAATTTAATTGCTTTGTATTACTTTGGATTCAGGTTAATAAGTAAGGAAATAATGAAGGTTAAGGAGTGCATTATAATGTGCATGGATTTTATTGTTGAGGTTATAAGTCAGTGTGTTTTGGGAGTGACTGCTGTGTTGGTGTTATGGATTGTTTGGTTTTTTTTAGATCATTGTTGAATAATTACAATTTGTTCAGCAAATTGTGGTAGTGGTTCCAGTTGAATTACCTTTATATAAATTATGTTTCAACTTTATAAGAGGAAATTATATGTAGATTGATTGGGTCTTTTTGCCTCTGACGAAGATTCTGCTAGGATCAAAAGCTCAGGCCCCTTTTGACTCCATTTTACTCCATTGGCTCGCTATTATCGGATAAGCAGTTTTCAGCAGCTTGTTTTCGATATATGCTTTTGTAACATTTGCTCCAGTCTATATTATGTCAAAGATATGATTAGGGTTGCACTTGGGTTTGTGGTTTAGGGTTAGGGTAGAAGTTAGGAATTTGGTTAGTGTAGGAATCTCACCCTGAGCAATTTCCGCCAGAGCTTGTGTTGGAGGAGCAATATGCCATTTTCATAATATGCATTCGAATTTAATGCTTACCTCTTTGTCGACGCCTATTAACAAACTATTACATTCACCTGTTACAAGTTATTGTATTTTAACAGTCAGAATGCATATTGAATACATCAAAGTGCTGCTAAGTCAGACAAATCAAAATGTTTATCCAACTTAACAACGCCTGATATATGCAATTTCATTTTCAAGTGAATGTTATACATGTAGTTTTTCAATAGGCAAATTTGAAAACATTACGAAAATTATCTGTTGTATTTCTTAGCGGATAGGCACTGTGCTATGCTAGGTTTCTGAAATTACGCTTAAGTTTATTCTGGAGTGTTTACTGTCGTTTTATAATTCCCTGTCATGTTATGTCGAATATATCTTTTCAATTATACAGTTGAATTGTCTTAATATTAATATTCCATCTGTAACTCATAACAGTAATGATCCAGATTGGCTTTACATGTATACAAGAATATTCTTTTCACTGTACATCTTCATATTATAGACTAACATTGAAACTGTCTAGATTTTATTTACATCATTCATATCAAGCGGAAAAAAAATGCCATGTATACTGTATATACTGCAATATTCTTTTTAGGTATTCAAATAATCTTACACCATTAACTCTAGCTAGTACATGTAGCTAGCTATACATTCAACTCCTGTTGATTTTCAGAGGCTTGGGCCTCCTTGCAAATTAAATCCTCTATCTGAGAAATCTAATCAGATGAGGACTAGTTTGTATAATGTGTGGGTATCTGTTGATTTCTATTGCAAATTCGTTCTTATTTTCAAAAATAAATAGCAAGCGAAAGCTTTGAAACTTAATTTGAATTTCACTCTTCAATATTTGTTTTACTTGCATTGCAAATTCATTTGAGTTTTGAAAAATGTAGATGAAATAAAGAATAGCAAGTGAGAGCATGGCAAAATAAAGTTGAATTTCATTAATGTGAGTAAAAGAAATTTTAGCGAGGAAGCATAACCAGGAAAAAAGATTTTGATAGAATGTGAGAGAACATGTTACATGTACTAGTGTATGAATTTGGAGGAAGGGGAAGAATTAATGAAAGGAGGGAGAAACTGGCATGACATTGTGGGGGGGGGGGGGGGGGGGAGGTGTGGAAATGAGAGTGGAGAAAGAACCGGTACATGTACGCAGTCTAAACATGGTGTAGAACTGGGGTCGTTTAGATCTCCTTTTCATGCGACAGAGGATTATTGAGGATTAAACATAATGTACGTGTAAGGAATTATGTGGCACTTGAAACAGCAAAGAAAGACAAAGGAAGGAATTATCAAGGCCAAAACACAAGAGTTACTCATTTTTATTATAAAAATTTAAGAGGTTTTGAAAAATCATTATTTCAGTGAAAAATCTGTATCCGGATGTTGAAAAATCATTATTTGGTATGATACCTTCTGTATTCTCAAAGTTCAGTAGGAAACACTGAAGATCTGTACAAAATATACATATACGGATCCAATTAGGTATATGACTAATCTGTTGGGGTTATTTAAAGAGCAGTTGCAGTGCATGTATTTTAGATTTACTTGATTTAATTTTGATTAATATACCTTTCTTGAGATGCAATTTGGTGTCAAATGATCATTTGAATGATACAATTTTGAAAAAAAAGAAAATGTACTGCTCTCTCTAAAGAAGCAATAAAATATTTTCAGGATTATGTAAATATGCTCAGTGGCGGATTGGGGGGGGGGCACCATTCTTAAGGGCTGGTCACATTTTTCCGATAACGATAACGATAACAATAAAAAGATTATCAATTAAAGGTCATAGTTTTAGTAGGGCAGCTCTAGAGTGTACCTTAAATGAAAAATATCGTTATCGTTATCGTTACCGACAAATATGACCACCCCTTTACATTATGTGCATGGATGAAATGTAGGATATAATTAGACCATCGGATGAGGGAGGGTGTGGGAGGGGTAAAAGGTCTTTTCATACCTACTACCCTCCCCCCCCCCCCCCCCCCCGCCCTTTCCCGCTTGTCACTTCGCTATACTGATCTCTCACATAATAAGCCCCGTACTGGCGTTCAAGTTTAATTGCAAGCAAAGGTCAAACTTTATCAATAAATTTGCTCCACCAGTCCTTAAAACTTGTGATTCCAGAATATGCTTCCCTTCCACACTATGAACATGGCGAACAAAGAAGCGGACAAAATATACAGCTCCTCCTTGTACCTTCCACAATTGCCCGGGTAGACAAAAGAACATCCCTTCATTTCTATTACGTAAAAATATGTAGAACAGGGGAGCGTTTCATCAAGCATTTTTACCGACAACTGTTATAAGCTACTGAAATCCTTGCATCTGATTGGCTGAGAGCAAATTTGTCAGTAAAAATCACTGACAAAACGCTTAATGAAACGCTCCCCAGGTGTCACATGAATATTCACCTGGTCTACTTTTGTTTACCAGAGCAATTGTGGAGGTACAATGAGGAGCTGTATATTTTGTCCGCTCTCTTTGTCATCGTGTTCATAATGCCACATACTCCACACGTACAGCAAGTCCAAAAGACACAATTACACCAATATAGAAGCAAAAGGTGTAATTATATTTAATATTGTTTTGCTTCAGGTCTCCTCGATCTGCATACAGTCATGTACTAAGCCTTTTCAACAGATTGAAAAAATGCACTTTTCAAATTCCCTTTTCTTTATAAATTATTTGTGCAAATCCAATGACAATGCCAGGGGTCTACAGCAGCATTTTTCAACTTTTTTTTAAGTCACGGCATGCACCAGGTTAAAAATTTGGTGTCACCCCAACCAGTGGCGTATCTGGACCTTGGCGTCGTGGGGGGGGGGGGGGCATTTGAGCTAATCGTGATCCATGTAGGCCTATTCAGGAAGCCAATCCCCCGCCCCCCCCCCCCCAAAAAAAAAAAAAAAAAAATCAATTTCCTTGGCCCTTATTTGCGTTGAAAGGGGAGTGTAAGGCGACGGAAGTTTCTTTTACCACTGCAGTGAGAATTTAGTAGCCATAATTCATATAGTTTCTTTTCTTTTCATATGTGCGTTATAAAGAGAGAAAAGCTAGAGGACTAGAGGAGGGCAGTTTCCAGAGTAGAGTCAGAGACAGAAACAGAACTCCTAAAACTAAGTTGGACGTCAGGGAAGTTTCTTTTATATTTTGCACGAGTACGAGTGCGCTAAGGTGTAGATATACTGTTTAAAGCCTCCAATTGGTAAGTTTCTTTTGCTATTACTATGCATTAAAGTCATATTGTTTTAAAAGAAATATGAGTGTTATAAAGTATTATAAAGAGAGATGATAATTATTAGAGTGAATTGTAATGAACCTTTGTAAACATTGTTAGTTGTGAGGAAATTATAAGAGTCTAGTTAGAGATAACATTCTTAACGTAACGTGAGATCATTTAGTGTTTAGTCTGTTGAAGTAAGTTGTGTCCTTGGTATTTAGATAAGAACTAGGTCCACTTGCTTCTTGAATTACCTCTGTGAGTTAGATGCATCCAATCAAGTAATGAACAGAGTCTGCAGCAGGAAGAACAAAGCAATAATGGTGAATTATTAGATCCAGTTCTGATCACAGTCCTCTAGTATTGCTACAAGGCTACAAGCATTGTTGTTTGCATTGCAGTATTTTATCTTAGAACTTAAAACTTGGAACTTGGGAATTGGAATGACGAATAAAAGTTATTTCGCACAAGCCAACACCGGTTCTACGAATATATATTTCTTGGAGTGTATTTAAGTTTGAATTCCGGCCTGCTTACCGCGTGGTGCAAGGCGGCAGCCACACCATCCTTTCTTAAGTTTTCAATTCCATAACTTTGATTTGAATACAATTTTATTTGCAAAATTGGTAACATCGGTGTATACCCAAAATTATGAATTTATACGTTTAGCGAAGCAAGAGAGCTTTTTTTCTCCAAATTTTATTTTTAATTAAAGTTTTAGGACGCTTATAGGCCTACATTATTTACAATTATATACATGAATTAATATATTGATAATGTTTAATATTGATTAAAATTAATGTTTAAGGATAGGCCTATTTTAGAGAGGTTTCAGTCCAATATTACATACGAATTACAAACAGCTTGAGTTTTCGCAATCGGGCTTTACCTGCTGAGGAGAGTCTTTGCCCTTTTGTTCATTTTAAAAATTTGGGTTCATAACCTATAAGTCCTATAGGCTATACTTTTTTATGCCTCCGCCCACCGTAGGTGGTGCCGGAGGCATTATGTTTTCGGGTCGTCCGTCCGTCCGTCCGTCCGTCCCCTTTTCGTTCTCGCGATAACTTCAAAACCTTTTTTTTTTTTAATCAGTTTGTAACTTGGCCAATGTATGCATATGGGAGGGACGATGAACTGATTAGATTTTGGGGTCTCAAGGTGAAAGGTCAAAGTCACAGAGGTAATTATGTAGATAAAAATGGTTTTATAGGATTATATTAAGGAAATAACAAATGCCATAATTTCAATGCTAAAATATTGAAGAAAATTTGTTCGCGAAAATTTGAAAAAATAAAGATGTAATTGCTTTGTTCGCTATATCATGTAATTTTATATGACTCCTGCTAAATATTGCGCCCCCAATATAGGATAAAGTGTATAAAACAGCATTTGCAAAGATTCAACTTTTGAAAGAAATCTCAACTGTAGGTATAGCCTTGCTGCATTTCTCGACTCTTTCTCAAGTCTATAGGGTTTTCGTTATTTTTGCTCCCTATTGTAGAAGTGAGTGAATAGAAAACTGTTTATCAATGTATAAAATTCGAGCTTCTCAATTGCAAACTTTCTGGGTAAAATGCACCAGAAATTGCGTTTTTTACGGTTAAAAATTGAAAATTTGCCGCTTGGTCGCTTTGCTCCCTCGCTAACGTAGAAAAGTTTGGGCACTCGGGCGCCATAATCCCGAGATACGCCACTGGCTTCGCTCCCTCGCCGGTCATTCCCCCCCCCCCCCCCCCCCCCTTAGTAGTGAACACGGGTCGACACCCCTGGTACAGACCATTTTCTTGTCATTATTCAACATAGTTCTGCCATAGGAGTGCATTCCTAACGTGTAATTTGCCCAGGAGCTTAACATGTTTTCTTTTATTTCATCATTAATTGAGTATATATATGATTCTTGCAGCTATAGTGTACAAAATGATGATCATGTGTTTCAAATTTTGCTGAAATAAAAATACATAGTATTGATCTTATGTCATAAAGTGTAGCAATTATCTTTAATTTATCACATGTACATGTATATCACAACTCCAAGAAATATAAACATCCCAAACGGCTTATGGTAATATTGTTCATAAAATATAGGCCTATATTATGCCATCTTGTCAATTTGGTTTTTGGTAACTGAACCATGGATGTATAGTGTTGAAGTTTGTGTGCATACGGAGTTTTCAAATCATCAAGTTCTGCAAGTGTTTACATTAATATCCTCATGGCCCATGTTTATCATTGAAGTGTTTTTTTGTACCCCCTCCCTATCTTTTTATTTGTTCCTGTTGTGAAAGGTCCTAATACTAGCTTTATAAACTAGCAAAATAAGCAGCATCTGAAAATCTTCTCGTGGATATTTTTTCATTAATCCAAACAGGTTCTTTTCTATTCTTTCAATAAAAACATCATTCTGTAAGCCTGTGTTCCAAAGTAAATATTTGCCTTAGTCTTCCTTTTCAACAAAATAAGGGCCAAGAAGAACCAATCCTCGAATACGCTGTACAATACTTTGCAAAATCAAAAAATCCCTGTTAATTAAGGATCTACGACGAGTCGTAAGAATAGCCACTTCCTTATGTTTTGCCATTGAATATTATGTAGTGCATAATTCGCACGATGGGAGGGTTCGGTTCAGTGAAAGTAAACGAGGTAAAATTGAAAATGATGATTTGCCTGGATTATAACAAGTTGAGTAAGTTTATGAAGAAAATGCTGTATAAATAAGAATTTAGTCACGTTAGTGTCCTATAATGGCAGATAGCCAGATAGGCAGTATGCAGCTGACAGTATGACAGATTAGGTCAGGTCAGAGGGGTCAGCTAGTTCAGGGTCAAGCTATTTAGGTGTACATGTGTGATATGTATTATGCAAGGTTATGATGAATGATATTGGGTTAAAGAGGATATTTTGTTTGTGACCAACTCACCTTTACAGCAGAAAGTACATCATATATGGAAATTTAATAACTCAAAATTCCTCAAATTATACTAGTTATAGAACAAGGTAACATAATGCATAGGGTTTATATATTTCGTGTTTGGGTCTGTTATTGGATTTATTAGAGACAAAGATTACATTCACATTTAGAGAGTGAATATGGACAATGTATACAAGCTGTATTATTCATTCATCAGCTTATCTATGCTCATTAGCATTTATGTTATTCAACAATGCTTATGACTCTGTTCTTATTTGTTTCATTAAAGGTTGAACCGTTTGCCAGTTGGAGTATTGGTGTCAACACAAGCGTGTCACTTGAGTGATTATTTGTCATCAGTGGCCTTTAGTAGAGTCTTAATTATCGTCAACATCAGTTCAACAACAGTTGGTTGTGACTATACGTCGTCAAGATGAGTGACATCAATGTTGGCAGTGATATGGGTGCGAAGTCAGATGCTGGTCATCAAGACACAGTAACCAGTGATGTTAAGCCAGTGGATGATGGGGTTAAGCTTGATGGCATCAAGCCGGAGGACTCTGTCAGCCAGTGTGGAAAGAGCTCCACCTCATCCACTTCCTCGAGGCTGAAAGCGATGGCTAGGAGGGCAGCCTTTGAGGTAGAAGCAGCAGCTCTCGCTGAACAACAGGAATTTGAGCTTGAAGAGCTTCGGCTTAGGCAACGCAAGGCCCAGCTGGCATTGAGAACCCAACTCAAGGTTGCACAAGTCGAAGAGAAGGTATATACTTGTGCGTGAGTGGTCAAATTTGTGGTTTGCAGTAAACACACATTGGATCAACATCACAACACCAATTAATCGATACATTTAAGCACCATCCTTACAAGAAAAGACTAATTAGATTCCAGAAATGCATCACTATATTTTTATTACTATATCACACAATCATCGAATGAATAATCATCATTATTGCATAACTCAAAAATAACAAGTTTGCCAAGACAATAGTGATAATAATAATTATAATACGGGTATCCTATAAATGGAAGTGATGACAGTCCATGCAGACCAAAGTTCGCGGTTCACAGTCAGTTGTTGTAGAGTCGGATGCTGGGGTTGATCACTGAACAGCCTAGTCCAAGGAGAAATATAGTCAATCACAACGATGTATACCTCCCTCTGACTTGGCGTGATAAATAATAGCAAGAGCAAGCAGATAATATGAAAGGTCCACGAGAAACGATGATAAATTATGCACGATAATATCCAGAGTAATTCTCAGACGTAATGTAGAAATTCTGCGGTAATAATAAGCATATATAGTCCACGGTGGATGAGCAGTAATTTTCTTCACAGAGTAATGGTCGCTGTAAAGTGTCCCGCAGAGATAATTTTCTCACAGAGTGATGGTCTCTGTGAAATGTCCAGCCGATGTTCCTAAGAAAAGCGAGGAAGTCGGGGGCAGTGGACACGTAGGGGTTCACACAAGAAGAAAGTTGAATAGCTGTTGGCAGGTCGGGGCGAGCTGTACTGTCAACCAGCAGGCTAACTTAACTGCAAAGTCGACATGAGGCGACCCAACGAGGATCGGGGAGTGAACTTAGTCCAATATGATGTCCAGTGTGGCCTGACTGTATAATGTTGAATGTGTCCTTGTGAGTTCTCTTATGAGGGTATTTATAGCCTTACAGAGGATCGAACGGTAATATGCAAATATCAACCTTGACCTTATTGGTCAGTTAAAATAAAATGTTAAGTTGACAAGAACATACTAAAGTGTGCTAGTTTGCAATTTTGTAAGTCAATTTGTACAAATATAAAATGACATGTCATGAAAACAATTAATGCTGTAACAAGAGCAAGTTAAGATAAACGGAGTTATATAAATGGTTTTATCATAATCCTACTAAAAAGGTGTAAAAGTACCATAAATTGTAGGAAATGTATCAATATTTCTCAAGTTCGCTGGCTTGAGTGAGCGAGGATACTGTGTGTCTTTTGACACCCTCTTTTCAGAGCAGCTTAGTGCGCTAACAGAAACTATTTTGTTCAGCTTGTTGACCGAGCTGCCCTGAGCAGATATGAAGGGATTATCCTCTCATTGCGTGTGCATAATGGTAATGACTAATTGTAGTTCTCAAAATTAACTGATATTCAAGATAAATAATAACGTGTATGGCATATTCATTCTCAAATTATAATAATAATTATTAATATAAACATTAACAAGAAAGGCGCTACATACTCAACAAGATTGAGATGTTTCAGCATCTGGTACACCGGAAAGTATTCCACAAAGCCGTCAGTAGTGCTCACTTCTACTCCTGCAAATCCTTCTAGTGCAGCTGCGAGTACTTTTGCAAGGCTAGATGAGGATGCGACAATCCCGTATCCACTTCCAGAGAGAGAGATGCTGTTCTCTTGCAATTGCTTCATCAAGGACAGCAACAGCAGCAGAGACTGCTGGAATCAGTATCCCTCCCTCATGCTGATCTCGACAAGTATGATGGTGATCCATTGAAGTATCATGAGTTCTGGCGAGGATTTGAAAATTGTGTTGACCAGACAACCGTGGATGATGCAGTGAAGCTAAATCGCCTTCTACGCTATTGCTCTGGAGATGTGAAGAGGTTGGTTCAACCATGTTTGATTATGAAGGCATCAGAAGGCTACAGTAAAGCCAAGACCATCCTGCAGGAGAAATATGGTAATCCGGTGCTCATTGCGGATGCCTGGTTACGTAAGGTAACTGAAGGCAAAAGGATAAGTCCCCAAGACAGGCGAGGCCTTGGAGAGATGGCAGACGAAATTCTCATCTGTGTACAAACATTAGATGCGATTGGCCAGAGTTCTGAGCTGACTTCACAGCGCATCCTTCAACAAATAGCAGAAATGCTGCCGTATCACCTGAGGGCGAGATGGTTGAAAGTCGTTGGTACAGCTCGGAAGGAAGGTAGACTTCCTTCTATCGTAGACCTAGTAACCCTCCTGCAGGAGGTTGCTAAAGAGGAAAATGACCCAGTCTTCGGCAAGTTGATGGAGAGAGACCATGCCTCTAAGACATCAGCCATGACTAAGAAGGCTTCTGGTAAGGCACAAAGGGGGGCCTTTACAACCAGCACTGATACCGAAGATAGTGGTAAGAAAACAAGGACATGTGTGAAGTGCAAGGGAGACCATTCCTTGTTCGGCTGTGAGCAATTCAAACAGCTTATGCCTGAAGAAAGACTGAAGTTGGCCCAGAAGGAGAAACTTTGTTTCAACTGCTTGAAGAAGGGCCATAGAGCAAATGGATGCAAGGTCAACCGTACCTGTACAGTGAAAGGGTGCAATATGAAACACACCAAATTCCTGCATCTTACAAGACAGCCTTCTCAGCCTAGTAGAAGTGAATCTCCGTCAAATGTCCAGGAGCCACAAACTGATGAACTTTCATCATCATCTGAAGTAGGTGCAGCTAGTCACCACTCGTCAGCTTCACAAGTAGCTGAGGCAACCAGTAACGTCATAGGGGCCGGCAGCAAGGTTGCACTCCCTATTGTACCAGTACGAGTGAGAGCCAAAGGGAAGGACGTTTACTCTGACACCTACGCCCTCTTAGACAGTGGTTCGACCTCGACATTTTGCACCACAGAACCACAAGGTTAGGGCTGAA
The DNA here is from genome assembly GCA_025617745.1 of Heliocidaris erythrogramma. Lineage (NCBI taxonomy): Eukaryota > Metazoa > Echinodermata > Echinoidea > Camarodonta > Echinometridae > Heliocidaris > Heliocidaris erythrogramma. The sequence goes on from CM046858.1 coordinate 53,950,618, forward strand.
GGGAGAATTCAGAGGCTCTCAATGTCGACATTAGATAAGCCCAGCAGTGTGATGACATGCAAAACTGTCAGCCTTGTGGTAGAGAGTCTATCAACTGGGCACAAGCTGAATCTTCCTCATGTGTATGCGAAGGAACAGATCAATGTGAGCCGTTCACACATTGCTGAGGTGAGCGACACCAAGCGGTTTCCACATTTGGCGGATGTGGACGTTCCTGTGGCCAGCCCTCGAGAGGTGATGCTTCTTATCGGCCAAGATGTTCCTGAAGCATTGGTACCTTTAGATGTCAGACGTGGCAAGGCTGGAGACATCTATGCAGTGAAGACGGTGTTAGGATGGACACTGAATGGACCTGTAGATCATGAAGGTGATCCAAGTAGTGAACCATCATCTCATTTCATTGCCAATGATATCCGATTGGATGCGCAAGTGACCAAGTTCTGGAAAATGGAGGGGACTGAATATCTCACAGATGACTCTAAGGGCACGTCAGTGAATGACGCGATTCCGTTAGAGGTGTGGAGAAAGTCCATACAGAAGGTGGATGGACATTATCAGTTGTCCATACCTTTCAGAGAGAGCCAGCCCTGTCTTCCTAATAACCGCCACCTTGCAGAGCAGAGGTTGCAGTCACTCAAGAGGAGATTGGTCAGAGACGAGAGGCTTCACATGAAATATGCTGATGGCATCAGTCAACTTCTTGACACCATCACCATCCAGTGCTAACTGATGAGAAACCAGACAAGGTGCGGATAGTGTTCGATTGCGCATCAAAGCACAAAGGAACGTCGTTGAATGACAAGGTCTTGCAGGGGCCGGATCTGACCGTCTGTTGATGGGAGTGTTGCTGAGATTTCGGCAAGAACCAGTAGCTCTGATGTCTGACATAGAAGGGATGTTTCATCAAGTCAGAGTACCTCTGGCTGAGAGAGATGTTATGAGATTCCTGTGGTGGCCAGGCGGTGACAGATAGGCAGCCTAAGAAGTACCGAATGTGCGTTCACCTCTTTGGAGGAACTTGGAGCCCAAGTTGCTGTAATTTTGCCCTCCATCGAACAGCTGCAGACAATCAAGACGTCTTCACTCCAGAAGGCAGTGAGAGCTATACATAGAAATTTCTATGTGGATGATTGTCTCATCTCAGTGAAGAGTGAGGAAACTGCAGTGAGACTGGCAGCTATCCTAAGAGAAGGCCTGAAAAGAGGAGGTTTCAAGCTGACAAAGTGGCTCAGTAACAGACCACAGGTCTTGGAGTCTATTCCAGAAGATGATCGAGCGAAGAACGCTAAGGGGCTAGATCTAGATCTTAATCATGATGCTCTTCCAGTCGATAGAGCATTAGGCATCACTTGGGATGTGGAGCTGGATAGTTTTCTGTATAAGTTCACCCCCAGAGACAAGCCTCGAACCCGACGCGGGCTGCTGAGTGTCATATCTTCAGTGTACGATCCTCTTGGCTATGCCAGCCCATTTGTCTTGAAGGCAAAGATGATATTGCAAGAACTGACAAGGATGAATCTCGGCTTGGATGACAAGATTCCAGACGCTGAAAGACGCCAGTGGGATGAATGGATTGGTGAATTGCCCAAGATGGCAGACTTCAAGGTGAATAGGTGCATCAATTATTTGGAGCAGTAACAGAATTTGAGTTACATCATTTCTCAGATGCATCAGAGAAGGCGTATGGGGCAGCCTTGTACTTAGTCATGAAGAATGGTGATGGCCTGGTGCATAGCAGCCTATTAGTAGCAAAGTCACACCTAACGCCACTCAAGAGAGTAACCATCCCGAGGCTCGAATTGATGGCAGCTACGCTATCTGTGAAGCTTGACAGAATGATCAAAAGAGAACTGGATGCTCCAGTCACACAGTCTGTATATTGGACTGATAGTACCATTGTTCTACAGTACATCAGGAACACTGATAAGAGATTCCATACCTCCGTCGCCAATAGGCTTGCTGTAATTCATGAGGGATCTTGCCCAGATCAATGGTACTATGTCAACACGGATGCTAATCCTGCCGATGATGTTTCAAGGGGGATGGGAGCCGAAGAGCTAAAGAAAAAACCACGAGGTGGTTGGAAGGACCAGGCTTCCTTCGTCAGCCAAAGAGCAGTTGGCCACAGGACCCCACCCTTAGGACAACATTAGTTGAGGGAGATATAGAAGTCAAGAAGACAAGAGACAATGTTCAGACATTCTTGACCGATGCAGAAGGTCCAAGTGCAGTAGACAAGCTGATCGAGCATTATTCCTCTTGGCACAGACTGTTGAAAGCAGTCGCCTGGGTCTTGCGAGTGAGACAGCTATTGCGGAGCAAGATCCATGGATCCAAGGATCACTTTCCACAGAAGAGTTGGCCGCAGCTGAAGAGGCACTAGTTCGATATGTACAGCAAAGTACTTATGATGAAGAGTATGACATCCTTCTGCAGAGCATGAAGAAGGGACCAAGAGAGGTGGTTAAGCAGATCAAGCGGTCTAGCCCCCTCTACAAACTAGATGCTAGACTGACGAACAGAGGGCTGATGTGTGTTGGTGGACGTTTAGGCAATGCACCACTAGAGGAGAGAACGAAGCACACTTTGATTCTACCGCCGAAGCATCATGTAGTGAATTACTACTTGTCAGGCATTTCCATCAAGTGTCAGGACACTCCGGGAAGGAGTATGTTCTATCTCTACTCAGACATCAGTACTGCATGGGTGATCAGAGGGAGAAGAGCTGTGAGACAGGAATTGGGAGTTTGCTTCAAGTGTAAACGTCAAGCAGCAGCTCCAGTGGGACAGAAGATGGCTGATTTACCACAAGATCGGGTGACTCCAGAAAAACCACCCTTCTGCCATGTTGGAGTTGATTGCTTCGGACCGTTCATGGTAAAACAGGGTAGAAGTCAATTAAAGAGGTACGGCTGTATTTTCACGTGCCTAGTCATACGAGCGGTCCACATCGAGATTCTGCATTCCATGAACACAGACTCTTTCTTGAACGCATTGCAGAGGTTCATATCTCGTAGAGGTAGGCCAGAACTAATCAGATGCGACAATGGCACCAACTTTGTAGGTGCAGAGCGTGAGTTGAGGGAAGGAGGTAAGCGATGGAACCAGCAGAAAATCCATGAACATCTCCTACAGAAGGGAATCGAATGGCCCCTTACAAAAAAACTGTATGGTAGATGTATGGTATGGCTCTATGGTATATGGTATTTCTATGGTACAGCTCTATGGTAGAAACATTTTCTATGGTATACCATACGGTGTAGATATGTGGCAAGTGGTATGTATATGGTAGATCTCTATGGTAAATGCTTGTTCTATGGTATACCATATCATTAGATATATGGCGTGTGGTATTTATATGGTACATCTATATGGTAGATGCCTGTTCTATGGTATACCATACGGTGTAGATATGTGGCAAGTGGTATGTATATGGTAGATCTCTATGGTAAATGCTTGTTCTATGGTATACCATATCATTAGATATATGGTGTGTGGTATTTATATGGTACATCTATATGGTAGATGCCTGTTCTATGGTAAATTATATGATGTAGATATATGGTGAATGGTATGTATATGGTACATGTATATCTCTATGGTACATGACTGTTCTATGATATACCATATAATTAGATATACATGCGGTATTTATATGGTATATCTATATGATAGATGCCTGTCCTACAGTGTATGGTAAATCATATGATGATGTAGATATATGGTGAATGGTATGTATATGGTATATATCTATGGTAAATGATTTTTCTATGGTATACCATATCATTAGATATATGGTGTGTGGTATTTATATGGTACATCTGTATGGTAGATGCCTATTCTATGGTAGATGCCTATTGTATGGTAAACCACATGATGTTGATATAAAGTGAAAGGTGTGTATGGTACATCTCTAAGTTAACCCTAACTTACCGGGGGGGGGGTATTATGGCCCCCTGTAGTTTTTGTATGGTATTATCTATGGTAGATGTATAATAATAATAATAATATAGAGAATTTGTAATGCGCCGACTCCACATGACTAATGTGCTCAAGGCGCAATGGAGAGGAAAAACTTGCAAGTACACAAAAATACACAAAAATGATACAACAACAGTGTGAAAGTAAATCTACCGGTACTGAAAAGCCTTTTTTGAACAAATGAGTTTTGAGGGCATTTTTAAAGCAATCTACACCTGACATATAACGGATATCCTGTGGCAATTGATTCCACAGGTAAGGTCCAGCATGAGCAAATGACCGATCCCCCCATGATTTCTTAGTTTTGTTAAGAATAATAATAATTATAATCGATTTTGTAAATGCTTCGCTTATGGGCTATTTCATTTAAGGGGCCGGGATGTTGTATCTGGTTTAGAGGTTTTGTATTGTCTTATTTTTGATGGGCATTGTGACGTCATAAGCGAGAGTTTTTATCACTTTTCCAAGCTTAGCCGTTGAGGGCGAAAATGTTTTGGTTGAGGAGCTAATGCACGTATGTCAGGACGTGTTATCGACACTAAAGATCACTGTTATTTTTGCCGTTTTTCACACAAGCCCAATGTTGTAAGTAGAAAATATCAAAGATTATTGAAGTTAAATGATTTCTTTCTTGTTTGAAGCTATGGTGTATAAAACTGAAGAAATGTGGGTTAAAAGGGTTGTAGTTTGAGTACGAGATTTATGTTTTTGCCATTGAATATTATGTAGTGCATAATTCGCACGATGTGAGGGTTCGGTTCAGTGAAAGTAAACGAGGTAAAATTGAATATGCAGCTGACAGTATGACAGATTAGGTCAGGTCAGAGGGGTCAGTTAGTACAGGGTCAAGCTATTTAGGTGTACATGTATATGATATGTATTATGCAAGGTTATGATGAATGATATTGGGTTAAAGAGGATATTTTGTTTGTGACCAACTCACCTTTACAGCAGAAAGTACATCAGTATATATGCAAATTTAATAACTCAAAATTCTTCAAATTATACTAGTTATATAGAACAAGGTAACAATATGCATAGGGTTTATATATTTAATGTTTGGGTCCGTTATTAGATTTATTAGAGATAAAGATTATATTCACATTTAGAGAGTGAATATGGACAATGTATACAAGCTGTATTATTCATTCATCAGCTTATTTATGCTCATTAGCATTTATGTTATTCAACAATGCTTATGACTCTGTTCTTATTTGTTTCTTAAAGGTTGAACCGTTTGCCAGTTGGAGTATTGGTGTCAAAAGCAAGGAAGTCACTTGAGTGATTATTTGTCAGCAGTGGCCTTTAGTAAAGAGTCTCAATTATCGTTCAACAACAATTGGTTGTGACTACACGTCGTCAAGATGAGTGACATCAATGTTGGCAATGATATGGCTGCGAAGTTGGATGCTGAGTGCGAGCCCGCGCACAGCGATTGTAGGTGCTTTCTACTTTAATTGCTCATTGCACCTCACTCGGTCATTTTCGTCATTTTTAGTAAATGTAAACATGAAAGGTCAGACTTTTCTCCTTCTAAAAATATGTTTATCGAAACATAAAATAAGTTTTGTTATTTTTACAGGGGAAAAGCCGTCTTATTTTGTTGAAGCTTCGCTTCCTTCCTTTTCAGTACATTACAATACAAATTGCGTAAACGCCGTCGCACACCCACTTATAAATAAAGGTACAATTTTGCACCCTTCAAATGCAACACTGGCAGCACCTTTTTGGGTGCAACTTTGCACCCTAAGAAGCTTTTTGCACCTTTAAAGGTGCAGTTAGCTACAATTTGCACCCTTAAAGGGTGCAGAGTTGTACCCTTTATATAGAAAAGGTACAAATTTGCACCCTTTGGATGCAAACGCTTCTGCACCCTTAAAGGTGCAAAGTTGCATCTTTTAGGGTGCAAACGGGCATTAAAGGGTGCAAACAAGAACAAAAAGGTGCATTTTTGCACCCTTTTCATGTAGGGTTCAAGATTGCACCAAAAAAGGTGCTGCCAGTGTTGCATTTAGGGTGCAAACCTGAACCTTTTTTTCTAAGTGTGCACGCGGTTAGATCAAGGTCTGTGATAACTCCTTGGTTCGATCGATACCCCATTCATTGGCCCCCATTGTCGTCTGCTAATGGTCGGGCGATTATCTGCCAAGTCATGCATTGTGCCCTGCATTTTACACGTGTTTCCGACTCATTTTGTAGTCATATTCTGACCAGCATTGTGACATTATCACTCTAAATAATTTCTATATCCCATGTATCAGGGAACTGTTTTTTCAGATGAACATTATTTATTCAATAAGACAAAAATAATCCTATTTACTTTCGAATACATTTCTCATGATTTGTCATAACTATTTGTTTTATTTCTCCCGCTTCATTCGTTTATTTCTCTATCTATCCATCTCTCTTTCAACGCTTTTTTCCCTATGTAGTTGTTTTATCAATAAAACAATTTATTAAAATCATGTACACATATGTGATTTGTTTTGTTTGTAATGGGAAAAGAGCTAAATGAATTACAGTGAGTGGAACAAAATAATACTTTATCACATCTCAATGCCGCCTGCTCTCTCTCTCTGAACTCGTCAGGAAGTTCGTGCAATTAAAACTTTGTTTCAGTGCGTTTTATTTCCGCATTGCATGCAATTTTTATTATAAAAGGATGTGGCTATTTATCAGAGTTTGATCGATTTTAAAAAAAATAGAGAGAATCAGAAAGGAGCATGATATCGAGAGTGTAGTAATTGTATGTTTCGAGGAAAATGTTGAAACAGAAAGACAAGAGTTGAGTTGGATAATGACAAGAATCATAAACAAACTAAAACGATAAAGAAATAATTATGTTTTTAAAAAATAACAGCGATGGGGGGGGGGGGGGGGGGCAATGACAACAATGACGATCGGCGATCCCGATAGTATAGCAATCAATGTTGGTAATTTCTAGTCGCCCCCCCCCCCCCCCCTTCCCTGGCCGTGACAAGAAATTGATGACAATATATCGTGTCAGGACATGTAAACACATTTATGTTAGAAAAAGAAAACGTGTGACTGTGAGTTTTAAGTTTATTGTAATGTAGGCTTACAGCCAAGTTAATTACGAAATCAATATATCTTTATAGTGATGTTGCAATATCTGCAATAACAGCCCGCCTTCCCCCTTATTATTATTATTATTATTATTATTTTACAGCAGATGACGGAATCGGGAATAAAATAAAGATGCATGAAATTAAAGCTTTCAAAGTATGCAATATTATGGTTATCCTTTTGACACAAATCCCAGTCATCAGGATAACCATTTAACGGGCTGTACTGTGAATTTCAAAATGAGCATTAATAATTGGGTTCCCGTAATTCTTGGGGTTGTAGTTTTATCATATTGATAGCATGGCAGCGCATGTTTACAGTTCATTCTTGTATACATGTATTCAGTAGGTCGACCTACGTATACTTCCTCTTCTTTCAAAATGCTAATCCTTGTTAGTAGTCCACGGAACTGAGAAAGCGTTTCATTTTGAAAAGGTTCATTGAAATTCATGAATGAAGCGCTGAATTTGCCAATTTCAATTGATATAATCCTTGACCAAGCTCCTTTTATTTTATTTTATTTTATGAACTTGGATTTCGGAAAAGAGTAGAATGGTTCATTCATGAATGAAGGGCTGAATTGGCCAATTTCAATTGATATAATCCTTGAGCAAGCTCCTTTTATTTTATCTTATGAACTTGGATTATAAGGAGCAACGTCAAGTTATCAAAGCACATGATGTTTGGAACAGGGAGGCAATTTCTTGTCATTGACCGGGATGGATTGGAGGCGGAGGGGCTCTCTCTCTCTCTCTCTCTGGCTCTATCTTCCATAGCTCTCATCTATAGTACACACTTTCCTAAAAACATTAAAAAAATCAATAAACAGCCAATCAAAGGTAGTATAGTTGATGGGTGCACAGCAATTTAATTCCTACGAGAAACAACAAATCATGTGCTTATTTCAAATCAGTTGATGAAAAATGCCTTAGATAAAAAAATAAATAAGTAAACAACGTGAGGATCGAAGTCGGGAGTGTAAATGTAGTGAATACGCACATAACCAACGAACGTAGAGGGCGTCAATACTTTGCAGTATTGCTATCACCGACCTCTACGACCTGGACGTTTCATTGGCTCAGAAAAGTGAAGTCGTGGTCCGCCATGTTGCACTTCTGAAAAATCAACGCGCGAGAAAGCTGGAATACAGATTTGTGTACAATCATGCGGACGCCCATGGTCAAAACGCGCAGACAAGTACAGATGTTCAGTGCGTAACGTGTAATAAACCACATCGCTATCGGAAGAGTAACATGGCCGCGCCCACTTCAAGTGCTCGCACGAGCGGGAATTGGCGATGATCCGTCCAGGTCGTAGAGGTCGGTGATTGCTATGAGGAAGGTTCACTTCTTACGCGCATGCAGTTGAAGTGCGCGCACATTTTGGTAGGCATGCCAACAAAACCATAAATCGAAGAAATACAATGACTGATTGATAGCGACATGAAGACAATATGAGATACTATGAATAGATGCAGATTTAAAAAAAAATATATAATGTAAGAATAAATTATTTGAAACTTTATTCTATTCATGATACCGTGTAAATTTTATTTCTATAATCTATAATCTGATCGTAAATAGGCACCTTTGTGATCAGTGATTGTACCAGTGTGCTAAATTCATGACGTTTTCGGCAAGCTGATTTTGTGACCACTCACAATGCATTTCGGGATAGGGGGTAACCTCTCTCCCGCTGCGGGCGTACTGCTGAAATTAAATAAAATCCATTCGCTGATCCATCTAATAATAATAATAATAATACAACGCACTTATATTGCGCCATCTATCTAGTTAACTATTCCGAGGCGCAATGCGGTATCAATGAATGCGTCGTCTGCTGAGCTTGTTAACGGTATACAGTCTAGCTAGCGTCAGCGTAGGCGGCTGGGCAAGGCGAGGGAAAGGTACCGAGCGTCATACCCTTTCGCTGCACTGGACGTGCCCGAGGACGTATATATAGCTGTGCTGTCAGGGTATGAATATTTCATAATTTATGATAACGGCTAAACAAATCCATAAAACAAAAAAACAAAAACAAAACAAAAACAAACAAACAGCAACAACACCAACGTTAAAGGCAAAACCAGTGATTCTTGCTGCAGGAAATTTAATTGGAAATTGGAAATTTCGACATGAATTCAATTCATAATTATTATCTTTTATTAAAAAGATTTAAATAATTCTATTCACTAATTTTTGGTTATTCATGATTTATTTTTTGTATTATTTTTTATTCATTTATTCAAATATTTTTTTTTTATTAATTAATAATCAATATTATTATTAGGTGTGTATTTATGTATGTATATATTCATTTATTAACCTATTTCATTGTTATTTTTAGAGGGGGTTAAGCTAAATTTAATTTGACATCGCCACCACTTCTATTCAGACCTCACCCAGGGGCGGATCCAGGATTGAGTATAAGAGGGGGCACACAAATGAAGGTTTGTCAAGGTAGACCCGTACTTTGTTGGTCTCGCCAGCTTCTCCAAAAGTCGCTCTGGGGGGGGGGGGGGGGGGGGGGTATGGGGGTCCAGTTTTCCCTCCATAATTTGCTGACAAGCAACAAAAAAAAAAAGAAAGAAAAAAGGTCTTCATTTTTAAAGGGGGCACAAAATGCATACTTTTCTTCCAAAGGGGGGGGGGGGGCAGGGGCCGGAAGTGCCCCCCTGGATCCGCCCCTTCTCTCTTTCCTTTTCACCATATCTTCTCAGTTTCGCCTTTTCTCATCTTATTTGTCTTCCCTCTCTATCTCATACATACACCTTGATCACACGTCCTGGTTCATTCACCCCTCCCCTATATGGTTCATTTCATTGATATGTGAAAGGACCTTTATCATGTTCACAGAATAATTTTCAATTACATGTATATCTTTCTCACAATCAAGATTTAAGGTACAATAGTTTATACACGTCTATTCAGAAATACGTTCATATTTTTTTACTTTTTAATGAATATTTTCTTGCATGCAGAAATGAGGACAGTTTTTAGAGAAGTTTAGACATTGTCTTACTTCTTAAATATACGTTTACTTCTTCTCCTTTAAAAAATCCAACATAATTTATATAATTCATCTGCAGTCATACACTTTTTTCATATACTACAATACAATATAGTTCCATCACAGCCGACTTGTCAAGGTCAAATAATATTCTCTTAGTACAAATTATGTACATGCATTTAAAAAAAAGAATTTCAATCTAAATGAATCATACGTTATTAATTTCAATCCCTTTCCAAGAAGTAAATTATTTGAATTACAATTTAAAGATTATTTACCCACTACACCCCTATACAAAGAAGAAATGACACAAGAAATAAATGACCATCTCTCTTGAAAATTATAAAAATCATTAAAAAAATATTATTCAACATAACATCTTATTTTAACATTTTAATTCAAGTTTTTTAAAGTATAAATGGAAAAAAATCAAATCTACAATCTACCTAAAAACCTCTCTGAGAGAAAACGATGGTCACAGAAATAGCGAAGTGAACCTTCCTCATAGCAATACTGCAAAGTATTGACGCCCTCTACGTTCGTTGCACATGACGTAGCTGTAGCTGTAGCTTTTTGTCAAGATCGATCGGCGCTTTGAACGCTATGATATCACGTGATCGGAGCTCTAGACTATGGAAATAACATTAACATGATCGCGTACGTCTGTACTGTATGTATACCCTAGACAAATTAAAGATTTACGATCCCAAACAAGAATTTCGGGTAAAGTTGAAACGAAATCCTATTTTTCTCAATTTTTCTCCACGTAACCTCATATTTTTTAACGGGTATTGTGAATGAATATATCTACATAATACTACTAAGAATTTTGGCGCATAAGAGCAGATAGTTAGCTGGAAAACTTTGTAAACATTGTTATGTTATTGTTTATTATTGTTATCGTTACTGATATCGTTGATATCGATATGTATATGTGTTGTACGCGATCAGCATTGTGACGTAGTCATCTTATGCGCTTGGAGTTATCCAAACATGGATCTATCGGCTGTGCCGGAATAAAGTTGTTAAATATCATAATGCCGGTGTTTATCTGATCTTATATGTTCTGGTGTCTATGACTATGTACTGGGTGATTCCCAGAGACACAACATGGTGGCAGCCGGAGAAACGTTCTCACGTATTTTGTGAACAAATTGATATAAACTGTGTCAGTCTTCGACGATGCCAGACGTCTCCATGACAACCTCACTGTTTCGACTATGAGGCCGGATCAGACGTGTACGACGCCGATAGCGCCCAGGGACTGGGGCCAGTCAAGCAGCGCATTTTTGTGGACCATGACGAAGTAACTGTGAGTTTCAGTTATAAACCATCACGAATTAACTGTGTTTGTGAGTGTGACGTGAACCCTTATCTCCTCACACGAGATCAGACGTATTTGATGTGAACTGATGGATTCAGACGAGTACGTTTAGCTACTCTACACAAGCCTTTTCCAGGTTCCCGTTCCGGTGAAGTGACCAGAGAGGTCCAGGTCCAAGCCCATGCAGGGTCCCGTTCGGGTGAAGTGAGCAGAACAGTCCAGTTTTCTCCATGACCACGGCAGTTCAGCATCATCATCAACTCAAAACTGTGTCATTTAGCAAGATAGCAGAGGATCTGCGTGAGCTGTTGAGCAAGCATTGTATCATAAGATAGCTGACTTGTGAGTATTCTTCTGTGAAAATAACTGAGAAATAATACTAATCTAAAGTACAGCGAACTCTGTGTGAAGTCGACGAGACCAAGTCCAGTGAACTGAGACCAGAACTAGCAAAGAATTACAATCAAGAACTGAGACAATATGATTATGATTATGAGCAAGAACTTGAGTCAGTAGGACCAAGATAAATGGATAATTAAGACATTGACCTTGCATTTATCTATTTTCATGTTGCCGTTGAATGTGAATGAATTTTTATCATTTTGTGCCTGAAATACAGTGATCCTAATTCTGTGTGCAGATCTGTATGTACTAATACCTAGTCTTGAAATTCAAACTGCAAAATTCAATTTTGAGAAATTGCTATTTCTTGTATTCAAATGAGACAGAGGTCGCAGGATGTGATCTTCCAGTACATATTTTTGAGAAATATTGTCACAACTTTCAAAATTTTAATGCAATACGGTATGTATTATTGAAGGTGAATGTGTGGATTCGTTGAAGCTAGCCAAATTATTCATCTGTTTATACATGTACGTGCTATGTCTGTCTATCAAACCTGGTATAATTGATATATTTGTGAAGTGAATTTATTGCACATACAGTGTACTAACAAAAAATCTAGGTTGACTTTTCATGTAACCAAGATGGCTAGCCTTTAGGTATCCAGAAATGAACTGGAAATATCCAGATTTAGCTGAGGAGCTAAAGCTATTTAAGCAGAGAATGAAATTATGCTTAGATGATAATGAAATAACTGATCAAAAGAAGAGAGCGATCAAGATTAAGATTGCTATTGGAAACGAGGGACTTCGAAGAATTAACTCTTCTGGTTTATCAGATAGTGACCAGGATAACCCCCAGAAGATATGGGAAACCCTCGAAGCTCAGATTGAAGTGAAGGTGAACTTTAGAATTCATAGACTAGAATTCATGCGTCATCGACAGAAGGTTGGTGAAAGCATCGACGAATTTGTAAACCGATGTCGAGAAAAGGCGAAGATGTGTCTCTTCGAGAAAGCTGAGCTAGCAGAAAGGATAATGGAACTCGTTATATCCTCGACACCCATAGAGGCATTCCAGAAATACCTGTTGGATCAGACACAGGGTTATAGCCTAGATAACCTCCTGGATGAAGGGCGGAAATATGAGGCAATAGTTGCAGGCAAGCAGTGTTTGCAGACTCTGGAATCAGGTGGCACAGCTAGTATCAGTGCTGTTTCTCATCCTTCCAAGAGTATGAAATGCCAAAACTGTGGACTGAATCACAAACCCCGCAGTTGCCCAGCATATGGATCTACTTGTAATGCATGCGGGAGGAAGGGCCACTGGAAAAAATGGTGTAAATCAAGGGCCTCCAATGTGGCAGGAAGCGACAACTTCAAGCAAGGCAAAGGTCGTGGACGCCCACGTTACAGATCCAATGATGGACAGGTCAGACGGAGGTCACGCAGCAGGACATCAAGAAACAGGCGGAGTTTCCACCCTCTACAGTTCCAGGTCCAGGAACAGGGTCAAGAGCAGACTTGTGTAGAAGCGCAAGAACACCTTGAATCATTATGTCTGGAAACTATAAACTTCAGCGAAGACATTCATATTGATAGCATTCCAGAGAAAGCTAGAGAGAAGGAGGACGAGCTTTTCGCTAATCTTTCCATATCCCTGAAGCACAAACCAGGTGATCACACCCTGAAAGTCAAAGTAGACACTGGAGCACAGGGTAACGTCCTTCCAACCAGAATCTTTAAGAAGATACACCCAGAGTTGATGGGTAAGGATGGTCATCCTAACAGAGACAAGATTGTCCAGAAGCGGGTGAGGCTACTAGCATACAATCGCACCATCATTCCCCACTATGGATGCATTTCTTTTCCATGCAGACATGAAGATGGTCGCTGGATGGACACAAATTTCTTCATAGTGGATACTAACAGTCCAGCTATTCTGGGTTTACCGAGTTCAACAGCCATGAAGTTGATTATCCTGAACTGTGCTCTACGACAAAGAGAGCACCCACCTCTCCGTGACAAGAAAGACCTCCAGCAGAGATTTCCTGACCGTTTTACAGGTATTGGACGGTTTCCAGGAGAGTTTCGCATAACATTGAAGGAAGATGTCAGGCCTGTGGTGCATCCACCAAGAAAACTACCTATCCACCTAAAAGATGAGCTCAGAGAAGAGCTAGACAGGATGCAGGACATAGGTGTTATCACAAGAGTCACAGAACCGACTGACTGGGTCTCATCCCTAGCAGTCAGTAGAAAGTCAAATGGGAAGCTTAGAGTGTGCTTAGACCCCAGAGATCTGAACAGAGTATGCAAGCGCACTCATCACAAGACCCCTACACTTGAGGAGATTACTCACAAGCTTAGTGGTGCAAAAGTTTTCTCCAAGATGGACGCCCGCCATGGGTACTGAAGTTCAACCTTGAGAAGTGCGATTGTAAGATTCCTTCAGTCAAGTTCTTTGGATGCTACTATGATGCACAAGGAGTGCACCCAGACCCAGACAAAGTAGCCAGCATCAGGGCACTTCCTCCTCCCCAGAACTTGAAGGATCTTCAGAGATTCCTTGGGATGATGCAGTACTTGTCCCCATTCGTGCCACACCTAGCTGAGCACACTGATCCCTTGAGAAGCCTGACCCGTAATGACAGTGCATGGCAGTGGAATGCCACACACCACCAAGCTTTTGAGAACTTAAAGGACAGGTTAACAGAGTACACAACATTGACGTACTACGACTCATCAAAACCAACACTCATACAAGTTGATGCCTCTCAGAGAGGAATTGGAGCAGCTCTCTTACAGGATAACAAGCCTGTGGCCTTCGCAAGCAAGGCACTAACTCCTACTGAGCAGCGGTATGCTAACATAGAGAGAGAGCTACTTGCAGTCGTATTTGGATGTACACGATTCCATACTTACGTGTTTGGGTCCCAGTTTACCATTGAGTCGGACCACAAACCACTTGAGAACATTCAGCACAAGAACCTTGCCGATACTCCTCCAAGATTGCAGAGGATGATGCTGAGGATACAACCTTATGACTTCAAGATTGTGTATCGACCAGGCAAGGAGATGATACTTGCTGACGCACTCTCGCGTCTCAACCCTATCAAGGATTCTACCCTTGATTTCGACATGACCATTCACACCATTTCCTACTCTGAATCGAAGCTGGAAGAGATCAGGCATCACACCAGCACAGATAACACTCTGAAGAAGCTGCTGGACACGGTGATGGAAGGTTGGCCAGAAAGCCCAAATGATCTTCCCAAAGAGATTAGACAGTTTTGGTCATGCCGTGACACACTTTCTGCAGAAGACGGCATTCTGCTGAAAGGTGATCGAGTCATCATACCCCCTCCCTTCAGGAAGGAACTTCTTGAGCAGATCCACATAGGACATCAAGGAATTGTGAAGTCTCAACAGAGAGCCAGTTCTGCCATTTATTGGCCAGGAATCAACAGAGATGTTGAAGAGATGATTCGAGCCTGTACTGTTTGTCAGACACATCAGAGAAAGCAGTCGCCTGAACCACTGCTTAGTCACAAGGTCCCTGATAGACCATGGCAGGTTGTAGGAACAGACCTGTTCAGTTTCGATGGCAGGGAATATCTTATCATCTCAGACTACTTCTCGAAATGTCCATTCGTGAAGCATGTGACCGGGGGAGATGTACAAGTAACGCAATCATCCAACTCACTAAGTCCATATTTAGTGAACATGGTATCCCGGACAAAGTAATCAGCGACAACGGTCCCCAGTTCGCCAGCCAGGAGTACAAAGTCTTCAGTAAGACTTGGGGATTCAACCACGTGACCTCCAGCCCTCACTACCCCAGGAGCAACGGGTTTATCGAGAGGTCTATTCAGACAGTGAAGAATCTGATGAGAAAGAGTCTGGAGAACAAGGAAGACATATACCTAGCAATGCTATGTCTTCGGACAACACCCCTTGAGAGCAATCTTCCATCCCCCACTGAGATACTCTATGGAAGAACGTTGAAGAGTAACCTTCCAACAATTCACAATCGCGAAAGACAGAGTCTGGAAGATGTTCGTCAACTACTTGAGGAAAGACGAACCAAGCAGAAGCAACATCATGATGAACATGGAGTCAGAGGGTTGCAAGACCTCAAGATTGGCCAGAAGGCTACAGTTCTAGATCAGCGATCAGGACTATGGACTCCAGTCACTGTAAAAGATGTATGCGAAGAACCGAGATCATACATCGTCCAGACACCTAATGGTGGTCTCCTACGAAGAAACAGGAACCATTTGAGAGATTTGAACTTGCCAAAAAAGAAAGTTCGATTTGCAGACGACCCAGTTACTGACCATCTTGAAGAGAACATGACTAAAACTACAAACCAAACAGCCAAACCTGACAAGAAACTGACTACTACAAGTCATACAGTTACTCACCAGACTAAAAGTGGACGTATTGTCAGACCGCCTAAGAGACTTATTGAACAATACTAGTTATGTTTGTTAATTAATTGTTCTTAAGCAATTGATTGTAATATATGTGTAATATATATAATCAAATGATTCATAAACAAAGTGTTCTCGCATTTGTAGTTGAATATGTTACGAAGTATTTGGTAATATCAAAACGGTTACTGAATATAATTAGTTCTTGATATCTGTGTATTCCAAATGTTTTTAAAATATGACATATTGTTATCATATATGCTCATTTTTGTAAAAAACAGTTATGATATATCATTGAACTAAATGTTCCAAACAACCCCATTTGAATGTCAGATTTCTATAACAATTTGAAAAATGCATGATAAATGTTTTTCTTCAGACTGCAGAGGGGAAAAAAGAAACACATGTACATTTTACAAAATTTGTGATACAGTGAGCAATCATTGTTTTTTACTACTACACACTGTATGAATAAACATCCAAGTCTAAAAACATTATTACAGTGTATGAACATTATTTGAAAATGAAAGGTATTGATTGTATGTTAATGTAAAAATGTTATTCATATATATGTATCATTAATGCAAGCAATCACATGCATCTGGTATCTGAATGTATTTTTAAACCAATACAAGTCATTGTCACCACACGCTATTTTTATTGTATATCAAAGGATTCCAAAAGCATGGAAATATCATACTTTCTTTTATAAGGAGAGGGGATGTTATGTTATTGTTTATTATTGTTATCGTTACTGATATCGTTGATATCGATATGTATATGTGTTGTACGCGATCAGCATTGTGACGTAGTCATCTTATGCGCTTGGAGTTATCCAAACATGGATCTATCGGCTGTGCCGGAATAAAGTTGTTAAATATCATAATGCCGGTGTTTATCTGATCTTATATGTTCTGGTGTCTATGACTATGTACTGGGTGATTCCCAGAGACACAACAAACATATTAGGCATAAATCTCGGCTTCTGTAGAAGCCCTCCGTCACAGACTGAGCACCTCGCTCGGCTTCTGTAGAAGGTTAAAGGTCCCCAGAAATCCAAATGCAAGTTAATTTCTGTTGATGTGCGGGCATGCATACAACTCATATTTTGTTATTAAAACATCTAAAGATGTTTCATAGATTTTTAAATATTTTTTGAAATATTTTTTCCCAACCTCTTAAGCTCCACCCCCCAAAAAAAGCTCCAGATCTTATTCCCGAGATGACATCATCTGTCAATCATTAGTCAGCCATACTAACATTATACAATACAGAGTGGAATGTAACTTCCCCCAGCTCAGCACATGCTCACAATCGAATTGCATGCTTTCAAACAATACCTCCTCATTACCCTTCTTTTCCTGGTGATGCTACAGCATGTCTGGCATAGCAACTCCTATGTAGGCATTGTATGGTCTATTAGAACAGATGGTTATCTCTGGCAAAGCTACATACCACTTTCTCTCCTTAGCTCACTAATGATTGACAGATGATGTCATCTCGGGAATAAGATCTAGAGCTATTTTGGGGGGTGGAGCTTAAGAGGTTGGAAAAAAATATTTCAAAAAATATTTAAAAATCTATGAAACATATTTAGATGTTTTAATAACAAAATATGAGTTGTATGCATCCCCGCACACCAACAGAAATCAACTTGCATTTGGATTTCTGGGGACCTTTAAGCCCGTCGTCTCCAAAGGGTTAATTATCGTCAACAGGGTACTTTTCAAAAAGTCACGGACGCGGATGCATACAGGCCACAATGACACATACCCCTCCCCCCCCCCCCCCCCCCCCCCCCCCCCCCCCCCCGGGGCCTGGACAGGCCTTGAGGAGTACCGAGCTCTCATAGTCAAGCCTCAGGTCAAGCCTATATAAAACTGTTCCACTTCGATGTTTATGTTCTATGTACAAAATGTTGTTTTAATACATTTATATTTCCACACTGTGAATGGATCTCCTTCGTCGTGTCGTGATCTTAGTTAACACTCGCCATTATCCACGTTACGATATAAAAATTCTACAAATGACTAATTCTAATTCCTCTTATCTCTCTCCTTCTCTATGCCGGTCCCTCTGTAGACTCTATCTCTCTTGATTTCTCTGTTTTTCTCGTCATCTTCTAATTCTGCTCGCGCTCGGGAATTTTACCGGCCACCACACAGCTTGTTTACATAATACGTAGTAGTACATGTGCTTTCTTACTACGATTTATTTGTTTACACGCGGAAACCCGAGTTGCCCATTCACGTCACAGCAACACTCGCTATGAAAGGACGTCGACTCGAGTGACGTCGACTCGTGTGCATTTTAAAGAAGGGTAAAATATTTGGAAAAGACGTAAAATTATCTAAGTTACAGGACCTCTTCACTTCATGAAGTGATAGTCTAAAAGTTTAAACACGCATTTATTTGAAATCATTTAATTTTTAAACATTATTTATGATAAAAAACACTAAAACTTTGACATTATTAATTGATCCTATAATATTCACCCTACCAATTTTGAATCCGTCGCCCTCGGAATATGCAGTGAATGACGAATACAAGGGCGCAAATGATCACGTGTATACATGATGTGTAGACAGTATGATGTGTGTGTGTGTGTGTGTAATTGGGTTTTTACAGACGTGTATCAATCAGATATGATTATTTACGTCTGGGACCGACCTTTAACGTCACCATCCGAAAGACGTGACTCAGTCTCGAACCTGGGTCCGCTGAATCAGTTTATAACTTCCACTGGTAGCTGGATTACAGGCGCACGCCACAACGCCCAGTTGCCGCAGTATAAGTTAGCCTTTAATCAAAGCGGTTGTGCTGCTCTGTCGATCCCATGGTCGATCCTCGAAACGCGCGGGAAGTCGACACGCGCATACACGAGTGTGTTGTACTCGTGTACTTTGTCTATTCTGCGCAATTTCCACTCGTTTCTCGAGGATATGACGCGACATCGACACAGCTAGAGCTGCACATTATGTAGCACTAGCAGGAGCAGGAGCTGCTGCCTTGATCTAAGACTAAGTGTTTAAATGTACGTGAATTTAGAAAATGAGCGCGGCCGGCGGCCGCGGCGGGTTCGTCATTCGTAAGTTAGCTAGCGCTAGCTAGATTTTGATCATCTACTAATGATCTAGATCTGCTGAGTGATAGTGATACATTCCGCTTGAGTTTAGGTAAGAAAATGTAATATAAATTCTACATTCTTTATATCAGCCTTCATAACATTTAAAGTTTTTTATCCAACCGGTTTTTAGAGGGAAAGGTGAGCATGATGATTGATTGTCAATGTCAGAGTCACATTGATTGAGTTGAGATCTGCTCAATGTGGCTGATTGAGCTGAGACAGAATTTTCGGTCTAATACTAGTAATAGCCCCCTCACAAGTACCTGACCGAATGTAGGCGGACGAAGGGTGACGAATGGGAAAAAAGCACGAAATGCACGCGAATTCAACAAATTCAAATAAAATTTCTGTCAAATCATGCGATCAGTAACTATTGTCAAATTTTATCAACGAACGATAAGCGAAGCCCGAAGGATAAATATGACATGCGAAGGATATTGATTTTTCGGTTCACCTCTTTTAGTTTGAATAAATTGCAGGCGAAGGCGAGCGAAGGGTTGATATATAAATTATAACCCAATATTGCAATAAGATGAACGAACAGTGAGCAATGGTTTGATATGGCCTGCGATTAGAAACGAAGACGAGGGAATAGATCGGGCGTTCTTGTACTAGTTGTAGTGTACGTTACGGCCAGAGAACTGAGAAGTCATCCACGCAACAAAATACACTACAGTGAAAGGAAGAGGCAAAGGCAGAGGGAAGGCACGAAAGACTGCATCTACCGGGAGTAGGGGCCTAAATCCACAACCTCGGGATGCTCACAACCACAGTCTGAAGCACTCCCGGGTACATTTCTGTAAAATAGTTGGTATTTTCTGTCGCATGTACTAAAGGTATGGGGGGGGAAATAAGATAAATATTTTAAATACTTGCTTTCAAATTCAGCCCTTAAAAATCTCACTCCTACCTCAAATGGCCGTTAGGAAGAACTTTTGATATTTACAGCAAAATCCAAAGTCAAAATCTTGTCCAAAACCGGAGAAATCCCCGCCGATTTGTTTCGCGATCGCGTGTTGTTTACAAACTGCCGATGTCTTAGACTAAAATCGGCCAATATAATTTTTGTCCACGAAGAAACTCGGGATCGCAAGGGCACATCGATCTTTACGATCGCGCACACAGAAAATCGGAACTTTTCCGTGTACGCCATAGGGACCGAATTTTTGAGGACAAAACTCTTTTGGGAGATGTCAGCGCCCGCGGCGACCAGGAAATGTACACAATGACTCCGATAGCTCGTTTCGCGAGAATCAACAGTAAATTGCGGATTTCATTTTTGTAAATATCTTTTCCAACATTGGTGAGTTGAATTTATTGTATTTCTTGGATATTTTGGGTCGGTTTTTGTAAATTAAATGCCGATTTTGAGTGAATGTTTGTGACTTTTGTGCAGTGGTGTTTTAAAAAGTTGAGGTATATGACTGCCTACATTATACACACGAAGTATAGGAATGTAGCTATGAGTGGTCTGAAGTGCCGCCTCCTCCTGAGAGTCCCGCAGAGTCACGAAAGACAAAACAATATCAGTATAGGCCTAATGGTAACAAATAGTATATCATTATCATAAATAGTTACATAAATTGTGAATGTAGGGGAAAGGGGGCTGGTCGCGTAAAATTTATAATTTATGAATATAGGCCTAGGCCTATATACATATAGGGCCTACATATAAGGACAATACTGAATGAAAAAATGACTCCGTTAAAGAAAATTTATTAAATCAATATTTCGTCCATAGGGCTTCTTCAGAGTTCAGGATATGAACATGATTACAAATTCAATACAAAGTACCAAATAATGCAATAGAGAGTTAAGCGCGTAGTCGACTCGACCTGCCCCATTTCCCCTATCGTATCACACTTACCACCAACATCGCACCAGACAAATTTGTAGTCACTGTCCACTATAGACCGAAATTTTCTGTCTCTCGTTCGTTAGCCTCTTATTTGGATAGGGTCGGCCCTTCACTTAGAGACAGAAACGCTCCGTACACTCGCCTGTGCAAACTCACTGATCGCCGAGGAACAGTAGGCATGTAGTTGTTAAAATGCGAATATTACGATTTTTAAAAATATTTGTGTAAATTAAATAGATTAGGCCTAGGCTCTATACTTAAACGAACATGTTCAACTTACCAATTTGACTGTTTTTATTCCTTTCAATGCTCTTTTTTCAGGTAATTCAGGGTCCAAGGTTTTCTCTGTTTGAAAATCTTCCAGTCGTATTCAAACTGTCGCCACTGACCGACTTTTGGAGGCCTGGCGAAAAAAAATTGCCATCCGCCCTCCCCCCCTTACAAAATCCTGGATCCGCCCCTTATGACAGACCTGCATTTCTGTGCCCCCCCCCCCCTTACAAAATCCTGGAATCGCCCCTGATGACAGTCCTGCATTTCTGTGCTCCCCCCCCGCCCCCATTTTCAAAATCCTGGATCCGCCCCTGATGACAGTCCTACATTTCTGTGCTCCCCCCCTTTACAAAATCCTGGAATCGCCCCTCATGACAGACCTGCATTTCTGTGCCCCCCCCCTTACAAAATCCTGGAATCCCCCCTGATGACAGTCCTGCATTCCTGTGCTCCCCCCCCCCCTTTTGACAAAATCCTGGATCTGCCCCCGATGACGACCTGCATTTATGTTGCCCCCCCCCCCCCCCCCTTTTTTACAAAATCCTGGATTCGCCTCTGATGACAGACCTGCATTTGCGTGCCCCCCCCCCCCCCCAAGTTACAAAATCATGGATCCGCATCTGATGATAGACCTGCATTTGTTTCAGTCAACGCGACCCTACCCACCCTTTCAGTACAAATCATTTTAAAAATTATTATCATTGGAATGTGTGGTTTCTGAGATAGAAAAATCTCCCAAGCCACCAGACACCCTAACTTTTTAGTCGTATAGTGCCATTGGGCCTAAGGCGCAGCTAGCTAGCTGCAGCCAGTCCTACTACTAAAAGCAGCCAACAGTAGCCAACAGCAGCCTACAGCCTACAGCCACCAACAGCAGAGTTGAAAACAGCTGAAAACAAATTGCAGAGCAGCCAAGAGACAACCAAAGGGCTCATTAAATATTGCTAAATTAAAAGGCTGTTCGAAATATTATTTTATTATTATTAACAAAAAGGCCAATACGGCCAAGAGCAGCGTAGAGTCAGTAGACTCTAGTAATCTAACATACTTAAAGGCTGCCAAGACAAGTAAGACACTACGTACTAAAATGTTATCTAACTCCTCCAAATACAGGGATTTTTCTGTGTAACTACCAGTATGATTCAATCCTAAATCTAGATGTCCAACAAGCCAAATTCTTATACAGGTAGATCTATGATCTATGATCTAACGTTAGCTCTAATGTTAGAAAGTAAAAGCTGCAAGAGCCATGTCAGTCATCCTAAATCGACCATCATCACAGAGTTCTGTGACAATTCCTTGGTTAAATAACTTTTAACTCTTTTTTCTTAGTCATGTTAATCTGATTCAGATCAAACATGAGCTGAGCGCAGCCTAATTCCAAGGAGCTCTGCTGCTTTGGTGGAGCTCCCTGGAGTTAAGCCATGTAAGCTTGGCCCATGCATATTTTGTTAGAAAAATCAGTCTGTTTAGTTTGGTTAAATTGATAAACCCTACCGGTATTACCAATTTTATGATGTACATGGAGGTCTACAAAAAACAATTGAATGAGGGAGTTGTATTATAACTGGTTTTGATTAAATGAATTTCGAAGAATTTTCATCGGAAGAGAAATGCAGTAGACAATCTAGATCTAGATCTACATTAAATTTTTCTGTAATTTCTGCTTTTTACAGGTACATGTACATCTACTTGATCTACAGTATAGACCTTTTTCTTAGGAAGCGCCAAGAAACATGGATAATGACAGAAACGGATTACTAGGTAAGCATTCAATGTATGTGGTGGACCAGTGAAAAGAAAAGACTGAGGCTGAGGATAACTCTGAAAGAAAAAAAATACCCCTCATAAATATTCTGTCTATGGTTATGCATTTAACACTGCAAAAAGCAGGCAAACTCAAAAACAATTTATTTCATAACCTCTATGAATGGCTCTAATTGCACCCTATCATTGTGACCTACATGTTATTGTTTGTTATGATTATTTTGTAGACATGTACAATGTATGTACATGTAAGTTTAGATGTACATGTAAACTTGCGTGTCCGGACAATTACCCCCTGGAAAATCACCCCCTGGAAAATCACCCCCCGGAAAATTACCCGCCAAGGACAATTACCCCCCCCCCCCCCCCCGGTATATTACCCCCCGGAAAATTACCCCCCAAGGACAATCACCACCCCAAGGGCAATTAACCCACCCTGGCCCTAAGATCTCGCAACGGTTGACTCTGCGCGCATGAAATTTGGCACAGATGTAGATTAACTTGTGTTGAACACAATCCCGGTGTAATTTTCTTTTTCTCAAAATGGTAAATTTTGCTATATGAAGATGAAAATGGATTGAATATTGGCTGTAACTGGACCTCTAAGACTCACAAATACATAAAAAGAACAAACAGACGATTGGTACTTCAAAACTTAAAGATAACATTTAACAAATTCATAGTGACTAAGCTTTTCGACCTGCACTCATCGGGTCACAACGCAGGAATGAATGAACAACGCTTCTAAGAAGCGAAGATGTAGTCCGGCTTGTTCCAAGGTGTATAACCCGGCTCAGTTCACTATTGTTGCCCGAGCACGCAGCTTTCAACATCTTCGTTCTTAGAAGCGTTGTTCATTCAGTCAAGAGATCCGCTATTGTGCCGACAAAAGGAGAATCGGAATGCTGGAATTGACTTTTTTAAAGACAAAGTGTGTACATTGGTTACATATTGCTGGATCCTGACCTTGTCATGAAGTGCACATTAATGTTATTTCAATTTTTGGAAAGTACAGAAAATGCCCTTTACGCTCATGTCAAATTTGCCCTGGCTCACAATAAAACTATGGTAGTTTTGGCCAGATTTATATTTCATTTCATTTCCATTTTTTGTCATAAAAGGAACACCATTTCTTACCAATTTCGTCTTTTATTTTGAAAACAACAAAACATGTCACAAATCTCTGATCCCTCTTCTTTTATTTGATGCATAACTCATGGCAATTGGTGAATGATAAGTAGTCTATTCAATAGTTTCCAAATAAGATGTTCCTGGCTGTTCTTGCTCATTATCTATTCATAGTCAGGCAGAACTGGAAATAAAATAGCGCGCTTTTTGGGGACCTGCGGATTGGCTGCAAGCCAATAATGTATTTCTTTGTTTTTATTCTTATGTATTTCTTTGTTTTAATCTCATGCATTTTTTTGTTTTTGAATTTTAATGTATTCTATTGTTTGCCAACCATAAAGCATATTTGTTAAATGAATATTGTGATAATAAACAAGAAATTGTAATGATTACTAGGAATGGTTACTTTTTTGCCATAAATACACACATGAATGGAGAATTTGATCATTTTGCTTGACATGTGATCAATAATTGTAATATGACACCAGAACCGTATGACCGATCCACATAAATGAGGTATCAAAATGTGCGTGAAACATCAGGGAAAAAAGTCATGAAATTTGAGCGCGAAAGATTCAGCCGTCGCGAGGCCACGTAAAAAATTCGGGGGGGGGGGCCTCCCAGGCATTATGGGAGGGCAAAATGTTGTCAAAGGGCACTTTGGGGTTTTCATTTCAGGGGTCTCACACCCCCTTCCTTCTTTTTGTTGATAAAATTTGGTCCCTGGGCTTCAAGGGGATAAAATTTCCCCAATATGTAGGAGCCATCTGACACCCCATCTCAACAAAAAAATTTTGTCAGTTTTTTTTTGTGTTTTGTAATGTCCAGTCATATTACTGCTTCCTGAAAAAGTTTGGTGCTTGTGCATGGAGGAGATGGGGTGAATTCAACACAACTTTGGGCTTCTTTTGGTGGCTCTTGAGGCTAAACCTGACAGCTACATGTACGGTCAGACTGACAACCTTTTTGTCAATGACTTTATAAATGGCCTAAGCAACTTTAAGGGGTCAAATCTTATGGGTAAAATGGAGTGACTATTTCACGACAGGCTTCCAGACTAGTGTAAAAACATATCATAGTTCAGTGATGAAGGTTAGACTCACAGATTTTTTTTTCTCCCTCACAGTTGCCCCACCAAATGATGAAAATCCTATCATTTTGGAGGCAGTTAGTAAAGGCTTTCCATTAGCAAAGGTAGAATTTTTCTTCAGCCAGTATTATGAAGAAACTGGACTGCTATTTCAGAGAGTAGAGCCTCTTCTTGACAGATTGAGGGTGGATCTCATAAGTGGACTCATAAGTGGACTCATATCAGCTGCATTTGAAGCCGTTTCAGAGGCCGTCACCTCCCTCTTTGAAACGGTAAGGGTAATGTATGGCCAACTGGCATTTGATGCACCAAAACTAATTTTCAAGACATTTGTACAAAAATATGAAGAACAACAAATTCCAACATGTTAAGCTCTGGTGAGCTTCTGCCTGGTTTTTAGCTGCACATAGAGAATTGTAGAGCCTTTTTTACTTGCACACTGTACACTCGGCACTTACATGTAGCAATCATTAGGTGTGATAATAATGCCAGCAGCGGACTGTACATGTACCACAATAGAAGAGAAGAAGATGTGGTTATGCATGCAATTCAGAAGGAAAGAATAGCAGGATCAAGGGGTCTGAAATCAGTTTTCTTCAAATCGTTGAATTTTTCCAAAGTAAAGAAAGCCCCAACAGGTCTTCCATTTGGGGGGGGGGGGGGGGGAGGGGGGGCACTGGTCTGGAAAAAAAAAGTTTCTCTCCCATGCACCACTGAGGATGACACATATAGGGAAGGGAGGATGGGATTAGTTGAAACATATTTAACAAATTTGGCCACCATCCAAATATTATTTTTGTGAGAATTAGAAATGATACATGTAATGTAATTCAAGTACTGTAGGCTACCTCTTTGTGACTACTTCATGTACATGTACATGTGCATTGTTTGTCCCCACGCGCAGGTACAGTTACGTGTACGTAAAATGTACATCAATGATAGCTAATTAGAAAATCTTCTCGGTTTGTGTTACAACAATAGAGATTTATTTTTGCTCCCACCCCCAAAATTCAAGCCCAATGACCTACATGTATACTTTTCACATAAAAGTTGTTAAATGTGAGGATTTAAATATCATAATATTTGGACACCTTTATCTCTTTATGGCTACGCCCACCGAAGGTGGTGCTGGGGGCATTATGTTTATGGGTCGTCCGTCCATCCGTCGGTCCCACTAATACAGTGATCAGACTTTTGGGTTTAAGATGTAAGGTCGAATGTCAAAGAGGTTAGAGGTCAGTTAATATTTAATTGTAGGCTTTTTATTCTGGTTATCCAATAGTTCAAGAACAGTTTGAGCCATCAACTGAATTTAGGCGGAGGCATATATATAGGAGATGCAGTCGCATTTTTCTTGTTTGATCTTATAATTATTTGTGATGCAGTATCATGTATGTAATCTGCAAATATTCTTTTTCTATCTTACCTCTGTACAGGCTATAGATTAACTGCTTCATTTTGGACTACTGGGCTTTCAGAAAATGCCAAAGGTAACTTGTTTTATCATTTAATGAAATCTATTAAATATGTAATTTCCAAAGTAATACAGAATGGCAATCCAACCGACCATGAGACCGACCATGAAATTAGCTTTCTTTGACAAATTTCAAGACTGGTCCACATTTGCAAACGATTAATGCCCTGAAATATGTCATTTTAAAGGGCCCCTGCAACCAAATGCAACCCAAATGCAAGTTTTTTGCTGTTGATGTGCAGGGATGCATACAACTAATATTTTGTTATTCAAACATCTAAAAATGTATCATAGATTTTAAAATATTTTTTGAAATATTTTTTCCAACCTCCTAACCTCCACCCTAAAAAAAAGCTCCAGATCTCATTCCTGCAATGACATCATCTGTCAATCATCAGTCAGCTACACTAACATTTTACAATAGACAGTGGAATGTAACTTCCTCCAGCTCAGCACATGCTCACAATAGAATTGCATGCTTTCGAACAATACCTCCTCATTACCATTCTTTTCCTGGTGATGCTACAGCATGTCTGACATAGCAACTACTATGTAGGCATTGTATGGTCTAATAGAACAGATGGTCATCTCTGGCAAAGCTACATACCACCGTCTCGACGATGATGTCACTGCAGGAATTTGATCTGGAGCATTTTTTTAGGGTGGAGCTTAGCATGTTTGAGAAAATGATTTCAAAAAATATTTAAAAATCTATGAAACATATTTACATGTAGATGTTTGAATAACAAAATATGAGTTGTATGCATCCCTGCTCATCAACAGAAATCAACTTGCATTTGGGTTGCAGTGGACCTTTAATTGTCCACTTCGGTAATGTATGCAAATTTTATACATATCTTTCAAACAAAGGTTGTTCTTGACAACCTGAAGGCTTGCCGGACATTGCAACAAACATTGCAACAAGTGATGTATGCATATTGATTTCAAGCATTGAGGCTCATTTATAAAAAGCAGGTTAATGGAATAGCTCGTCACTACATGTAGGTGCTCAGAGAAGAAATGTACATAAATTTGAATACATTACCGAACCGGTCTATTGCATTGTTTCAAAATTTTGGTGATGCTGTGTTGCTTCCAAAGCAATTGTAATTTTGCAAAACTTTCTGGGTTTGCAGCAGGCCAAACTGTACTTTTTGTGTCACAGACATATCAACCTTGTATTTCTCCATTGTGTTCTCTTGTTAAAAATAATTGATTTTATTTCAGGATGTTTTCTGAGAGCAATCGCGTGAAACATATTTCCCCTCACTGCTTCTGGTTTGTTTTATTTTTTTTCTCAGATCAGTCCATATTTGTACTTTTCCCCTGGGACATGTGAATTCAACAAGAAGAGGCTCTTCAGGATTGTTGCACTGTACAGTGAAGAGTTTATGGAAGTCCATTCCAAAAGATCACAGCACAATCCTTTCTCAGGGTCTCATCTATATCTGATGAGAAGATGTTTATGTATCACTAGCCTACCTTGTAAAATTAAGACAGAACCCACCCCCCCCCCTTCAAACCCTGCCCACCTTAGAATAGGCCTTTGTGTACATAAGCAATACTTGAGATTGTGAGATAGGAGGGTGTTTTCCTGTGCTAATATATTCATGAATGTACATGTAGCTAACCACTCAAAAGGATAGGGATATTTATAGACACTGCATGCCTTTTTAGTGACTAATTCTTAGTAAATAGTGTTATTTCATAGATGAACAATGTTCAAATGACAACTCAAGCACAAATTCATAGATACATTACGTCAAGTTTTGGCGACATATTACTCCACTTGCCAATGTGCTACATTAAGTTCAGTTTCATGGATGGCTGAAGGAGTGTTCACTGTCACATGTAGCAGAATAACCAAGTGTGACCAATATGCTCTAGATTGGATCATAAACCTCTTTATGTTGTGCTTACTGTGGGTCCTATGGGATGTTAAAGTGTGCAACATGCTAGTTGCAGTAGTCTTGTTTAATATATTTATGCCTTTATCTTGTCTTTCTTAATTTTGAAAAGATCAAGTATTTGGGACAGAAGGAATTTGAAAAAAGTTGAACTAATCCATGTAACCATGTACCCACTCTACATGTCCATTTATGAAGAAAAATTATGTGATGAACTTAACAGTAGGATGAATGAAAATAACAGTAATATTGATGCTCAATGTAAAGACATTGAGATAGAGATGCACGTCATGCTATGGTCACAACTGATTGTTTGTGTTCTTGCACGTGCCAACCCGGGGGGGGGGGGGGGGGGGGGGGGGGGGGGGGGGGGGGGGGGGGGGGGGGGGGGGGGGGTGGGGGGGGGGGGGGGGGGGGGGGGGGGGGGGGGGGGGGGGGGGGGGGGGCACTCACATATCTATGTCACACATGTATGTGCCGCTGTGACGTCCCCATTTCAACCTTCTCTCGGGTCGCTCCCATGATATGCGATTTTCAGATTTTCACTAACCGCACCTCGATTGGCTTCCGACTCGCTCCCTAGAATATGAGAAAACAATGCGCACAGCCCATTGTCCGGGAACGGTCGCTCCCTAGCCTCCCAGGCCAGCGCAGCGGGGGAGCTGGGCGGCCTAGTGCCCCCTAACTGAACGCGGTATTACTAGTGCTAGCGGCGACTCAGCGAGATCAATCTGCATGCGACATCGAGTCAGTGCAGTGGCGCGGCATGTACAGCGTTAGAAACAGCGCTGCGACCGCTGACTCAGCTCATGCACCGTATGTGTACCAGAGTAGTGAGATCGCGAGCAGCTAAAATTAGCTCTGCCCATGAGCCCTTTCGCTCCTTAGACCCTCAAAATGAGCTTCTTCGATTAACCATTTAGCTCCTTAGACCCTCAAAAATGAGCTTCCTCAATTAACCATTAAGCTCCTTAGCCCCTGTTTTCAGATTGGCAGCGGCACACCCACATCCAAAAACAGGTTGAGTGCAGCTAAATATATTTAGCTGCACTGATTCAGAGCTCCTTTTTACTTAATTCTACAATAAAAATAGATTATCTCAACCGAACAAATATGATTTTAACTTGGATTTGAAGACATTAGGGATGGAGAGCTTTGAAATTCAATTGGCAGGCTATTCCACATTTTTGGGGCAGCATTGGTAAATGCACGGTCCTCGGATGATTTTTGTTTTACCATGGGGAATTTGAAACAATAATGTATCTCTGGAACTGCGCGGACTATGACTGTGTGACTGGACTTTGAGTTGAAGTAATTCTGAATGAAGTGTTATGTTTTAATTTCAAGCATTCCTGTCTCTGGATTTCCAAAATAAATGGGTTATACAGGGCTACACACTAACTTTTGTCAGTGGGGGTCCGGATTTAAATTTTAGGGTAAGAATGCATTGAGCCCTATCTTGAAATTTTGAAATTTTGATGGTCCGGACCTAGCTTTTGGGCTTCCATGTGTCCCAGGCCCCTGTTAGTGTCAAGCCCTGGGATATAGCTTGTTTTTCTGAAGGTTTATTCATCGGAAGTTTCCTTAACCTGAATGTTTATCCCAAGGTATGTACATAATTCTGAAAATTAAATAACGTACATATGAAATGGAATGATAACGTTCCCCCCCCCCCCCCCCCCCCCCCCCCCCCCCCCCCGCCCACTATTAGGATTATGAACATGAAGATATTGAACCCTAATGTATTTTAGAAATTATGAACATCAAAATTTGAATAATGAACCTTTAGATTAATGCAGAAAGTGTTCCTAAGGATGAATCTTATTTCATTTTCAGAGTAATCAACCCCTTGGTTTATGAAACTTTTTGTGTTAAGATATATGAACCTTCAAAATAACGAGCGTCATCATGATCATGATCAATAATCAATGGATAGTTTCAGAAATATAGAAACAGTCGACTTGGACACCTTTTGAGTGGTACTTGTATAAATACATGTATGCTAATCTCCATTCTGACATACCATTGACTTGTGAAACATTATGTAGTAGAAGAAGCAGGAATTCATGATTTTGTAGTTTAGAAACTGTTTTGTAACTCCTTAGGAGCTGAAGGCATCTTACATGTAGATGGGCTAGCAGTTGGGATATAGAGAAAGTGTTTGAATGAAGAGAAAGGTATTTTATTGTGAAACGTTTTATACAGAGAGGCTATTTTTATAGAGAAGAAATGAAGAGTATTTATCAGAAATGTTTATTTATGAATGGGATATAAGAAGTGAGTATTGTGGATTGTATCATGAGGGTATTCTATTTTAATCTACAACACAATATGCCGACTGTTTTAGCCTTTGACATATATATTTATTTTTTTAGCATAGAATATCTGATTATGACGTTCCTGGTTTCAAACCCAAGTTCATTCTCACTGGTAATTCATTATGCAAACATGCAATTATTTCTTCCTCTTTTTTTTGTTGTTGAGATATTGTTGTGAGCAGTACAGTGTAATATGATTTCTGATTGTGTGTTACTACATGTAGTATTATGATGTGTAATTTTTGTTCAGATAATATTGCTGTAAAAAGGAAAATGTTATGTTATATCATGTTTATATCAATAGGTATTTTGGTATCAGTAGTCAGTATGTACATGTAAGTTGATCAAACTTCATGGGAGTAATGTTCCATTGGTCATATGATTATATTCCATTGACTCATATCTAAACTGTTATGATGTTATGCTCATCATGGTTTGCTTAATATCTCATTTAACTTGGCAAAAAGAAAGCCCTAAACCTGGCTATACATGTACATCAGATACTAGGTTCCTCATGTTCTATGTACCTAAATGTAGTCTCTTGCAACAAAAGGTATTAAGATACATGTACTCGCTATAAAGAGCTCCGATATAAGATTCCTGATATAACAAGGCAATTTTGCTGGTCCCATATTTGTATGATCTTTTGTTTTTTACCCTGATATAAGGAGATTCCTGATATAACAAGGTAATTTTCATGGTCTCAAGGTCCTTGTTGTAGTGAGTTTCCAATGTACTGTGTAAGGGGAAATTATAAATATTCAAAATTACAGTAACGTATTCTTATAACACCAAAGAGGTCTTATATTGACATTTCACAGCCAAGCCATAATATTCCCCACTGTCCTCCATAATAGGTTAAGCAAATGTTTGTTTAATGAGAGTAGTACTAATTTATATAATGGTTCCTTTTGCATTAGGTGCAAAGTACTAAATGAATCGAGATAAACATAAATTTGAAATTGATTTGATGTTTTTACATGTATATGTACAGTTACTGTATAGAAAATGAAATACTTTGTCTTAATAGTTTCTGATAAATTTGGCAAGTTGTGATATGCATGTAGGCCTAATTTTTGTTAAGTAAAACGCGGTGTAGGCCTGCTGTGTAGAGCCCAACACCACGAAAACCAATGCATCGGTCAATTGCAGAAGTGTCTTTCAATGTTCATCAGTTTATCCATCATACATAAACTAATGATCAAAAATGTGTAGTTCATCTAAGAAAGCATGAAAGCAATTTGACAAATGCTATTAAATTGTTAGTCTTTATAATAAAGAGGCATAGTGAAATGTAGTGGCATGAAAAGATGCGTCAGTAACGCAGAACATATATATATATTTAAATGTATATCATGGTCATTGATGCAGGCATCATTAAAATAATATTTGTCATTTGACATACCGGTACAGGGATTACATTTTTTACAGTATTTAGCCTTATCAAGGTCTGTATTTTACTAGCTTATGTCCTAATGATATGGGTCTACATGTACCTCTGCCATAAAATTATGATTTCCCACAATTCGCATTCGATTTGCGTTCAGGACGCATCATTTCATGCCTCTACATTTTGCTAAGCTACCGAACTTACATGTATTTTGCAATATTACTTGTGTAATAAAATATTGATATATAAATATGAATATTTCACACTGGCTCTTTGTAGTTTTTCAATTCTGCTTTTCTTTGCTGCTGTTCTTGTTCTCTCTCTCTTTCTTTCTTTCTCTGAAATGTCTGTCTGTCCCCGTCTCTTCTTTCTACTCCAAGCTGCAATATTCCCTTACCTCCTGTTCTCCTGCACTGTAAGTTTGTTTTAAAGCTGAAAATGCCTTAAGTATCTGCGTAGTTTAGAGCTCAAATTCTGTATGGCATGTTTATACATGTAAGTCCTGCCGATGATTGTAACCGTACTGTTGTGTAGTTGACAGAAGGGGTGAATAGATGTGCAGAAAATAGAGAAAAACACATTCTGACATATTGACAGCTTTCTATAACATGTCTATGCAACACATTTGACTTTAATATTCAACATCCACATAGTAAACCATGATATTCTTTCACTGAACAATTTTTAAAAAGGTGAAGACACAAATTTTGGTTCACCCGTTTGTGTTTGGTACACAACTACATGTAGCATAGACTGACATATCCACTTACAGCCCCATAGCAGTACAGTGGCTCTTTTCAGTGACCTTTTTGATCCAGAATGTTGGGTATTACACATTATACATGAGCAGAAAGAGCAAAAAATCACTGAAAATTTTTAGTTTATTTTTAATGCAGTAAGTTGTACCGTTCACGAATAAGAGCAATTTAATTGTAACTAATCATTAAAGTCTCTAAATTGGCAATGCAATGTAAAATTAATTTTGTGTACAAATTGGCAATTTTCTGTAAAATATTGCAATTATCATTCACGTTGGTTCACTGAATATACTTTTTAAAAATATTTTTCAAGCTATTTAAAAGTTGAAATAAAAATAATTGGTGCCAATTTGAGGAGGGAAAGCTGATTAATTTAGAACTTAAGAAAACTTTGAACTGCTACGGGTGAAGAAAATGGAAATCAAAGAAGATTCAGAATGTTTTCTCTCTCACCATCTCCCCCCCCCCCCCCCCCCCCCAAAAAAAAAGCATTTTCTTTTTCAGGGATGTCTCTAAAGAATAAATACATACATGTAATGTCAGCAGTTGAACAATGCTATCATAATTATTTTTTGGGGTTTAACTTTATAAGAAACGGTCATTATTATGAATTACATGTTAATCATTTCATGTACTCCTTTATTAATATTTCACTACAGACGGTCATGGAATAAATATATTATTAATATTATACATTACAATGAATTAGATTACTTGCAAATATCTTCAAATGGTACCAGTAATAAATCTGGACATATAAACTGAAGTAAACATTATTTTACGAAACAAAGAAAAATCTGTGTGGAGGTCATTACACGTATCTATAAAATTCAGGCATGTACTAGAAACACCCAGGAAAAACAAGTTTTGACATAATTTTTGTCCTTGGGAATAATGTAGACTCTTCATCTTTAATTGATGAATATAAGAAATGAAAAGTATCTGCATCATTCTTCAGGAAAACACATTAATTTACACACTATTTTCCAATTAATGTTCCTGTTCAGTTTGATTGTTCCTATACGCCCTGGGGGGCGTTTCATGAAGCTGTTCGTAAGTTACGCACGACTTACGCACGACTGGTGGTCAGTTCTTGTACTAAATGATTGAGAATCTGATTAGTATAGCACCCAAGAACATGTTCCAGTCGTTCGTAAAGTCATTCGTAACTTTATGAACAGCTTTATGAAACACCCCTCTTTTTTACAGAAACCTTTTCCTCATATCTTTAATCCAGGTTTTTACAAACATTTTACAAACATTTTACTGTTTATTATCAAATTGGGTGTAATGACAGTGAGGGAAATGATTTATATGTTGTTCAGAATACTGTATAAGCTGATATTTTCGCGAATGGCGACCTCTGCCACATATTCGCGTGTTGTTAAATTCGCGTTCACCACCACACAACAGATCTAGGGAAATTCCCTACGATCATGCTGTTTGTAAACACTTTCGCGTGTTCTTAAATTCGCGAGGGATGTTTCATTCGGGAAATTCGCGAAAATAAAACCCTCGCGAAAATAACAGCTTATACAGTAGCTAAGGAATGCAAACAATTACACAACTCTCAAAAGATACTAGAATACAAAACACTGCTATGCTTTCATGTATTGTATTATGACGCATTTCAGAGTGCACAGTACTGTAAAATAAGTTATCACACAACGTAATTGTGGAGGTTTGCAGGATGATTATAAGAAATACAAAAAATACATCAAGCTCGGGACAAATAAAGCACACATTCATGTATCCAAATACATGTATCTTGACTTGATAAAAGCTTCAGATGATGAGATAAGGCAAATTTATTTATTCCATAGTTTTTTTTTACAAAGCTCACATCCAGGACTGGACGGTCAAAGATCGCTCCAGTTTCCACAACCACAGTATTCTTGTCCCTGGTCATCAGGCAGCTAAAAAGGTTCAGATTGTTCCTTAAAGATCCTTTTGCATAAAACTTGATTAACAACACCTCGCTGCATGATACTTCCAAAACTGAACAGAATCGGTGTTCTGCTGCAAAATCCAGATCTCGATTGGTGTATACATGTATGTTGCTCAAGATCACTCGGGTCATGTCAGGTCAGGTCAGGTCAAACTCATCGAGGTCCCCATTTGACATTGTTAATCCCTTGCAGCTGGTTCTTGAGCTGACTGGAATCTGACCAAGGAGAGTTCAGATACGCATCCTCGCTCTCTTCTTGCATTTTCTGTGGAGAAACAGAAATTTCCAAGAAAACAAAAACAAATGTAGCATTCCTGAATAAAATAATAAAAGCATTATCATTCGCCGACATTCGACGATTGTTTGGTCACTGATGCATGAATGTCATCCAGTTTTATGGCCCTCTTCCATCACAGTTTAAAACATTGTGATAAATAATTACTGTACCAAATGCTTTCAATATCAAATGAAAAAATATATATAAGATTTTTTTCTCTGTGAATAAAAGGATTTTAAGTCTATTGTCAATGTCTATGAAATTGAATGGATAGTGGGAATATAAAGGAATACATGCACATATGGAAAATCTTCACAAATTTTGACCACAAATATTTGTCAGAGATGTTTTTGTACACACTTGAGGGCACAAAACGGTGAAGATTTGTTACGAAGAAGGAACCTAAAGTAACTTGAGACATGGTAAAGAAACTTGGTTTTAAGAGGAAACCCAGTCATTCTTGATTGCTCAATTTTGCACTTAGTCGCTTTAGTGGATTTTATTGACCATTAAACTGTGAACAAACTCATGACAGATTGATAGATACATCTGTACCACAAAGGTGAGCCAAAAACTCTCATACACAATTTGATTGGCCTTTCTAAAGCAGGTCTGCTAAACCTAATTTCATAACATTTCTTTGCTTCTTACTGAACTATTATACAGTTTGTATCAAATTGTTTTACTGGAATGCCAACTGTTCATTCAATTGATAGCAACCAGGGTAAATTTTGATGGATTCTGTGACAATTATAATTCATCACTACTACAATGAGCCAGTTTTACATTTATAAGTCCTATACTTTTAAATGATGAACATTAATTTTGTTTTACCTTCCATTCTTCTTGCTTGCGGTATGCATGTAACATCATCTGTTTCCTCTCTTCCTCACTGAATACTGCTTCTCTGGCTGGAGCTCCTTGTCCTTTCTGTCAAGATAAAGATAACATGGTATAATCAGTGAAATAAGAAATAAAATGCTCATCTGTCAAGTGATCTGGTTTTCATATCAACCCACTGACATAATCTCTTACTTGAATCATGAGCACGACCTTTGGCCACTTTTTAAATAAACTTGAAGGAAATACTGAATTGCATACAATATGACCATATCCTGTAATTATAAATAGGGATATTCCCACCTGGAAAGAAGATGATGCATAAATTGGATCAGAAAATTATGATGACCAGATAAATAATATCTGTTAATAACTTAAAGATGTACGAATTACAAAATTAATGCTGGGCCTGTACAAAGATTCAGACTATTATACATGTATTATTTTGCAGTTTCAATGGATGCATTATAATAACACTGACTTCAATACAGCTTAACACTGGGGGAATCCCCACAGCTAACATACTTTTAATCATACTTTTGCTGTACAGTCATACATGAACGTGTACAAGATTCAGGGCAGTTAAAATGGGGTAACTTCGCTAGTCATAAGGACCGCTATTCATAAGGACTACTTATTCATAAGGACCGCTATCCATAACACGTGACTAAATGAATAGCGGTTTTGTATGAATAGTGGTCTTTATGAATAGCGAGCAAACCATAAACAAATTACCTCGCTATTCATAAGGACCTCCGTTCATAAGGACCACTATTCATAACGCGCGTTAAATGAATAGCGGTTTTCTATGAATAACGGTCCTTATGAATAGCGATCGGACCTGGTTAAAATGCTCCAATGTTAATCTGATCCTCTTATCAATATTTGTTTGTTTTTCTGGAAAATTCAATCACTAGGTGTGATGCAAGCATTTTCTCTGAGGTTTGGCAACTAGAACTCCTGTATTGGGTGCAACACCTGCATACAAGTTTTGCAAAGAAATGTGATTAAATAAATCATCACAGTCATAATTGTCTTAATGAAGTTCAGAAGTTATAAACACAACCTGCTCATACAAAAATCACAGTGAAACACAAAAACAGCAGTTACTAGGGGCTGACTGAACTTTAAAATCCACTTGGCTTTCATTATTCCCCCACTTCCTTTTTCTTTATAAACATTGTTGTGAACATTTTATTGGAAATATATTTGGTGCTTTTTAAAAAAGACTAAAACTTTAGGAAATACATTTGGTCATGATTACAGCACGACAGCACATACCTTTTGTAATTTTGCAATGATCTTTGTCTTTTCATTCTTGCCAACGTAATCACAAAGCTTCTTTCCTTTGTACATCTCTTTACCAGAGAACCACAGTGATGCATTCTCTTCCTCTAGTACTGACAAAGATGCCTGTCAATAAAATAAAGAACGAAGGAACATAATTGTACAGAACATCAAAATAACTGGTAGTACAGATAGTATATACAAGAGGAGCAATATGAAGACATAATCAACAAGTTTATTCCAGTTTCATATTTGTTCCCAGAATTAAAAATGATCTTTTACAACTCTATGGAGAGTACTTCTACAAATAACCCATTCCACATTCCCAATGTGACAAGTGGCTTTGTTGTTAATTCTGAGTTACATGGATGTTAATATTTGAAATGAAGCATTGTATAAAATAGATGATGCTATGTCTGACAGATCTCTGTCAGAACAACCAGAACAACAGACATTCTTTACAGGTACTTCGTAATAATTCACATCCTGGTCCACGATAGAAATTATTTTCTACCTCGCATTTCTTTAATATTCCATTTACAGAGCAAAACTTCCCAGGATTTGTGAATAGTTGTTACTTTGCTATTTATCAACTACATTATATAAATCAATTATTATTATCATTATAATTATTATTATTACAACATTATTTTCTTATGTTAGGGCGAATCCTATCAATGTGGTCTTATGTCACAATAGAAATTTGACGTTAAGGCGAAAGCGACCGTGCCTTAAGGCGAATGATAATAGGCTGAGATAAAAGGATTCACTCTAAGAGTAATTATTATTATTTTTTATTATCATTGTAATTATTATTAGGTGGTCTGTCATTTATGACAGACCTCCTTTTAATTTTGTCAAGATTTTCTTTATTTTTATTTTTAATATTTCTTCTTTTTATAGCAAATGTTTGTTCCCACCAAATCTCAAAATCGGCCAGGTCAATATCATCGAGTTTCATGTCATGTATGAGGTCAATCATGGACATGGTCATCTAAGCTTTTGGAGGTCATCAGGTCATCGTGACGTCATCAAGACGCCATTTTGTAAATTTACAAGATCGATTATATCTTCATAATCGATCATCAAAAATAAACTATATTCACATCACATAAACTTCAAATGACGAGTCATCAAGCAATGTCCTCACAGGTCATCTAGAGGTCAGGACGTGCGCGTACGCGCGCGTCAAAATTTAAAAATGCTCAAAATCACGTAGGATCAAGTCTGCACACGTTTCAGGTCATTTTGAGCATTTCAAAAATGTCCGTGCGTAAGTGTCCGCGCGCGCGTTTTACGCGCGCGCAAGTCGTAACTAACGTTAAAACACTGTTTTTTCGATTGATTTGCAATTTTGACACTTTTCTTCATCATTTCCATCAACTTGGAATCAATTTCAATCAATAATAAGGTCGTACGGGCGCGTCAAACTTCAAAATCCGTGCGCGCATCTATGGCGAAAATAACGTAAAAACGTGCAAAAACATGCCTCTACAAAATTAACTCTAGCTCTTTAAATAGTCCATAAATCCCCCAATTTTTTGTCATCATCAGGTAGGGTATGAATCATAGATATGATTTCATGTATCATTTGACCCTTATAAACATTATGACGTCATCAAAATGGCACCAGAAATCCAAATTTCCATTTTTCATGTTTTGACGTCATCACATTTATGCAAATTTGGCTCTAGATTCGTAATTATTGGTCTTTTTTCGCCCAGATTTTGATATGTCATAGCTGAGGCAATTTCCTACAAAATTAGTTGCCACCATTTTTCATTTTGATGACGTCATCACAGTGAAATTTTCAATTAAAGACGCCATGTCAGAATTTTCCCTATTTGCGTGTTATGTCTATGGAAGATGACTTTTTTTCGAATCATGAATCTACATGACATCGTTCTCTGAGCAGTATCTCAGTTATTTTTGGTCTATTTTCTTCCAGATTTTAATATGTTGTAGCTGAGACTATAAGCTTTTACAAGTGTGGTCTCCAATTTTTGATCAAATGTCGGGATCATGCCCAATTTTTCAGTACAAAATGTGATTTGAGAATCCCGTTTTCGTTTACGTGTTATCTCTATGGGAAATATTCTGGTCTATCGGTAAAGCACATGACTACCATGGTCAAGGTACCTGGTTCGATCCCCGGGGCTGATTTTTTTTTGTTTTTTTTTTGCTTCTTTTTGCCTGTCATTTTACAATCCTCTTCGACTAGTATAACATAAAAAATCACAAATCATGTAATAAACTGCCTTATTTTCCCGTATTATGTCTATTAGAAAGTAGTGTGCAGTAGTTTTGTGTACAACCCTATGGAAATTGTGATTTCCTGTCCTGTATTAGAGCTAAGGGGTTAATCTGCCAAGTATCCTGTATCATCATCATTATTATCATCACCGTCCTGATCATCATCGCTATTATATCATCGCCATCATATATCATTATAATCATCATAATCTCCATTATCATCATCACCATAATCATTTTACAATGACCGTTACACATTTTGCTACATTCCCGTCCTCAAGAAGGACCTCCATTCATGGCATTCTTGACATCCTATCTTCAGTTTGGTATTTCCCCATTATTATGATCATCCTGATTACAATCATGATCGTACAAATTGAAGGACAGACCACCTAATTCGTCCTCATGACGAATTAAATTCTAGTTGTTATTATTATTATTATTATTATAACTCTAACTGCGACTTAGGGTGAAATCTTTTTTCTCATTCTTTTGTTACGTTTCGCCCGAACGTTGAGTTTCTATTGTGACGGAATAAACCTATTGTTAGGTTTCCACTTGTCGCAGTGAGGTATTATTAGGTGGTCTGTCATTTATGACAGACCTCCTTTTAATTTTGTCAAGATTTTCTTTATTTTTAATATTTCTTCTTTTTATAGCAAATTTTTGTTCCCACCAAATCTCAAAATCGGCCAGGTCAATATCATCGAGTTTCATGTCATGTATGAGGTCAATCATGGACATGGTCATCTAAGCTTTTGGAGGTCATCAGGTCATCGTGACGTCATCAAGACGCCATTTTGTAAATTTACAAGATCGATTATATCTTCATAATCGATCATCAAAAATAAACTATATTCACATCACATAAACTTCAAATGACGAGTCATCAAGCAATGTCCTCACAGGTCATCTAGAGGTCAGGACGTGCGCGTACGCGCGCGTCAAAATTTAAAAATGCTCAAAATCACGTAGGATCAAGTCTGCACACGTTTCAGGTCATTTTAAGCATTTCAAAAATGTCCGTGCGTAAGTGTCCGCGCGCGCGTTTTACGCGCGCGCAAGTCGTAACTAACGTTGAAACACTGTTTTTTCGATTGATTTGCAATCTTGACACTTTTCTTCATCATTTCCATCAACTTGGAATCAATTTCAATCAATAATAAGGTCGTACGGGCGCGTCAAACTTCAAAATCCGTGCGCGCACCTATGGCGAAAATAACGTAAAAACGTGCAAAAACATGCCTCTACAAAATTAACTCTAGCTCTTTAAATAGTCCATAAATCCCCCAATTTTTTGTCATCATCAGGTAGGGTATGAATCATAGATATGATTTCATGTATCATTTGACCCTTATAAACATTATGACGTCATCAAAATGGCACCAGAAATCCAAATTTCCATTTTTCATGTTTTGACGTCATCACATTTATGCAAATTTGGCTCTAGATTCGTAATTATTGGTCTTTTTTCGCCCAGATTTTGATATGTCATAGCTGAGGCAATTTCCTACAAAATTAGTTGCCACCATTTTTCATTTTGATGACGTCATCACAGTGAAATTTTCAATTAAAGACGCCATGTCAGAATTTTCCCTATTTGCGTGTTATGTCTATGGAAGATGACTTTTTTTCGAATCATGAATCTACATGACATCGTTCTCTGAGCAGTATCTCAGTTATTTTTGGTCTATTTTCTTCCAGATTTTAATATGTTGTAGCTGAGACTATAAGCTTTTACAAGTGTGGTCTCCAATTTTTGATCAGATGTCGGGATCATGCCCAATTTTTCAGTACAAAATGTGATTTGAGAATCCCGTTTTCGTTTACGTGTTATCTCTATGGGAAATATTCTGGTCTATCGGTAAAGCACATGACTACCATGGTCAAGGTACCTGGTTCGATCCCCGGGGCCGATTTTTTTTTTTTTTTTTTTGCTTCTTTTTGCCTGTCATTTTACAATCCTCTTCGACTAGTATAACATAAAAAATCACAAATCATGTAATAAACTGCCTTATTTTCCCGTATTATGTCTATTAGAAAGTAGTGTGCAGTAGTTTTGTGTACAACCCTATGGAAATTGTGATTTCCTGTCCTGTATTAGAGCTAAGGGGTTAATCTGCCAAGTATCCTGTATCATCATCATTATTATCATCACCGTCCTGATCATCATCGCCATAATATATCATTATAATCATCATAATCTCCATTATCATCATCACCATAATCATTTTACAATGACCGTTACACATTTTCCTACATTCCCGTCCTCAAGAAGGACCTCCATTCATGGCATTCTTGACATCCTATCTTCAGTTTAGTATTTCCCCATTATTATGATCATCCTGATTACAATCATGATTGTACAAATTGAAGGACAGACCACCTAATTCGTCCTCATGACGAATTAAATTCTAGTTATTATTATTATTATTATTAAACTCAAAGAAACCTGACAAGAAAATTTGGGGGCTTACCAAGAGTATAGTCTTTAACACATGGTTGGTAACTCAATAAGACCATAATGACTATGATATCATCAAACAAACCTGAGTGCCATCCAGCTCCTCGTTTCCTTCAATCTCCATTCTAATCGGATCATGAGGGGGTAGACCCATGGGGTAGACGATGGTGACTGCACCTCTCAACTGGTCTAAAGCATCTTTTATCATCGGTCGGGTTACACACACATTTGCTGACACTTGATTCTATATGTGGGACAATTGATTAGAGATGTAGAATTTTTATGAGTTTAGTTAGCCTCGTGAATGTGTGATGTAGTAATCACCCCTTTGGTTTGAATAATTAGTGGAATTGTCAATTCCAAAATGTACAATATCACTTCAGTTTATTTCTAAAATTTACAAACAATTGTATATGAATAATAAACAATATGAATAATAAAATAATAACATCTAAAATAGTATATAAAGATTAAGCCTGAGTCGAATCGATTGGTTAGCCGGTGTTCGATCAAAGACATCGAATCCCAAATTCGTTTTGGCAAATCCGGTGCATCGATTTGTAATCTGCCAGATTTTTGACTACCGTAGCCACCATGAAAAACGCAAATAAAAAAAGAAACTCCGTAACATACAGCATATATACTAGCAGAGAACGTGAAGGCGACTTCAAACTGTTGGCTAACTTTCGCTAATTCGCTCGCGGAGGACGTCGCGCTTTACCTGTGCTTTCTCTATGGAAAAATCGTTTTGTCGTTACGAACTGAAGTTTACGATAATATTCTTGCACTCTTGTATAATTGTATAATTGAACATGATAAATACGGGCATGAGTACGAGTGTTCCTACTTAATTCGCAATAACTAATATCACACTCTCATCAAATTGGCAATTACTTCTGAATGATCTGAAACTGAATAGTTTTTTTTTCTTTTTTTTTTTGCATCGAACAAACGTTTTCCATTCAGCTCTCCAAAGACAAAGTAAGATTATTAATTCTTTGAATTTGAATCATTGTCGGGTGTGTCGACAATTAGCATCGCTTCGTGCGACACTAGAGTGATATTTTGGCTAGCCATACGGACTAGAAACTTAAGATTATGGCTCGTCCGCTGTGATTTTTACTAGCTATTGGCTAGCGGGCTGTTGTTAATGTCGAGCAGCGAGAGCCCATACATATGCCCGCGATGCCAGCGGACTGGTCACCGGTGCATGGTGCATGCCCTGCGTGCAACTGTGTGCAACTCTGTTTTCACCGCCCATCATTTATCGATGCACCGGTATTCGATCGAATCAAAGCCGTCGAATCCCGGATTATGAAATATTCGATATGACTCAGGCTTAATAAAGACTAAAACTTTAAGGAATTGACACCATGCATGAAGTCGTAGACTTCACTTCATAGAGTCAGCATTTCCGCTAAAAATTGAATTCTCTACCTCTACAAATTATAATTTCTGATTCTTAGTGTTTTTCATTAGGAAATAAAGACGATAAACATTTCTTAGTGTGGAAGATGTTGATCATCGTGGTAGTACAATAAGAGTATAAGTTGATCTGTTGTCACACGATGGAGCAAACGAGGGTTGCGACGTTTCGACCGCTAACTGCTAGTCTTCGTCAGGCAAAGATGAAGACTAGCAGTTAGCGGTCGAAACGTTGCAACCCTCGTTTGCTCCATCGTGTGACAACAGATCAACTTATACTCTTAAACATTTCTTACTTTAGAAATTA
This sequence comes from Heliocidaris erythrogramma, assembly GCA_025617745.1. Lineage (NCBI taxonomy): Eukaryota > Metazoa > Echinodermata > Echinoidea > Camarodonta > Echinometridae > Heliocidaris > Heliocidaris erythrogramma. The sequence continues at coordinate 53,994,687 of CM046858.1, forward strand.
TCTTCTTGGCTTCACTGACGGTCTTTGTTAGTACTTCCTTCATTTTTTCATTTGGAGCTGAAATGGAAAATGAAAATTTAAAGACAAATTAATTCAATTCAAAAATTTTAGTATACAAAAAAAAAATTAAATGTATTCTTCATTTTCTAGACTTGTTGGGTATATATTTGTTGAGTTATCCGAACTCAAATCTTGTCTTGTATTAAAATTAATTAATACAATTACTATTCTGATTGAGATCAATATCCTGAAGGCAGAAATAGAAAAACATTCTCCATTGAAGATGGACTTTCAGGCAGTTAGGAGGCTATGATGTTTAAACGTTTTTACTATGCCTTATATATTATGTGTTTGTGAATTACACAATTGCTTCTGTGGTAAAAGGCAAAAGAGTTAAATTGAGAAAGACAGGAATTGGATGAGTGTACGTATTTGTACGAATTTGCTTTTATATCTGAATAATGAATGGTGAGAGAGAGAGAGAGAAGATAAACAGACTAAGTGACAGGTGTACATGCAGATTTGCAGAGACATAAAAACAGGTACAGAATGAGAGAGAGAGAGAGAGATGGAGAAGAGAAACAGATTGAGTGAAAGCTACAGAATGAGATAGAGAGACAGATAAGAGAAACAGATTGTCATTGAGTGACAGGTACATGCAGAGACTTACCAACAGCTACAGAATGAGAGAGAAAGAGAGAGCAAGAGACAGAGAAGAGAAACAGATTGAGTGACAGGTACATGCAGGGACTTACAAACAGCTACAGAATGAGAGAGAGAGAGAGAGACGGAGAAGAGAAACAGATTGAGTGACAGGTACCTACAGAGACAAACAGCTACAGAATGAGAGAGAGAGGGAGAGAGAGAGATGGAGAAGAGAAACAGATTGAGTGGCAGGTACATACAGAGACAAACAGCTACAGAATGAGAGAGAGAGAGAGAGAGAGAGAGAGAGATAGAGAGAGATAGAGAAGAGAAACAGATTGAGTGGCAGGTACATGCAGAGACTTACAAACAGCTATAGAATGAGAGAGTGGGGTATATGAGGGTCTACCTTTGCCATTTCTCCTGCCGATGGGGTCTTTACATTCAACTGAACCCCCGCTGGGTTCACACTTTTGCCCCCATTCATCGACCAGCTTCAGGTCTACAATCTGATCATCAGTCAATCCTTGCATGTTAGGAGGAAGACAGGTGCCATGTTCAGCCAGCTCATTGATTTCTGAAGAAAAAAAAGAGAAGAAAATAATTATCAAATGAAAGTTTTACTTTAGAGAACAATATTCACTTCTATTCATATAAAATATTCAGTTCATACATTACTCATTGCATTTCTTTGAGAAAAAAACAAATACAACTGTAATAATCATCAAAACAAACAAAGTACGCTGTTATATTTAAAGATGGTGGCTCCTGACTCCATTTTGAGGATTTCCAGGATTTCCAGCTGTTCCTAGGGTTGGTTTGAGAGTCATTCTCTGATAGCGTGAAAGGCCAATCCTGGACTTCATGTTGCAGAGATGTCTAAAGGCCAAGGGCAAAATTTTGGCTTTTCTATTTACTGGTATACCTCTGTTATTACTTTCTTGCACTTACATGTTACACATCTTTAATTCATAACTTGCAACATCCCTTCTATTAAGGTAGTTATTAAAGAAAACCCACAACAAATGTTTTCAGGTTTATTCCAGACCATCCATGGCATGATATCTAAGCTGACAAGTTTGTCTCTGTAAATGGTCTCTTACCTGAACATATTCTCTCCACTTTGAGTCTGCCATTGTGGATGAGGACCAGCTCCTTCAGTGCATCTTCTACTGGCTGTTGGACTGTAGTCTCAAACAAGAACTGGCTCTCATCACCCCTCTTGATGTGTAGCTTCACCATCCTGGATTTTTTGGTTCTAATGAGAATAAAAAAGAATTAACTGCAATAATGCCTTTTACTAATGAATAGCTGTCCTCCTTTACATGTAATTCTTTTTTATTCTCTTTCTTCCCTCCTCTTATTCTTCATCATCTTGCTCATTACCACCTCCTCCCTTCCAAAGCCGCCTTCTCCTTGTCTTCCTTGATTTCTAGACCTTCTCCTCTCTTCCTCCTCTTTTCTCCTTAAGTATTCTTTTCTTCAAAGAATAACAGACTATTTAAAAAAGCACAAGAACAAGTCATATTACATGAAATTTGACATGCACAGTTCAAAGCAAACAATATCCTCTCCTCCTGTTTTCTTCGCCGTCTTTCTGTCTGCTTGAATTGATAGACATTCTCCATTCCTCCTCCCACTCCTTCTTCCCCTTCCTTCAGTCCTCTTTAATTTCTACATCTACTGTACTCTGTAGAGCTCCTCTTCCTCTCCTTTTTTTTTAAAAATTTATGTAGATCTAGGTCTATCTCCTTTTTGTTCTTCTTGTTATTGTTCTCCTCCTCCTCCTCCTCTTCCTCTTCCTCTTCTGTATTTCTTTCTTTATTTCTTCTTCCTCCTTCTTCTTCTCCATCTTCTTCTTCTTCTTCTTCTTCAACAAACTGTCTAAAGTTCTTCTTCTTCTCCTTCAATTCAGCCTAATCATGGAATAAGTCCCCTCTCATTTAGTGTGTACGCACACACTTGCGTGTTATGTCTATTGAGGAATGAGGGGGAATGAAGTCCCCATACTTTTTGCACGCAATAAACCGATAGTGTGCGGAGTGACGGATATCGCCCCTTCTTTTTCTTGAACTTTGTTTGAAGTTGAACTTCTTCTTCCACACCACACCACGAATAGTGGTCATATTGACCACTACGAATACAATATGCAAAAATAGTTCGTATTTGCTGTCGCGTGTAGTAAAGGTATGGGGGGAAAAATAAGATAAATATTTTAAATACTTGCTTTCAAATTCAGGCCTTAAAAATCTCACTCCTACCTCAAATGGCCGTTAGGAAGAACTTTTGATATTTTCAGCAAAATCCAAAGTCAAAATCTTGTCCAAAACCGGAGAAATCCCCGCCGATTTGTTTCGCGATCGCGTGTTGTGTACATACTGCCGATGTCTTAGACTAAAATCGGCCAATAAAATTTTTGTCCACGAAGAAACTCGGGATCGCAAGCGCACGTCGATCTTAACGATCGCGCACACAGAAAATCGGGACTTTTCCGTGTATGCCACAGGGACCGAATTTTTAAGGACAAAACGCTTTTGGGGAGATGTCAGCGCCCGCGGCGACCAGGAAATGTACACATTGACTCCGATAGCTCGTTTCGCGAGAATCAACAGTAAATTACGGATTTGATTTTTGGAAATATCTTTTCCAACATCGGTGAGTTGAATTTATTGTATTTCTTGGATATTTTGTTGTCGGTTTTTGTAAATTAAATGCCGATTTTGAGTGAATGTTTGTGAATTTTGTGCAGTGGTGTTTTAAAAAGTTGAGGTGTATGACTGCCTACATTATACACACGAAGTATAGGAATGTAGCTATGAATAGTATGAGTGTTCCACACACTCATAGCTACATTCCTATACTTCATTTTTGTAAATATCTTTTCCAACATTGGTGAGTTGAATTTATTGTATTTCTTGGATATTTTGGGGTCGGTTTTTGAAAATTAAATGCCGATTTTGAGTGAATATTGGTGACTTTTGTGCAGTGGTGTTTTAAAAAGATGAGGTGTATGACTGCCTACATTATACACACGAAGTATAGGAATGTAGCTATGAGTGTGTGGAACACTCGTACTATTCATAGCTACATTCCTATACTTCGTGTGTATAATGTAGGCAGTCATACACCTCAACTTTTTAAAACACCACTGCACAAAAGTCACAAACATTCACTCAAAATCGGCATTTAATTTACAAAAACCGACAACAAAATATCCAAGAAATACAATAAATTCAACTCACCGATGTTGGAAAAGATATTTCCAAAAATCAAATCCGTAATTTACTGTTGATTCTCGCGAAACGAGCTATCGGAGTCAATGTGTACATTTCCTGGTCGCCGCGGGCGCTGACATCTCCCCAAAAGCGTTTTGTCCTTAAAAATTCGGTCCCTGTGGCATACACGGAAAAGTCCCGATTTTCTGTGTGCGCGATCGTTAAGATCGACGTGCGCTTGCGATCCCGAGTTTCTTCGAGGACAAAAATTTTATTGGCCGATTTTAGTCTAAGACATCGACAGTATGTACACAACACGCGACTGCCTACATTATGCACACGAAGTATAGGAATGTACCTATGAGTGGTTTTGGACAAGATTTTGACTTTGGATTTTGCTGAAAATATCAAAAGTTCTTCCTAACGGCCATTTGAGGTAGGAGTGAGATTTGTAAGGGCTGAATTTGAAAGCAAGTATTTAAAATATTTATCTTATTTTTTCCCCCATACCTTTAGTACATGCGACAGAAAATACCAACTATTTTACAGAAATGTACCCGGGAGTGGTTCCACACCTCCCGAGGCTGAACATGCTGAACCGGCTCCTCCTCCATCCTCCTTATTCTTCTCCTTTTCCTCCTCTTCCTTCTTCTCCTCCTTCTTCACATGATTGTGATGACAAAGTCATCCCCCAAAAAAACCAAGCAAGCCTTGCAAACAAACAGAAACAAAAGACCAAAATGGGCCAAAAATGGGCCAAGCAAAACAAACACAAATTCTTCCATGCACGGGACTTAACTAAAATAAAACAAATTTGATGGACAACTGCATAGATAAACAAGTAAATGAATTCATTGAAATATCCACATGATATTTCTAATGATGTACAGAATTTAAGGAATAAGATTGTTTATCATCTTACCTCTGATATAAGGTATGAAAATGTGATAATATCCGTCTCTAATCGAATCTCGGTAACCACGGAAGCTAAATTTGCGAATGTGCGCATGCGCAGTCGAACACACGTGAGAATGATTGATCAATACTGAATGCCACCTGTTTAAAGCTAAAGTAGAGGAGTTATAATCTCCATAGATTTTGTAAGTATTTATTACCGTGTAACATCAACGTTGTATATGAATCGTCATATTCCTATAACAATTTGTGTAACAAGAAATCAGAGAATGGTCTGTGATATTTCCTACTCCTAGTGTTGTCCCATATGTTGAAAATGATGTGTGTGTGCGCCGATAGTACCGGTTATATTTCATTCATTCATTCACTCATAGTCATACACATGACATACGAGGTTATCGTCACTCCCGGCACTCATAGCTACATTCCTATACTTCGTGTGTATAATTTAGGCAGTCATACACCTCAACTTTTTAAAACACCACTGCACAAAAGTCACAAACATTCACTCAAAATCGGCATTTAGTTTACAAAAACCGACATCAAAATATCCAAGAAATCCCTGCCCGTTTTCCGGCTAACAGAAATATATTTTTTCCCTATTTTTCCCCTATTTTTCTCCTATTTTTCTCCTATTTTTAAAAAAATAGCTCTATTTTTTTCATATTTTCGCTGAAAAATAGGAAAAAAATAGTCTATGTCCATACTTTTTTTTGAAAACTAGAAAATAAATAGACTATTTTTTCACTATTTCCCCCAGCTTTTTATTAATAACTATTTTAAAGCTATTTTTTCAAAATATTATTTTTACAGAACTATTTTTAACCTATTTTTTTTCTTCTGCACACATGATAGGCTATTTTAAACCTATTTTTAAAACATTGTCTACTATAGATTTTTAGGCTGCAAATTACTTAACTATTTTCATGCTATTTTTTGTACTTCTAATATTGCAAATTACAGTACTATCTTTAAGCTATCTTTTGTACTTCTAATACTTTTTAGACTGCAAATTACTTAACTATTTTTAAGCTATTTTTTGTACTTCTAATATTGCAAATTACATTTTCTTTTCTTTTTGATAGAAAAGAAAGAATAGTAAAAGAATAGTTCAAAAATATATTTTCTACCTATTTGAGGGGGGTATTTTATGCTATATATATTTTTTCTATTTTTTCAGTAGAAATGAAAAAATAGTAAAAAAATATACCCAGGTCGAAAATCCCATAGAGACCCATAGAAAACCAATAGGAAATTTTTATTGGTTTCTATTGGTCCTAATCAATCATGAATATTCATGAATAACAATCTAAAATATGAAAACTAGTGGAAATAGATAAATACATTTAGATTTGGGATTAAGATTTGAACAGTGATAGAAATTTTACTTACATTAAACTATTGTAATGTTGTACACAATTTCAAAAGGCATTTTCATATTTCATTAATAAAAGTGTAAATTAATTTTAATAATAAAAGTGTAATCTAGTCATTAACCATTTTTTATAGCACTACAACTATGTCCCTATATATAATGAATGTGATACAATTGCTTAGTAGCTAGGTATAGGACATAGGATGTAGGTTATAGGATTTATAGGAGTAGGAGAGGATAGGATATGATTTCAAGATAGGATTAATAAAATTAGCATTTATAATTAATTAATAATGTCATGTGATTGTTCCTGTAGACACCCACAGCATTTCTTTTTATATTAATCTTATAGTTAATTATTTTCTTATTGGTGCTATAAGACACCTTTAGGGTTTTCTATAGGTCCTATAGAAACCTACAGGATTTCTTATTGGACCTATAGAAATTAACCTACAGGATTATCAGTCCCATAGACACCCATAGGATTTCTATGGGTGCCCCATATACCATTTGCATATAGAAACTCTGTCTATAGGATTTTCGACCTGGGTATTTTTTAACTACTGAGATTTCGGTTCCAATAATATATGAAAAAAAAATATTTTTTTACTATTTTTCCACGCTAATTTTCCATTGAAAAAATAGTCAAAAAATATATTTTTTAACTCGATATTTCGGTTCCAATACTGTATGAAAAAAATGTATTTTTTAACTATTTTTCCACGCTATTTTTCCTCTATTTTTCCATTGAAAAAATAGTCAAAAAATATATTTTCCCTATCTATTTTTTCACTATTTTCCTCATATTTTTAGGCTAGTTTATTTCGGGCAGGGATACAATAAATTCAACTCACCGATGTTGGAAAAGATATTTCCGAAAATCAAATCCGTAATTTACTGTTGATTCTCGCGAAACGAGCTATCGGAGTCAATGTGTACATTTCCTGGTCGCCGCGGGCGCTGACATCTCCCCAAAAGAGTTTTGTCCTTAAAAATTCGGTCCCTGTGGCATACACGGAAAAGTCCTGATTTTCTGTGTGCGCGATCGTAAAGATCGATGTGCGCTTGCGATCCCGAGTTTTTTCGTGGACAAAAATTTTATTGGCCGATTTTAGTCCAAGACATCGGCAGTATGTAAACAACGCGCGATCGCGAAACAAATCGGCGGGGATTTCTCCGGTTTTGGACAAGATTTTGACTTTGGATTTTGCTGAAAATATGAAAAATATTTCCTCACGGCCATTTGAGGTAGGAGTGAGATTTTTAAGGCCTGAATTTGAAAGCAAGTATTTAAAATATTTATCTTACTTTTCCCCCCATACCTTTACTACACGCGACAGAAAATATCAACTATTTTTGCATATTGTATTCGTAGTGGTCAATATGACCACTATTCGTGGTGTGACTCCCGGGTACATTTCTGTAAAATAGTTGGTATTTTCTGTCGCATGTACTAAAGGTATGGGGGGGAAAATAAGATAAATATTTTAAATACTTGCTTTCAAATTCAGCCCTTAAAAATCTCACTCCTACCTCAAATGGCCGTTAGGAAGAACTTTTGATATTTACAGCAAAATCCAAAGTCAAAATCTTGTCCAAAACCGGAGAAATCCCCGCCGATTTGTTTCGCGATCGCGTGTTGTTTACAAACTGCCGATGTCTTAGACTAAAATCGGCCAATATAATTTTTGTCCACGAAGAAACTCGGGATCGCAAGGGCACATCGATCTTTACGATCGCGCACACAGAAAATCGGAACTTTTCCGTGTACGCCATAGGGACCGAATTTTTGAGGACAAAACTCTTTTGGGGAGATGTCAGCGCCCGCGGCGACCAGGAAATGTACACAATGACTCCGATAGCTCGTTTCGCGAGAATCAACAGTAAATTGCGGATTTCATTTTTGTAAATATCTTTTCCAACATTGGTGAGTTGAATTTATTGTATTTCTTGGATATTTTGGGGTCGGTTTTTGAAAATTAAATGCCGATTTTGAGTGAATATTGGTGACTTTTGTGCAGTGGTGTTTTAAAAAGATGAGGTGTATGACTGCCTACATTATGCACACGAAGTATAGGAATGTACCTATGAGTGGTTTTGGACAAGATTTTGACTTTGGATTTTGCTGAAAATATCAAAAGTTCTTCCTAACGGCCATTTGAGGTAGGAGTGAGATTTGTAAGGGCTGAATTTGAAAGCAAGTATTTAAAATATTTATCTTATTTTTCCCCCATACCTTTAGTACATGCGACAGAAAATACCAACTATTTTACAGAAATGTACCCGGGAGTGGTTCCACACCTCCCGAGGCTGAACATGCTGAACCGGCTCCTCCTCCATCCTCCTTAATCCTCCTTATTCTTCTCCTTTTCCTCCTCTTCCTTCTTCTCCTCCTTCTTCACATGATTGTGATGACAAAGTCATCCCCCAAAAAACCAAACAAAAAACCAAGCAAGCCTTGCAAACAAACAGAAACAAAAGACCAAAATGGGCCAAAAATGGGCCAAGCAAAACAAACACAAATTCTTCCATGCACGGGACTTAACTAAAATAAAACAAATTTGATGGACAACTGCATAGATAAACAAGTAAATGAATTCATTGAAATATCCACATGATATTTCTAATGATGTACAGAATTTAAGGAATAAGATTGTTTATCATCTTACCTCTGATATAAGGTATGAAAATGCGATAATATCCGTCTCTAATCGAATCTCGGTAACCACGGAAGCTAAATTTGCGAATGTGCTCAGGCGCAGTCGAACACACGTGAGAATGATTGATCAATACTGAATGCATGCGCCACCTGTTTAAAGCTAAAGTAGAGGAGTTATAATCTCCATAGATTTTGTAAGTATTTATTACCGTGTAACATCAACGTTGTATATGAATCGTCATATTCCTATAACAATTTGTGTAACAAGAAATCAGAGAATGGTCTGTGATATTTCCTACTCCTAGTGTTGTCCCATATGTTGAAAATGATGTGTGTGTGCGCCGATAGTACCGGTTATATTTCATTCATTCATTCACTCATAGTCATACACATGACATACGAGGTTATAGTCACTCCCGGGTACATTTCTGTAAAATAGTTGGTATTTTCTGTCGCATGTACTAAAGGTATGGGGGGGAAAATAAGATAAATATTTTAAATACTTGCTTTCAAATTCAGCCCTTAAAAATCTCACTCCTACCTCAAATGGCCGTTAGGAAGAACTTTTGATATTTACAGCAAAATCCAAAGTCAAAATCTTGTCCAAAACCGGAGAAATCCCCGCCGATTTGTTTCGCGATCGCGTGTTGTTTACAAACTGCCGATGTCTTAGACTAAAATCGGCCAATATAATTTTTGTCCACGAAGAAACTCGGGATCGCAAGGGCATCTTTACGATCGCGCACACAGAAAATCGGAACTTTTCCGTGTACGCCATAGGGACCGAATTTTTGAGGACAAAACTCTTTTGGGGAGATGTCAGCGCCCGCGGCGACCAGGAAATGTACACAATGACTCCGATAGCTCGTTTCGCGAGAATCAACAGTAAATTGCGGATTTCATTTTTGTAAATATCTTTTCCAACATTGGTGAGTTGAATTTATTGTATTTCTTGGATATTTTGGGGTCGGTTTTTGAAAAATAAATGCCGATTTTGAGTGAATATTGGTGACTTTTGTGCAGTGGTGTTTTAAAAAGATGAGGTGTATGACTGCCTACATTATACACACAAAGTATAGGAATGTAGCTATGAGTGATATTCCCTCATGATTGCATGATATGTCACTTCATCATTTCATGTACAAAAACTACAAAAAAGTACAAGTCAAAAGCTTATCTGAAGATAGGCACTCCCACAAAAAAATAACAGCACTCACAGTCACAAATCATGCCTTAAAATATTGATTAATATTCCAATTATCACACAGATGGCTCAAAACTTACCTGAAAATCTCATAAATAGTGAAATATGAGGGCTAAATAGTCCATGTCATGCGCTGAAAAATATGTTGACGTATTCTTCGCGCAGCGTGTACGTGGCTTTAATATAAGGACTGTACTATCGATATTCAAAACGATCATCATGTGCGCACGCGAATAAATTGGAAGAAATTTACCCAAAATCGAGGCTGACTGCATGACAAGCCCATATCTATGCCTCTCACATGCATAGGCGATTCACTGCGGCACAGTTATTCAATGACTCATCGATAGATAACGAACTCAACTGCCATATATAAAATACAAAGATTCTGACACATTCGACTAAAATACATTACTCAAATTATTTAATAACAAGGTAAATAGCGATAAAAATGCCTAAAATTGCATACATACCGCCACTTGTTAGCTCCTTCAGAGAAAAAATCCTGGGTTTGGTGGGATGCAAAGGGCATCCCCGGATCGACGAACTCACAGACATGCAGAATACGTCATTGATAAACAGGGGGACCAATCACAGAAAGAAAAAATCTCAGATTCATTCGCTTGTCATTCGCTTAACACAGGCGGTATCGGAAGTGTGTGCATGCATAGCGGGCCGAATCACACATTCGTTATGGGTGTACTAGCGCGATAGTCTGAACTATGATGTCACAATACGTCTTGTACTCAACTTGTTTGCTTCAGACAATTTAATTATAGATCTAGCATGCATTTTCAAGTCTCCTGTCAGTTAAGATGATGAAATGATTAATATCATTTTTTGTTCTATTCAGGTGACCTCCTCAGGGATCATTCATCAGAATGGGGTTGACAAAGCAATATCTGCGCTTTGTGCAGAGTGCCGTGTTTGGGGTGGTAGGAACAACCAAAGCCAATGTGGTGTTTACCAAGGATCATCAGTTTGCTGCGGTGTCCGCTGTGGAGCATGTTATCATCTGGAGCCTGAAGAGGGCGGAGAAGGTGAGTAGACTAGAGGATAGCTTCTAAATAGCACAGGTCTAGAGGAAAAGTGAATAGGTTTCTTGCTGTTCTAAGGGGAAACTTTTTAAAACTTACCCCCCCAAAAAAAAAAAAATAAATAAATAAATAAATAAATAAATAGAATAATAATAATGATAATAAATACAAAAGAAATAATAATAAAATGAAATAAAATAAACAAATAAATAAATTTAAATAAAAAAGTAAAAAGGAAAAAAATAAATATCAATTAAAAGTATGAAGTACATTTTAACAACTGTTCTGTTTAATAGGAGATGTAAAGATCTTATACATTATTTCAATTAGTTCAAATGACCCACTGACTTAACAGGTGTCTAAACTTGGCTTATAGGAGTGTCTTTCGCAGGTGCATTTTGTCTCTTAGAGGCTGAAGGGCGTTAACTCAGATCGTTGTATACAGAACTGCCCTTCTGGCTCTCAGCATATAGATTTCAAGAAATATGCCAGCATGTCTAGACATACATTCAACAGAGGTATTGGCTCATCTGTTCAGTTTGGACATGTTATAGGTCTTTTTTCTTTCTTTTTATTTTTCCTTTTGGTATCTTTTGTACTTATATTTTCCTGATACTGACAAAAAGGTATTTGCATAATGTTTAAAAATACTTCATTTTGAGCTCAAGATAGTTCACATTCTCCTTCACTCTCCATTTGTTGTTATGTACTAATACAAAACGAAAATTTTCCTTACACTCTCTCAATTGAAATGTACAGGTACTTGTACTTGAGGGCAGCAAACATGAAGTAACTGCTCTTGCCCAGACCGATGCTCGTCCGATCATCGCTGTAGGTTATTCTGATGGGTCTATCAAGCTCTTTGACAGTGATAATGGGGATGTGATCGTCACGTTCAATGGACACAAGACTGCTGTTTCTACCATGCACTTTGATAACCATGCCCTACGTCTTGCTTCAGGGTCAAAGGTCAGCGTTCACTTCAGTAACAGATCTTTAAAACGTTTTCTACTTGTCAAAAGAAGAGCAGAAAACAATTTTCCAGAAGCATGATACCACAATTTTGCAAGTTGTCTCGTATACAAACATTAGATGTTATTAATGTTAGTTTTGTTTTGTTTTGTTTTCCCATTTGTTGTACAGTGGAAACTCATTATAACAAGGACCTTGGGACCATGAAAGTTAACTTGTTATATCAGGGTAAAAAACGAAAGAACACAAAGACCTGGGACCAGCAAAATTACCTTGATATATCAGAAATCTTGTTATATCGAAGCTCTTTATAACGAGTTTCCACTGTACCTCCTATTTACTTCTTCTTCTTTTATACTTTTTGTGAACTACATGTGTAGAAGTTCAAATCCTGTATTTTGTTTCTTTTATTTGAATGAAATTAAATGTAGCATCTGTATAATTGATACACATCTGTAACTGATTTTGAATGATATGTACTAAATCATATTCAGATGTTTTTAAGAAAAATTAAAAGCTCTCTGTAATTCAGAATGATAAGAAGTATCTTTGGAACTTTACAATTAGTAAATGTTAGGGTTAATCGTAATAGTGTAACCCTGAGATAGCATTTTCTAAAATGTGAGATTTTCCCTATGAATTAAAATTGTTAAGAGTACTTCCAATACATGATAACTTAGATTTCAATAGTTCACACTTTCAAGCTCAAATTTATAATTTTGTTTTACCAGGACACAAATGTAATCATATGGGATGTTGTAAACGAGAGTGGTCTGTACAGGTTGAAAGGTCATCGGGGTATGGTAACCCGGGTCAGTTTCATGGCATTGCACAACATTGTTATTTCAAGGTAAGTAATTCTAGTAGTATTCACTGTTTATAGAGATTTTATTTTCTAATGGTTGACTCTTTCAGAGCTAATAAGAAAAATGACAGGTTGATTTATAGGCACATAACAAGTTATTTGGAAAGGAACCGGTATGTTTTCATTGGATTTATCGTAGTAAATTTCTTTTAAAAGTATAGTAAAATCATGAAAAATATACATATAAGCTTGTGATGTTTAATGTCAAGTTTTATTTTAGGGGTTTATATACATCCAGGTTAGTTCTTCCATTTTACATCATGATAATTGTCTGTGCATGTGAGGTTAGTGGATGTCGTCTATGGGAAGTATGTTGTCATTCTTGCATTAATTATTTGTAATACATGTATTTGTATACTTTACCACTTAATTTGAAAGCCAAGCCAAGTTGGGGCGATTTTAGTTGGAGCACTTGACACATTAATTTCTTTTCATCTTAATATAAAATCTGGACTTCAACTTTATTTTGGGGTTACCGAGCGTCTTCTGTTCTGGTTCTTCATTACCCCTCTAGACTTTTTGCTACCGTACCATTACATCAATGAGGTGTTAAGTTCATAGTGAAATATTTGTGAGGATTCTATTGATGCGATCGATGGTTTTTCGATTTTTAAGTAAACTCATGAGAGGGTATTAACCTGCTACAAATTTGATCTTTTCCCGCTTTGTGAATAAGCTTCATAAAATTACATTTTAGCTGCATTTCAGCGTCTATTTGAAAAAAAAAAAAACCCTCTAAGAGCGAACTTCTATTTAATGTGATTTTCATTATTGCCCCACAGTTCCAAGGATACTTTTGTGAAATTTGTGAATAAACTTCATAAAATTACATTTTAGCTGCATTGTGGGTTATTTTTCTGCATTTCTGCATCTATTTGAACAAAAAAAAACCTCTAAGATACTTTTGTGAAATTTGTGAATAAGCTTCATAAAATTACATTTCAGCTGCATTGTGGGTTTAATATTTTTCTGCATTTCTGCATCTATTTGAACAAAAAAAACCCTCCGAGGGCGAACTTCTATTTCATGTATTAGATTTTTCATTATTGCCCCACAGTTCCAAGGATACTTTTGTGAAGTTCTGGGACTTAGACACACAGCACTGCTTCAAGACCCTTGTTGGCCACAGAAGTGAGGTAAGCATTAATGAATAAATATCGTAAAACCAGAAACTTTCGCGCACATGTAATGTTCACGCTTTTAATGTGCGCGAGTGCTTCAGATTTGCAAATCGCAAAAGTTTCTTACTGTGAAAATGGCCGTTTCTGGTTTCGCAGTATATGACTTTGATCTGTTCAAAGCATAATGGTCACAGTCATATTCAGGGTCCTGTTTCATAAAACTTATCAATAACAACTGCCACATATCTATGAAAAATTTGCTCTTAGCCAATCAGATGCATCCATTTGAAACGGGGCCCTGTAGGAAGTATTTTTCAGCTGACAACCAAAAAGGCACTTAGTGTATTTAGAGTGCTCTTGGTTTCTTCTTACTCTGATCAAACAATCATCTTTAAAACCATTCATTCATGCAAGTATAGATGGTGTACCAAAGATTTATATACAGAAAATCCCTAGTGAACAAGCCTGAACAAGACTGAACAAGCCAATTTCATAGCCATAGTAAAAGAGTGATTGAATATGATGACATGATGGCTTTATAAATAGTTCTTTTTTTGCTTCATCTGTATTCATTTTCTGTCCTTGCATCTCTCCCTCTTTCACTTTTGAATCTGCTCTTTCAATTCATGTAATGTACAGCTTTATCTGCAGCAATATTTATTTGCATTGCCTTGTGATTTCAGGTATGGGACTTTGCTCTTCTGGCTGATGACAAGGGGCTTGTGACAGGGACATCAGGGAGTGATCTTCAAGTGTGGGAGATTGTCTTCCAAGATGAGGTATGTTCTGCCTTCGTCCGAGCATCTGTTTTGCCTGCCTGCTCAAATCACAATTACGGCAGTTAATAAGTGACCTTTTACATAGAATATTAGATAGAAATGATGAAGAGTTTAATACTGCATAATCAAAACAATACCTTCAAAGAAAGACATACTGAAGCTTCTTGTCTTGCACTCATGAAAGTAGAACTTTGGGAGAAACAGAAAGTGAATTTCAGCTTTCTTTTTCATTATTAGGAGAGGAAAGTCTTCAGTATGTACTGAAGTTAGAATCAATTCCAAACTTTTTATAATTCAATTTACATCATCAAGATACATGTATATCTTTTATTTTGATTTATTAAAGGATAGATAAGGAAACAACTTGTCCTAGCAAAACCCCTCCCACCTTAATACACATGGGTACTAAAGTCGTGTATTATATAATACAATATTGTATGACATGTTCAGGTAGTTGATTCTACCTACAAATGTGACCAGGCACCAAAAAATCACCAGATATGAATTTTTAGCTCACCTGAGCCTAAGGCTCGAGTGAGCTATTGCGATGGAAATTTGTCCGTCGTCCGTCGTCCGTTAACTTTTTACATTTTCATCTTCTTCTCCAAAACCCATGATCGGAATTCAACCAAACTTGGTAGGAATCATCCTTAGGGGTAGGGGACCCAAAGTTGCTAAAATGGTACATGTGGCCCCCAGGGGGGCCCAGGGGGAGGGCCCCCAATTGTAAAAGCTATGTAAATTTCAAACATCTTCTTCTCCAGAACCAGGCATAGCTCAGACTTGGTATTGTGTATGGAGATACCTCTATAGTTGAAGAATGAATGTTGTTCATGAAATTTCTCTGAGTGGCCCTATAGGGGCCCTGTGGGGGTAACATACTGGAGGGGGGGGGAGGCGCTGCCAGGCAAAATGTACATTCTGATCTTCTTCTCCAAAACACATGATCGGAATTCAACCAAACTTGGTAGGAATCATCCTTGGGGGTAGGGGACCCAAATTTGCTAAAATGATACATGTGGCCCCCAGGGGGGCCCAGGGGGAAGGCCCCCAATTGTAAAAGCTATGTAAATTTCAAACATCTTCTTCTCCAGAACCAGGCATAGCTCAGACTTGGTATTGTGTATGGAGATACCTCTATAGTTGAAGAATGAATGTTGTTCATGAAATTTCTCTGAGTGGCCCTATAGGGGCCCTGTGGGGGTAACATACTGGAGGGGGGGGGGGGGGGGGGGGGGGGCGCTGCCAGGCAAAATGTACATTCTGATCTTCTTCTCCAAAACACATGATCGGAATTCAACCAAACTTGGTAGGAATCATCCTTGGGGGTAGGGGACCCAAATTTGCTAAAATGATACATGTGGCCCCCAGGGGGGCCCAGGGGGAAGGCCCCCAATTGTAAAAGCTATGTAAATTTCAAACATCTTCTTCTCCAGAACCAGGCATAGCTCAGACTTGGTATTGTGTATGGAGATACCTCTATAGATGAAGAATGAATGTTGTTCATGAAATTTCTCTGAGTGGCCCTATAGGGGCCCTGTGGGGGTAACATACTGGAGGGGGGGGGGCTGCCAGGCAAAATGTACATTCTGATCTTCTTCTCCAAAACACATGATCGGAATTCAACCAAACTTGGTAGGAATCATCCTTAGGGGTAGGGGACCCAAAGTTGCTAAAATGGTACATGTGGTCCCCAGGGGGGCCCAGGGAGAGGGCCCCCAATTGTAAAAGCTATGTAAATTCCAAACATCTTCTTCTCCAGAACCAGGCATAGCTCAGACTTGGTATTGTGTATGGAGATACCTTTATAGATGAAGAATGAATGTTGTTCATGAAATTTCTCTGAGTGGCCCTATAGGGGGCCTGTGGGGGTAACATACTGGAGGGGGGGGGGGGCTGCCAGGCAAAATGTACATTCTGATCTTCTTCTCCAAAACACATGATCGGAATTCAACCAAACTTGGTAGGAATCATCCTTAGGGGTAGGGGACCCAAAGTTGCTAAAATAGTACATGTGGCCCCCAATTGTAAAAGCTATGTAAATTTCAAACATCTTCTTCTCCAGGCGGGGGGGGGGGGGGGGGGGGGGGGGGGGGGGGAACTATGTTAATTTCTAACGTCATCTCATGTACATCCTCCTAGTTGTTTCAATTTCTAACATCTTCTGGTGGTGCTAGAGAGAACATGCACCAGATGTGAATTGATCCACCTCAGGTGAGCGTCGTGCCCCTGGGGCTCTTGTTAGTTAAGGTCTGATTCTGAAAGAGCAGATTCTCAGCTTTAAAATGATATATAACTCATTTGCATTGGATGTTCCTAACTCACTGTACGATGTTACTTCTGAGAAATAAGGGTTTAAAGTTTGCAGTATACTGAAGCGCTCTGACTTGCAAGGTGTTGTGCTAAGGTGAAAAAAAGGAGGATTAGAACGCAATGAAAATTCATCATCATCACAGTGCACAAGTATCAATGCAAGAACTTACTCCGTTTAAAATTTATGGGAGATCAAAATGAGACAAGTATTCAGGGAAAAAAAAGGAATACAACGAAATCCAGAGAAGACACACATAAGTCTGGTAAAAAAACTATCAAAAATACCACTTTTAGATTGTTTGGTGCCTCCAAATTTGTACATTACTTAGAAAAAAGTATACTCTTTCAGGAAATACCCAAAACTAAAATTTTACCATGCCAACCAAAAAAACATT
The DNA here is from genome assembly GCA_025617745.1 of Heliocidaris erythrogramma. NCBI lineage: Eukaryota > Metazoa > Echinodermata > Echinoidea > Camarodonta > Echinometridae > Heliocidaris > Heliocidaris erythrogramma. Next base: position 54,012,182 of record CM046858.1, read on the forward strand.
GATTGAGCTCTAACTGAAAATCACCCAGTGCGACTTTTTGGTGGTTTTGTGGTGCCTGGTCACAAATGTACATGAGCCTGATCAGTTAGTCAGGGACAGACATTGGACATGTTTTGAAAGTTTAAAGGCCTGTAAAAAAAGTATTTAATTGAAGAGAGCTGTTTTATGTTTCATTGCGAAGAGCATCAATGAAGGAGTTGAAATTTGATAAAATTTGGTTGCCATGGTCACCTACTAAAATTATAATCCATAATCCATTCGATGTCACGGAAGTACAAAATGCCTACTCTTAACCGATCGGGCTCACATGTATGAAGATGATTATTGTTTGCTTGTTTAATATATCAGCTAGAAGATGAGGAAGGTGAAGAAAGGAAAGGACCATCACCTGCCAAGAAACCAAGGAGGAGAATGAGTGAAGAGGAGGATGACGAGGAGGAAGAGGATGAAGATGATGAAGAGGAAGGGAATGATAATGTAAGTAGCATCATTTGGTTCTTTTTGTATTCTTGATTGTAGAATGGAGAGAAAGATAAAATTACAGAGAGAGAGAGAGAGAGAGAGAGAGGGTAAATGAGAGAAATGTCTTGACCCATGCTACATGTATGCCTCTGGATATGATTACACTTTTGTACCCATTTGAGCACAAGCATTATCACTTCCCTCACTTGATTTGAGGAATATTTTCACGATATATGTATTTTTTTGGGGGGGGGGGGAATTATGTCAGAGGATACATGTACATGTAGGTTATATGTAGACTCTTTCTTAATGATTGTTCAAATGTTTAAACTGTCTTTCTTACCCACCGTAGAGTATTCTTAGCTGCACCAAAGCAGGAACGATTCTAAGGAAAGGAAGTGACAGAGTGGTATCTCTTCAGCTGGATTCTACGGGAAGAATTCTAGGCTGCCATGTAAGTATCAACCAGACCTATTACAGACTGAGGCAAATATTATAGGGCAAGTCCAAATACAGTTAACTTGATCGTAGTTGACAGATGCCTACGAGAGACCAGACACGCACAAAAATGAAGTAAAATGACACCTTAGAAGCTAATTTTTGTTGATAAGTCATTATCCTCCAAAATGTATGGGGCACATACTCTTACATGTGGTTGATTAGCATTTTGAACATATCCTATACATGCACAAGTACTGATAGACCATATGTAATGCATTTCATGTCTCAATTATGTATGATGGTACAGTCACTGTATTTCAAAGTCCAATCTGCTGGCATTACTCAGGAAATTGAACCATAGGACAATGAAAAAAACACGGTTTGATTATGTAATGAGGCAAATGATGTTGAGATTGCTGTCCCAGAGAAGAGATGGCATTCTTAACCAAAACAAAGGGGTCTGTCTGTCTGCTCTAGGTCAAAATACACATTAGATTCAACAAAAAGAGCTGCCACAGGATTAGGAGATGCTATTATTAACCCCTACCATGCAGTGGGCGGCAAATCCCACCCAAATGTTGGAGTGTTGAACATTTCGTTTAGGCTCAGAATGGCTTGAAAATTCTTCCTCATACAGAAACCTGTGCCTTCAATATAATGTTTATTCCTGTGCAATATATCTTTGCCCAGTTTCCATAGGAAAAAAATCATTAAAAGTTAATATTTAATTATTGAAAGTTCATTTTTGACAATTGCTGAAAAATCTGGTGGCATGGAAGTGGTTAACCAAAACAAAGGCATCTGCCCTTGATCAAGGTATGTGTACAAATCTAAATGTTTCATTGAATAGAGGTGTGAAATGCTTCTAATCTTTAAAGTAGGTATTCAAAGAAAATCACAAATATGGCAATTAATGTATCACTAGAAACTGGGAAGTTTACAGATGGCAATCGTATAAGTTTTATGTCAACTGCGTATCTGATGATTATAAAAACAACACAAATAAAAGCTCTTCTCAGCATCTGGAATATCCGAGGATTCGCCAGAAATATAGCGATGTTTTGATGTCGTCACACTCGGGATCGATCCTGCTTAAGCAGACGACGTCCTATAATGAATGAACGTAATTGCAATGCAATTATTTATCAAATTATAAAGAGTTTGGTGTATTTAAACATGACCTTATTTCACACTATTATAAAGGGAAAGTGAAACTGATTCTGATAGCTAAAACCGTTTGATTGTAAATACACAGGAGAAGGGTCAATGATCAATGAAATAAACCCCACTTTCAAATTGAAAAGCCCTCCGAATAATAGCAGGATGGTATTCGTTCCCTCTTGAAACGCCGGACATGCCCCGGTGCAAGCAGCTGAAAATACAATGGCGTCTTATTTTGTTTACAAGTGACTGATTCCTTTATTTTTTTAACGCTGCATTTTTCATCAAAATAATACCATACACGAAGTTAAGAGTGAGGCAACAGACTAACATTAAGACTGACGCTAGTGAAGGAAGAGAAATAAGTGAAGAGGAGATGACAAAATAGGCTCTGAAAAATGTGTAAGATGTTATGGGACATCGTCTGCTTAGACAGGACTGGTCCATGGTGTGTCGTCACATATCTCAGCAGCGTTCGAGGAGCTCTTCAGCTGCTATATCGGGGGCTGTATTTTACCGTTTTATAATTGATAATAATCATTACTTCAAATGTTTCCAAGCGTTGAATTTGGATAACCTTGTTTAATTTATGCCATCTATGCAATAATAAGTATTAAGCCAATATTTAAAATCATTAAAGTTCTACTTTAATACCAACAAAGCTGCCATTTGTTTCCGCTGTAAATCCCTGGTGGACCTTTTGTTTGCTTACAATCATTTGAATTTGATATTGAAAATGGTTTTATTACCACCCTACTCTTCTTATGAGTAAATATTGGCAAAGTTTTCTTGTACAGCTTTTCAGTGAAGATCAGAAAGTAGTATTAGAGTACATAGTGAAATGCATTGTAAATATTGAAGTTGTAAGTTGACATACTTCCACTGGCAAATAGAACATTTGAATTTATGATAATATATGTACATGTACATATAGGATCCTTGAGTTTGCTTACATGAGTAAACAAAAGTTTTTAATGACTATTGTGGGTTACATGATTACACAAAGCGGATTTCTGTAGATTTATCTGTAATGTATTTTTACTTTAGATCGAATGCTAAATGCAGCAGATTTCTTTTGCATTCTATTAACATATTATAAATTTTATTTCTCTATTTCTCAGGGTCCCAGTCCCAATTTAGAACTATTCAAGGTATGCACACCTCAGGAACTGAAGAAGAAATTGCTCAAGAAACAAAAGAGAGAAAGAAAGAGATCTAGGTGAGTGTTGAGTTTGGTATGAAATGTCTAAAACATGAACTAGCAATCTGTATTTTGCCAGAATGAATTAACCAGAGTGTTAGCCACAGATACTCCAGTGTCCCCATTGGCGCAACATTCAGACCTTGGGAATCCCCTGTCCACAGTAATTGTACTATTGCCTGGATGATAGAGAAAAACCACTACAGCTTCTGACTGATATTCCTGGCTTACAACTTTCTTTCATCGATCATAACGTCACTCCCTCTAAAACTTTATGAAACAGATTTTGTGGAAATGTTTCTGTTGAAATTGATTCTGCTTCATGTTTGTCATGAATGTGAATGGAATAAATGTGTTGTACAGTGGAACCTCGTTGTAAAGAACACTGTTAAAACAAACTCTCAATATAACAAGTTTTTCTAGCCCTGATATAACAAAGTTTTCAATATAAAAAGGTAATTTCCTTGGTCCCAAGGAGGTTGTTATAAAGAGGTTCCACTGTAAATGTATTTTACCTGCATAGGTACATGAATATCAAGAAATTAGAAATTAAGGGATTTTTGTGGGGGTACCCCTTTGACTTTGCCTTCAATATTTTGAATAGATTTTAATATTTGACTTTTCAGAAGTGAAGATGGCGAGGAGGTAGACGTATCTAATGTCAAGCTGTCGGCAGAAGACAGGATACAAGCTCTCACAAATGTCAAGGCTTCAGCTAAACTCAGGTAACCTTTATTATATTCTTCCATGCACCTGGTCAAGAGAAATGGGGTGGGGTAGTGTTCTGTCCTGTTCTATGAAGTTTAAAGTAGATTTCTGCTCTGTTGCGATCTGAAGTAAGGGTAAATTACTTCTCTTTAATTTTTTTCTTCCATTTACAAAGATTTGTATTAAAAGAAGTGAGTTCAAAGATACATTTCGCCCTCGTTAAATTAACCTGGGTGAACCGAAAATCTACATTTTAAATAACATTAAGATGTGCCTATACTATGCCAATTGAAATGTCTGTTTGCAATTGAGATGTTTATGTAGAAGGAATAAAGGCAAATCCCATGTTCACAAAGTCAGCATGACCACACAAACCAATGGGAAGACTGTAAAAAAAATAAATATGTGACCCGCCGCCTCAAAACCTACAATAAGTCGCACGGACCACAACGTAGCAAACAGCCCAAAATAGTAAATTTGCTTGGATCAGTCGATTTTCTGTTTTTGATATAAATGGGTAGTTTCATTATCATTCTATCATGTCTCAAGTTTGTGAGTCGTAATTCGACTTAGAAATATGTTTTTGGGGCATTTTAAAATGACTCCTTTTTTCACCTGTCGAGCTAAAAAATCGAAATCGCCGAAATTTGTAATACTTTCATTCATTGCCAAATTACTACTTTACCTCTACAGGTATTAAATTGATTTTTGGAGTGAGTAATGAATAGGTCCTCCTGGAGCAGCTTGCCAAAATTCAGCCTAATCTGATAATCCCTTCACACCGGTTGCTATGGCCATTTGAATACCCAGTTTTACTTGGGCGCACACAGAGAGCGAAGGTTTAGCACTCCTTTGTTCCGAACTTTAAATGGCCATTTTCTCTGAATAGGAGTTATTGATTGCTGGTTACATACTGATCCTAAATGTGATATTTAAAGGTGTTATCATTGAGTAAACTAGGCAAGTGATATACCATTGGAAAGCTGAGAATCTCTACTTTCAGAAAATGTATAAAAGGAAAAAATAATTTTGGCGACTTATTGTAGGTTTTGAGGCGTCGGGTCACATATAATCACTGCATGCAGTCCATTAAGAGCAGCTCCATCTTTGTAATGAGATGTTCCTTTATCAAATAACTGAATTTCTCATTCTTTAATTATGCATGCATGGTTAGATCATTTCACTCCCATGTGGATGTTGATGGGGAAGTCAGACTGGTTACCCTATTACATAACAACAGCCTAGAGACCTACAAGGTGGATCTAACAGCAGATAAACCTGTAGCTAGTAAAGAAAGTGGTATCAATCTTCCAGGCCATCGCCATGATGTTAGGACTCTCTCTGTTAGCTCTGATAACACAGCTGTGCTTTCTGCTGGAGGAAATGCCGTGAAGATCTGGAATAGGTGAGAATGTTATTGTCATTTCTGTCTATATTTAGAAATTTAGGGGCCAGGAGTTACTTCCTTTCTTCTTCATTTATTGTTTGTTTTATCAGTGTTATTGAGTACATTTAGTAATTTGCTAATGACTTGATAAACTGGAAATTTCTTTCTTTTTATATTTTATTTTTTATATATATTTTTTTTGTGGGGGGGGGGGGAGGGGTTGTTATGATGATACAGGCACATTTATTTCATGATACAGTATGTCATTTTGCCTGATTGCAGACATTATGGGATTAATCTTGGGGACAAATTATTTCTTTCTTTTTTTTTCTCTTTTTGCTTTGTTTTCCCCCATAGTGTATGATATTGTCCCTCTCTGCTGTTTTGTTCATGTTTTCTTAAATATATATTTTTCTTTCTTTCTTTCTTTCTGTAATTTGTTCTAAAATATCATTTCAGATCAACTCAGCAGTGTATCCGAACCATGAAGTGTGGCCATGCCTTGTCATCTATCTTTGCTCCAGGTAACAGGCATTGCATTGTGGGTAACAAGGTGAGAAAATTATTTTTATCAAAAGAAATTTTATTCCAGTAATTTCTGAATAGAATATTGTATTATTACTACCAAAAGTAAACATAAAGTAAGAGGATATGTTCATAATATTATCCTAACTGAAGAATGAATGAATGAATTAAGTAGTTGATTCTGTCAGTTTTACAGGGTGAAGATGGTGCTTTCGTAGTTATACCTTAGTTTGTTGACCTCCTTGTGTGCTGAATTATATGAAGGTTGGTCTACTAGTCTACTTTCACTTTGCTTTTACTTTTATTTGGGGTGCAGTTTTGGTATTAAACTTTAGATATATCTTTATAGAAGTAATTATATATTTAAGCTAATATTCTTAACATGGGATGGACTTTCAGAGGAAAAATGAGTTTGTTGATTGGTTTCCTGTATTGATTTTTATGCCTCCAACCATGCTGGAGGCATTATGTTTTCGGGTTGTCCCGAACCGCATGAAGTATGAACTTCAAACTTGGTGCTAGTATGTATCAACATGGGACGATCTGCTAAGATTTTGGGGCACGTAATGTAGGTCAAAGGTCAGAGAGATCGATTTCTGAAATTTAAGGTGTTAGCATCATTCTCGCTATAACTCGAGAACCATTTGAGGTATGAACTTTAAACTTGCCGCTAATAATTTTCCATATTTTCTATGATATGCATCAGGTAGTTCAATATCTCTCTTTCTCACAAGTATACACCCTCACCTTTATTTATTTATTTTTTTATGTTGATTTACTTCCGCAACCCTCGACGCATATGCCTTTGCTCATCACTTCGCCCGTTTTTTTCAAGTCTTTTGTTTTAACCAATGAATGCTCTTTATAAATGTGTGTTTTTTGTTTGTTTGTTTTGGTCAGTGTCAGGCCTCATTTTAAATAATTCTCTTTATTCTGCTGCCTTTTTTGATCATTTGTATAATTTGTAATCTTGTTTTTTTTAATTTTAATCATTCAATCTGGTTATCTGTGAATATTGTAATTTCTTTTTGATTTGTAATAAAACATACAATTATAAAAAAAAAAAAAACTTGCCGCTAATATGTGTCACCATAGAAAGACAATCTGATTAGATTTTGGGGTACATAGGTCAAAGGTCAAAGGTTATATAGGAGATAAAGTGATCATACTTTTGGGTTATAAGGTGTAAGGTCAAATGTCAAAGAGGTCAATTAACATGTAGTTGTAGGCTTTTTATTCTGGTTTTCACAATATTTCGAGAACAGTTCTGTTTGAGCCATCGACTGAATTGAGGCAGAGGCATATAGGAGATGCAGTCACATTCATCTAGGTGTTTTGTTTTTTTCTAAATGTCTCTCTTTTATTCCACCACAATGCAGGCAGGACAACTAGAAATGTTTGATATTGCATCTGGTTCATTGACGGAATCCTTTGAGGCACATGAAGGTGCTGTGTGGTCTATTTGTCTCTCACCAGACAAGGTAACTTGCAGTGTTTCCTATTTTTCTCCTTTCTTTTATTATATTCTAAAAAGTCAAAGTATCATTGTTTCACTGACATTACTTGAAATGGGGGATTGAGCTTACCTTATGAAGATACTCAACAATTCCACCAACTGTCGTATTAAAGTATGGGTTTCTGTCAGTGGAAAGGTAGCCTCTTTTCAAAATGAGTCTTAGCCCTAACTGCACGGGAGGGGGGGGGGGGTGGGAGGCCTACCCTCCATATAGTTGGTGATTGCATCGCGACCGCTGGCAATTTCGGATTCTCGCTTCATGACTTTTTTTCCCTGAAGTCTTGCGCACGTTTTGATACCACATTTGTCCATATCAGACATACCTAGGGGGTGTTATATGCTAATTAGTATGCGCATGTCATTAAAATTGCTAATCGTAAATAGTAAATTTGCATATTAATAGTTTATGCAAATCTGTTGTACACATACAAATATATAAGAATTGATTTATTTCACATTTGGGAAACATTATTCTTCATTATTACAGTTTTCATGTAGTTTTCTACTTGTTTAGGCTGAAATTATGAAAATATCCCAAAAATGCATAAAATATTCATTATGAATAATTAACTAGCTAATTATTCCAAAAATTTGCATAATTGATTAAAATTAATCACACCATCAGATTCAGCATGTGAAGATCTATGGACATGCAAATTTTCAAGTTCATTGGACATTGCGTTTCCGAGATCAATGGGGGGGGGGGCCTCCCAGGGCCCCCCCCCCAGTATTTTCATGGAGCAAAATAGCCCAGTTCAGTAAGGGTTAAATATAGTGAAAATCATTCGCAGATTTTGAAATGGCACCAACATAGTTTAATTCTCACAAAGATGAATTGTGGATAGGAATTTCCCTTTTTTCTTTTGTTCAGAATCGGTGTAATTCAATTTGGAAGCACAGTCACAATAGACCTATTCACTAATGTATTTCAATTTATGCATGTTTCTCTCCAGAATCCTTAGTTACCAACTATTTAGTGCACCTGTTATGCATAATGTCATTTCTATGGATAGAATCCTCTGGCAAGCTTTTGAGTCATCAAGAGAAACTTTGTTCAAGAAGTATGCATAAAATTAGTAAACGGGTCTATTGTAAGTACACTGTATTTCCTCCTGTTTTTCCATGGACTGTACGTGTGTAGCCTGTAGGCAGCCTTATCCATCGTACAGGAAGAACACCTATCACATTTGAGATCCGGACATCAGGCTGGCGGTGGGCATCCATCCGCGACATGCGGTCAAGTACACGCAGGCACATTGGAGTCAGTTTGTGCAATTGCTAGCGCATCCCCAGGTTGTAGCAATAAGCGAAGTCGGCCTGGACTTCACTGTTCCGAGGAGGGAACTTGTCGAGCAACAGTCTCTGCTCGACAGGGTTCTAGACCTCGGAACCCTGGGGTACATGCATGTGCTAGTAATGCACATTCGAGGTTCTCCAGGTGACTCTCTGGCCTGTGCGGCACATAAAATTTGTCGCCGTGTTCTAAAACGCAAGTGCATAGCGGGCCAGAGGATCCACCTACACTGCTTCACAGGGAGCGTGCGGCAGGTCAATCTATGGATGACCAGCTTCCCCAAATGTTACTTCAGGTTTACCGGCCTAGAGTTGTTTGCAGAAAGTATACTGACAAGAATATAATTTTAATTTTTTTCTCTCAGAGAGGCTTTGTGACGGGCAGTGCTGACAAGACTCTAAAATTCTGGGAGTTTGAGCTTGTGAGCTCAGAGAATGATGAAGGAAGAACTGTGTAAGTAAATAGCAAAGCACTCTTATTGTCTCAAGCAATTATTATCTAGTATCTATTGCATGGACTTTACTGTGCATTCTTCTAAGTGAGCACAAATTATCACATGTACGATACACTGTATGTCTGGTGGCAACTGACATTTGCATTCTTCCTATTGCCATCAAATATCATCTTGTTACGTGTAGTCCTACAGGAATCAAATTGTGCCAAATTCTGTTCATTATCACATGTTACTTGTTCCAGTCCAGTTGGGGAAAACGCCAATAACCGCCAATATATAATTGCCTATTCAAAGTGTTTGTGAGACTGAGAAAACACACCTACAATGTATATGTATATTGTGGCATTGCTTGGAGCAAATAGGTCAACCTTGTGATCAATGTTAAAGGGCAATCCAACCTTGGTAATAAGAAAAACAGGATGTTGAAAGTTTCAAAGTAATCGGACAAGGACTAGGAAAATTATGGATGTTTGAAAAATGAGATCACTACATCTATGCGAATCTCAAATTGGCAATTTGGTGGGTCGATTGTGACATTTTGTGGACAACTCTCCCGTTTGTTGTACATAAAAATATCAATTTGTGGTTTTCTTCGAGGCGCTTTTACCCTCGGGGCAGTATTCAAAATATATTGGAGATAGCATATTGTTATAGGTCCTCATGAAAAAAAAAAGATCCTACTGAGCAATACATTTTGAAAAAAAAGTGACATTTTAGTCATTTTGTGTGTTGGAGTGAATGGGGGAGTTGTCGACAGCTAAATCACAGTGACATTACCTATTCGGCCAATTTGAAATTCCCATATGTACATGTATAGTGATTACAACTTTCAAAAATTCATAACTTTCTTATTGCTTGTCCGATTTCATTCAAACTTTCATCAATCTGCTTCTCTGATTTTTCCTCTTTCTTTCAAAGCAACTTTCTTTTAAGGTTGGATTTCCCTTTAAAGGGATTGATTAACTTTGCCCAGGATTGAAAAAAAAATCACTGTTCCAGCTAATGCTGTAATCATAATTGCAAACCTTTAGGTCAGACAGGAATCGCCTGAGTTTTATAAGCTGACCGGTCGTTTATATATCAAGATATTTACGATTGAACTTTGATGTCGGGATAGAGTACCACCAAACTCAAAGGAACTCTTAACGGTTGGCATACCCCGCTGTATCACAGAATACCGTAAGCGCTGGTGCTTGGTTTTTGTGACTACAGCGCAGCGAAGAAACAGGGCAACTTGCGCTAGTGATCGATTGCGATTTTCTCTTTTTTAGGATAGTACACGGGTTCCATTTTCTCTCATACTTTCACTTATCCTTAATTATATATGTAGGTAGAGGATTGCACACAATTCACTGGCATTTGAGCTGATTTCACAATTTTTCACAAAGTTAATCAATCCCTTTAAGTGATTTTTTTACTCTTGTTCTTTGTATATGTCCAGTCGTCAGTTGAGCATTGTTCACACCAGAACATTAAAGATGTCTGATGATGTGTTGTGTGTGAAGTATTCCCCGGATGGAAGACTTGTAGCCGCATCCCTCCTGGATAACACTGTCAAGGTCTTCTTTGCTGATACTCTCAAGGTATGTGACTGTGCTGAAGAAGATCTTGACTATGGTTATGTGATGCTCTTCATGTATGATAGTGATGCTGTTTATAAATAGTTTATATTACTGATCGTCATCGTCAATAGTGATACATTCAAAGACATGTTTCGTGACCTGTCTTCTTATTGAATGTCTCTTCAAGTGACATTCTTCCTCGAGCTGCATCCTCAAAAAGAATGAAGCTTTATGTTGTGCCCCTCAATTCAATGGTGGGATTAGTATTTTTATTGATGATTGTCAGTATTCTCAAAGAAGGTAATGACAATGACGTTGAGTATGATTTTCATGAATAGACAGTGTAATGAAGGTATATATATTTTGATGTGTGTAAAATAGATGCATTATCTGTTTTCACTTCCAGTTCTTCCTGTCACTCTATGGGCACAAATTACCAGTACTCAACATGGACATCTCTTCAGTAAGCTTTGTATATTTTCATTTTATCATATTTTTAAAAGGAATTTAGGGTTTTGTTTTAATCCCCACTGCAAAACCATATGCCTGGTAACTTACTATTTCATTCTTGTGATAACGGAAATCACTGTCATGTATGGGTTACATACAAGAAATTGGTGATATGATGAGAAACTGCATGCCACACTTAAATTTCAATTTAAAAAGTCTGAGAAGGAAATCATTAATGCATTTAGTTTGAATACATTTGTCCGAGGAGCATTGACATATTTTCATTGATGCCAGTCATTTGTTTCTGATGCACATAAGAATCTTTATGCTTAATACAGTTCAGGAAATTTTAATTAAGTATGTGAATAATACATGTACATGTATATGTTTATTCATCTTGTCAATGAGGAACCCATCATGACTATGTATCCTCATCAAATTCATTGAATTTAGAGACATAGGCCCAAATTCACTAAAGAGGTTTATCTAACCCATGGTTTAAAACTTTAAACCTCAATTGGCGTAGTGCGCACATGTCTTCACGCCCAGTGGGAAGATACATGTAGTAACGCACTTAAATACACTTATTTATGCATATTTTAGTTATGGCGGAGGTTTAAACCATGGTTTAAGGTAAACCTCTTTCGTGAATTGGGCCATAGAGAGTTATGCAAATTGGCGAAAATGTATTAGAAGCACTATTTATTCATGACCCTCTTTTGTTTTTTTCTGATGACAGGACAGTACATTGCTTGTGACCGGGTCAGCTGACAGGAACGTCAAACTATGGGGTCTTGACTTTGGAGACTGTCACAAGTCTTTGTTTGCTCATGATGACAGTGTGATGTGTGTACAATTCTTACCTGATACACATCTATTCTTCACCGGTGGTAAGGATGGAAAGCTCAAGCAATGGGACGGAGATCATTTCCAGCAGATTACTACATTAGAGGTAGATATAATTATCTTCATTTTCAATCAGCATTGTCTTGTTTTTCCCCAATGGAAAATAAGGAAACTTCACCATTTGTGGGTCACTATGTTTGCAAATATTTTTCATCCTTTTTTTTTTTTTAGTGTTTAATTTCTTATCTACTCTTTGTTCATTATTGACACAGTGCGTACGGTAACTGGGCTGTCCTTGTGTCGAAGTGTGGTGTGTTTTTTTTTTTATGTAACTGGGTTTAGCAATGCTGCAGCTGAGATGTCAATTTAGTGTCTTAATAATGCTACATGTAATTATGTGGATGCATAATAGGTATGTAGTCGACTTAATGAAGTACAGCGTACACGTACTTCATTCTTCTGTGATTTGTTTGTTTGGGCTGTATTAAAGATAAAGTTGAGTTCTGGTCATGCCATTACATTGTGAAAGAAACTGTCTGGAAGCAATAGGGAAAGGTTGAACATGTCTACATAAGAGTTGGTGTATACTGAGAGGTTTTGGAATCATCAAAATAAGAAATTGACACGATCTTCCTGCAGAACACATACACTACACACAGTAATGGATGTATGGGAGCTGTACACACATATGGCATGAATGTTCGGCCCGAACACCTCAGCTTTTTCTGGTCATATTTCGAATATGAGGGCATTCGAAGAGCAATCCTTTTCAGGGGAAATTTCTACTATGGTGTTTCTTCCAGTCTGGCATAAAAGAAATGAGAAAGCTCACAAATAATTTTTTGACTTTCCCAGAACTCGAGCTTTCCTTAAAAAGTCGATAAATTGCTGTATTTGGGAAAGAGTTTGGCTTTTAAAAAATAAATAATTTGATTTTTTTCAGTGATTATCATATTCATTTTTGGTTGGTTGTTTGTTTGTTCATTTACAGGGTCATCATGGTGAAGTATGGTGTCTGGCTATCGGCCCCGATGGAAGCTATGTTGTAAGTTATCATCCAGTGCATATGAGCTATAAATATACTTCAACTCTTTGAGTTTCATATGCTAAACAGGTATATACAGCCCTGGAATAAAAAATATTAGACCAAGCTTCTGTAATAAGGGTACCATAATATGGATACAAATTATGAAAATGATTAGACTTTGTATTTCATTGAATGAATACCAAATTCCAGCAATTATACCTTGCTTTTATGTACATGTAATACACTATCAGTAACCATGCCTTGGTCTAATATTTTTTTCCATAGCTGTTTTTATATATGTATGGTATTCCACATGTATGTTGTCATTTCAGTTAGGTTTTGGTCAGTCATAAGATGTCTTTATAACAGTCATTGAGATGAATAGCCAGACAGAAATCTTGAATAGTTATATTCTTGAATGTATATGGGGTTGCCAGTTCGGAAACTTTTCAAAGATTTTAAGCGAGGTTTGTAGTAGACAAATATGCTGATGCTGCTACTTCCATTACTTCTAACATGCAGTATAAGACCATTAACATTTATTTTTTCAAGTGACACTCCCTGTGATTCACCATTCTTATTTGATTTGTTTGTGTCATGTGATTTATCAGGTGAGTGCATCACATGACAAATCTCTGCGGCTGTGGGAGAAGACAGAAGAGCCTCTTGTCTTGGAGGAGGAGCAGGAGATGGAGAGAGAGAAGAAATATGAAGAGAGCCTGAATCAGGAAGAACAACCGGTGAGTATATTATCATTCTCATCTTATAAATGATTTGATTTACTCAAATGAGATAGTATAAAAAGATGTACAGGTGATTTAATATTCGCTGTTACAGTATGAAGTGAAAAATACTAAGTTGTGCATAAAAAGCTCTTTTCTGCATGTGTCTCGAATAAAGTCAATGTTTCTGCTTTGATCAATGCTCAAGCAAAAGTGCCCCTGTGAAGATTGCATTACGATTCTCCAGAATTCTGTGGTTTAAATCTCATAGAAGTCATGGCCATGTTACATGTCCTTAGCTGGTAACTCCTCACTGGCTTCAGTCTACCAGTGGAACAAACAGTGGGCTGCCACAGTCCATTTCTCACACTTACAATGTACATGTACCATTTAGTCCAAACAGTCTGGCAGTCCAGGGTTTCAATCCATAGCAAATAAAGAGTTAAAAGTAACATTATTACGTGATATGTTGCATAACAACAGATCGCAGGGGAGCCCACCGGGGGAGAGGTGTGCTTACCAGAGAAGAGAACAGCAGAGACATTGAGAGGAGCAGAGAGACTGATGGAAGCACTCAACTTATACCAAGAGGAGATGGCCAAAATGGAAGATTATAAAGATAGGTGTAAGGTAGCAGGCAAAGAGGTGAGAAAAGGAGGAGAGAGAGAGAGAGAGAGAGAGGTGGAAAAAGAACACTTGGGAGATGCATAAGTTCGATTATAGGCATAATAACATGTACATATTTCGATGAAGATAAATAAATGAAAATAACAACTACAAACAACAAAGAAACTTAAACCAGGTAGAGATGCAGAATATTGAGGATTATAAAGAGAAATATAGGTGGCAGGCAAAGAGGAATAGCAAGAAGGAGAACTGCAGACGGGTTCAGTGCTGAAAAGAGAGAAGATATCAAGGAAATGAAATGAAAACTAACCACTTAAAAAAAATAATTATTTTTAAGTATTCAGTATAAATAGAGATATTTGTCATAGTAATTAATTGGGTCATAAGACCTGTCATTTAACAGATCGCCATTGATAATGATCATGATATGTAATATATTTCAATTTATTTCAGCTCCCACCCCCAGATAAGCATCCTGTTCTCATGGCATATGGAAACCTAACTGTAAGTATATTAATTTCTTTTACATGTTGAAATAGACATAAGCTATCAAGCCTATTTTAAATATTAACTTACAGCCCTGGAAAAAATTATTAGACAAAGCTTCTGTAGTAAGGGTACTATAATATGCATACCAAATTATAAAAATAATTTGTCTTTGTATTTCATTGAATGAATACAAAATTCCAGCAATTATACCTTGCTTTTATGATATTTTATTTCCTTCCTACCACAAAAACAACACTAACAATAATCAGTAACCATTCTTGGTCTAATAATTTTTTCCATGGCTGTACATGTCCATGTATGTATGTAAGCTATCCCTTAAAAACTACAATTATTTACAACACGTAATCATCGCAAGCAAGCAATGCAAGCATTGACCCCCCCCCCCCCCCCATTCCCCCACCTTTACAAAGAACAGCACCATTTGTACAGAAGATATTACAATTCTACATGCATTTAAATTTCTTTTACACAGCTATCAAAATAAACATTAACAAGCAAGCCTATAGAGAAAATGTTAACTTATCTGATGATGATGATAATGCTGAATTGATGATCATGTTGATATGAGGATGATGTGGGGGTTATGATGATGATGATGGATTGTTGATGCTGATTATGATGTCACTTTGTTCTCTGTTCTTTGTTTTATAGCCTCTCAAGTATGTGGGAGAGGTCATCAGGAAAATAAAATCAAGGTAAGCCTTTCAGTGCCATTTGTCAACTCCCTTCTTGAAGATCAGCAATCTCGAGTACTTATAAATGGTTGTGACCGATTTCTATTAAGCCCTTAGAAACCCCATTTCACAAACTAGTATTATTATGGGACACTAACAATTGAGTAAACTCAAGTTGTGTTTCTGATTCTTTTAATCTACTTCCTTTCGCTTCACTTACCTATCCAATAACAAGTGCCATTATTCTTTGCCAGAAGAATTCCCTCGGCTATTAAAAAATTGACCTTTTGACCCTGGCAGCCCTGCTAGCCACCTGGGAAACCCCGCACACTCGCGCTATAAGAATCCCCACATGTTATAAAACATCCTCTTTCTTTGCCGACGTGCCTTCACGTTCATTACAGTGATTCCCTCGCGAGTTTTTTCTGGAATTTATTGGACTGTTACAAGGATTATTTACACTACCTTTGCAAGAAATCCTTCGTAATTTCAGCTAAGTAGACCTTTCTTGTTTCTAGTTTTCTTCTTAGTCGTAATTATGACGAAAGAAAACCTAACTTTAGCCGAGGCGCTCGATCAAGCCTCCTCTTCTTCCCGTTCGGCGCCGCGGTCGAACAGCAGCAGTGGAGGGAGAAAGCGGCCGTCCCAGCCCGGCGCTAACCCTCCGAAGGTTCCCCCTCCGAAAAAGACTAAAACGGGGGCTAAACCCAAAAACAAAAGCGAGGTCGATGGTAAACTGTCTACCACCTCCAAACATAAGTCCGATAGCCTGCTCGAGGTTGATGGTTCTAAAAAATTAACCACCTCCATAGCTAAGGCTAGTGTTCAGCAGTCCGAGGTCGTGGGTGATAACAACACCCCCTCCGGCTCTGAGGCTCAGTCCCGAGTTACGGGACGTCAATCGTTAGAACCCGAGCTCCCATCGGGAGCTCCGCAACGTGTAGTACCGGGCGTGGGTCCCGCTCTCGGGGCCCCGAGCTCGTCTCTTCCTGATTCCGCGGAGGCCTGCAACTTCTTTTTTTCAGGCCATGTCAGCTTTCGCTCAACAATTCTCCGGAACCCTCCCTGCTCGGGCAGGGGATACGACAGGTTCGGGGAACTCTTCTCATGTTTTTTCAGCTACGCAGACCCTACCCGCAATCGCGGGTGATTCGACAGGTCCCCGTAGCTCTTCAGCACCGCATACCGTCTCGCGCCCCCCGCCAGACTCGCCGGAACGGGAGGACCTCCCCGCTCGGCAGGGGACGGTTCCCGCTGGTGGTAGGGAAGACTCCCTCCCCGCCAGGAAATCTCGGGATTGCTCTCGTCGTACCGATAAGCCCCGCTACCGTGAATCGGCTGATCTTGGGGGTCGGTCACATCCTGCTCCCGCTTCTATTCATTTAACCGAAGTGTCTGATGAGGAGCTTGGTTATCATCAGCCCCAATTGGCGTCACGTGCGAATAAATGGGGCGATGAGGGGGAAAGCTTTTCCCTGTATTCTGTGTCCGCTAGATCGGAGAATTTTGGGAGTGTTAGAAGTTCTCAGTCACAAGAATCCACCCCAACCGAATACGAGCAGCGGACTCCCAACAAAGAGATTTTATCAGCGGCCGACTTGGTAATAAAATACTGCCCTCAACTAAAGTCTCAGTCGACCTCTCGTGGTGAGGATAACGAAACACAGCCTATATTTTGCATAGACTCAGAGTTGAAGTCTCCTGCTCAGAAGGGAAGTGCGGTGAAACTGGATGCCCCCTTCTCATCATGTTATAATAACTTAGCTGGCCGTTCTTACCATCTCCGTCCGTACCGCAAGGAGGTGCAAGCGGGCTATAGATTCGACAGCGGAGATTATGAAAAAATTTTTAGCACTCCGCGTATACCCGAGTCTGCTTTTCGCGTGGTAGACGCCCGCTCTCGGAAGAGCAAATTCAATCCAATGAGGAATCGCTCGTTCAAAAAGTCAGAAGATCGTCTGACATTCATTGATAGGGCAGCTCGCTCTTCTATGCGTCTGGCTGCGTACCAGAGTTATTTGATTACGGCTCTGCGCGAATCAGACCGCCTAGCTATTTCGGCAGAAGACCGAAAGAAGATCTCAGATTTGCTGCTTCGCACTTCTGATATGCAGTTTGAACAGGCTTCTCGTACGGCCCTACTTTGCACTAACCATCGCCGAGATAGAGTGTTAGAACATCTTAAGCTTGAGAAAGAAGCGGATAAGGCTCTAAGAGAGCTTCCCCTTTCTGGACCGGATATTTTCTCGGGCAGACTCCAGGCCGTCCTGGACGAAAACATTTCGGCCTCGAGCACAGCCGCCAAAACGGTGTATAAACTCACCAAAGATGACCGTCATTCCCGCCAGTCGCCTCGGGACAAACAATTTCAGTCGGGTCCCTTTCGAGATGATAGAAAGTCTAGGGACTTCTCGAGACCTCCCCCACCCGATCAAGTGTTCGGTCGCTCTTACGAGGCCCCCAGAGGGGGAAAAAGGGGATTTGCCAGAAGGCAGACCGATAAATCCCGGGGCCAAAACTTGGGCCCCACCAACAAGAACCAGGTCCCGCGGGACTACCCCTATCATTCCTGACTATCAATACCCCAAAACAGGGCATCCCCCAGTCGGGGGCAGACTGCAAAAATTTGCCCACCAATGGACACAAGTCACATCAGACAAAATGATTCTATCAATAATTCAGAAAGGCTATGTTCCCCTCGTAAGGTTAAAATTTCTACCAAAATTGCACAACAGAACAAAATTACCTCTTCATCCTCAAAAGAGAAAGGCCTTGCTAGAGGAAATAAATGCACTACTATGCAAGAAGGCCATAGTACGAGTTCCCGAAGGGAGAAATGTGATTCTCTCGCCAGTGTTCCTAACCCCCAAAAGGACTGGAGGTTTCCGCATGGTTCTAAATCTCAAAAGACTAAACCAGTACATAGCAAACTCTACCTTCAAAATGGAAAACCTAGCCACCATTCTTCCCCTCCTCAAACCAAACGAATGGGCTGCTACATTGGACTTAAAGGACGCTTACTTGCACGTCCCTATTGCTCACTCGGCTCAACACCTGTTCGGGTTTGCCGTAGGAAACGAAGTGTATCAATACCGGGCTCTACCATTCGGACTAAACTCGGCCCCACGCATTTTCACGCGTATCGTGCAGGTCATCGCCTCACACTTACGAGAAAGAGGCATCAAAATATTTGTTTATCTGGACGACTGGCTATTAGTGGCGGACTCCAAACACAACCTACGTCGTCACATAGACATGACAATAGAACTGGTCACAAGGTTGGGGTTTATAATAAATTTCGAGAAGTCTCATCTAACCCCTTCCCAACATCCAGAATTTCTAGGCGCAAAGCTGGATCTCCGGTACCAGCTTGCTCGTCCCCTCGCCCACAGGGTGGACAGGATAAAGCAGGTAGGACTGTCCATTCTCGACAGACCAAGGTCGACAGCCCTTATTTGGCTTCAGTTCCTAGGGTATCTAGCGAGTCTTTTAGACACAGTTCCCAATTGCCAACGGAAGATGAGAATGATACAATTGGGGCTCCTCAGTCAATATCGTCCCCACAGGGATCCTGTACACAAACTCATCTTTCTGACAGATTCGATGGCGGAAGCTCTCCGAGTTTGGCTCAATCCCCATCATTTTCAGGTAGGAAAACAGTTTGTCAATCCAACTCCTTCTCTGGTTATTTACACAGACGCATCGAACCAGGGTTGGGGTGCAGTGTTGGGTACAGAGATGATTCAAGGTTGTTGGAAGGGAGAGGAAAAGTCCTTCCACATCAATATTCTGGAAATGCTGGCAGTTCGTTATGCCCTGCTCGGGTTCAAGGACAAGATTCAGGGTCAGGTGGTGTTGATAAGATCGGACAATCTTACAGTGGTCTCTTATCTAAACAGGCAAGGGGGAACAAGGTCAAGAAGTTTGTGCATTTTGACCTTAGAGATCCTGGAGTGGTGCGATTCCATCCAAACCAGATTAATTGCGTCTCACATCCCGGGAAGGACAACTACATTGCGGATTTCCTCTCCAGGGGGAGTTGCCTACCATCGGAATGGCAACTGGACCCAGTGGTCGCGAACCTCATATTCAGCAGGTACGGTCCCCCACAGGTCGACTTGTTTGCGTCGGCCCTGAATACACAACTACCGGTTTATTGCACGAACCACAAAGATCCGGCAGCCCTGGCCATGGATGCTCTTTCGATATCATGGAGAAACATCCTGGGCTATGCTTTCCCCCCCTTTGTAATGATTCCCAAGGTGCTTCAGAAAGTGATGAGGGACGAAGCGAACCTCTTGCTGGTGGCCCCTTGGTGGCCCAAACGCCCTTGGTTCCCGACTCTGACGAGTCTCCTGATTCATCCCCCGGTAGTTCTCCCGGACGAAGCAGATCTTCTGCGGCAACCGGGGACGACGATCTATCATCCAAATCTTCCCAGCCTAAAATTGACGTTATGGATCATTTCAGGTCAATGGCGACTCAGGCAGGCCTTTCTAGCAGAGCTGCCGATCTCTCAGCGAAATTCCTCAGACAATCAACGAGGAATACTTATGACTCTAGACTACAATACTACGTCAGATGGTGCAACGACCACCAAGTTGATCCGACCTCTGCTCCTCTAGGGGAGATAGCAGACTTTTTGATTCATCTGTTTGATAAGAACCTAGCCATATCTACGATTCGAGGCTACAGGTCCGCTATTTCAGCCATCCATGAAGGTAAATTTCAGGATGGAGAAACGCTGAGCTCTTCCAAGTACCTCTCTAGGCTCGTAAAATCTTTGTTCCTTTCTAAACCCCCTCAGGCTAGGTTGAGCCCGTCTTGGGGTTTGTCACGGGTGTTGCGTGCTTTAGCTAAAGCTCCCTTTGAACCGATGGACGCTAGTTCTCTGATGAACCTAACAGTGAAGACTGTATTTCTGTTGGCAGTAGCTTCTGGAAGGAGGCGTAGTTTCCTCCATGCATTGACAGTAAGTCCTGGCCATATCCGTTGGGAAAAACATGGTGTTAGACTTATCCCTCACGCTAAGTTTGTGGCTAAAAATCAAACTATGACTTCGTCCCCTGGTGAAGTGTTCATTCCTTCGCTCAAGTCTTTCTCATCGATTGAGCAAGACAAGTTGTGGTGCCCTGTAAGGGCGTTGAAGTGGTATATTCATAGAACCCAGGCAATTCGTAGTTCGGAGCAACTCTTTGTCAGCATTCCTGCTCCTCATGGAGCTGTTTCACCAGACACCATTTCTCGCTGGATTGTTCAAGCGATTAGGTCTGGGGGAGATTCCACCCTTCTCTCTCAGGTTCGTGCCCATGATACGAGAGGGGTGGCTTCCTCTTGGGCCCTGTTCCAGGGGGTTCCCCTCGAGGATATTTTGAAAGCGGCCTATTGGCATAACCCCAATACTTTCACTTCCTTTTACCTATCTGATGTTATGTCTAAGGAAGCTGCTTTTGCATCAGCTGTCCTTTCCTGCCCTAATAGAAAGTGACTGGTGCTTTGACTTCTCCGCTGCCCTGGTAGCCCCCCTTTTTTCGTACGTTTTGTTGGTTCGGTAGAGACCTTCTTGTGGTTCATGGGTCTGTCTTCCGTCCTGAAGTTGAGTACGTATGTTGTGCCGCAGTCCCTCCGCCATATTGTCTGTTGGAATCTGGCACTTGTTATTGGATAGGTAAGTGAAGCGAAAGGAAGTAGATATGTATGTTCAGTAGTGAACATTTTATCTACGAGTGAGCTTCACTTACCTATGGGACCCCTCCCTCCTTCCCCACTCTGCGGCATTTTATCTGCTATGCCGGCTCCGAAAGAGGATGTTTTATAACATGTGGGGATTCTTATAGCGCGAGTGTGCGGGGTTTCCCAGGTGGCTAGCAGGGCTGCCAGGGTCAAAAGGTCAATTTTTTAATAGCCGAGGGAATTCTTCTGGCAAAGAATAATGGCACTTGTTATTGGATAGGTAAGTGAAGCTCACTCGTAGATAAAATGTTCACTACTGAACATACATTTGCAGAGGGTGATTCAAATCCAAACTAAACCCTGTAAAATGAATGAAATATACCAGAAGGAATAATAAGTAAATTGCACAAAGTCGAGAGATCACTATTAAAGATTGACTACAAAATCTTAATGTTAGTAATATGAAATACATGAAGTAACATTTACATATAATTCAAAGTAACACCAACACTGCTCTTCCAGAGTGAAAGAATTTATAACCAACCGAAATGATAATCCTATGTTTACTCCCACATTAAACACAACACCTAACATCAATCTAAACCAAGACTACATATTCAATGTACTTAATGGGGTAATTATATACAACAGTAGGGGAATACAAGGTGGAATATTCTGATCCCAAAGAGATCGGAATAGTATTTAGTAAGAGATAACAATTAAAATGTGTTACAATGCTTTGATTAGATTATTTTTTTTAAAGGAAACTATACTCCAATTGTGAATAACCCCGTACTCTACAAACATCTATGGATACTCTAAAATAGCATGTGAATGGGACCACGCAGATTATCCTCCGCGTTCCTTCACTATAAATCCTGTCCCTTATTTCTACATTGACCGACATGCTGAATCACAGAAAAGCATGCCATTGGTAATGAAACACCAAAACTATATTGTTAATATGACTTAGCATATGACTTAGGAGAATGCAATAAAATATCCAAAACTACACAGATCACATGATATGAAAATGTCGACTTAAGTTGACATTAGTCAATGTAGTATCAATGGTGAAAGGACCGATCTTCAGTTTTAGTCTACAGCTTGTATGGTACAGTGTATAGAAATGAAATATATCGCAATGCTACTTCAAGTACATGTAGTGCTGAATAAACACTCTTCATTCGACCTACTGCAGTGAGGGGATAAATGATAGGATAGAAAAGAGAATATATACATAGATATCTATATATTTCTCTCTCTCTCTATATATATATATATAGGAGAGAGAATAAGAGAAATTAAGTTTAACTAATCTAGTGTAATTGTTTGTAGCAATCTTGATAATCTACTAATATGTTTATTAGTCTACTTCATGATTACATTCAAGGTACATGTAGGTTTGCACCAATAAACTTAAATGTTGTCAAGTTCAACATTATCAGAAAAAGTATTTAACCAGCAAACTACATGTATAAACATAGAACATACAATACAAGAATCAACATTAATAGCTATAATGTATTCCTACATAAAAATACATCGTAAATCAAGTACAATTAATTTACAAATCTAAAAGCTAACTTACCCCAGCTGGAGTGTGAAGAGTAGAGAACTCTACTTTCTGAAATATATGTGTTGTTTTCTTGAGAGATGCAGATAGAATGAGGCAGAGGAGGGGGATATTCTTTGTCCCACTCACCCCTACTGGACATGAATGAGTCATTTTAAAGGTGTATATGATGTATTACAGATTTGGATATATTTTTCTGTCATTTCATGTTCAGAACCCAATGTCACATTCTCCCATGCTCCATGTTGGCATCCTCGACAACATACATGTACATGTATATATTCTTACAAACTTTTGAACAGAAGAAATCCACATTTGGGAGACCTGCAAGATTAGAGTGATCTTGTGATCGATTACCTCTCTGTATACAATATCATATAAATCAAACAACAAACATGTTTACTGGCGTCTTGGCATAGGTAACAGAAAGCATGGATAGATAAACGAACACCCCCGAAAGTACTCTTACTTTATATTCAAAAGCTTTGTTAAAAGGAGTGAACGAAATTACTCAAATTTGCAAAAACCTCTTTGATGACGGTCGGCAGTGGTTGTCCCTGGAGCCTTGCAAATCGTCTTGGTACTGGTACTTCGTCAGGGTCTACATCTTGATACTCCCCTGCTTTATCGAAAGTAGGGGGGTTACCTTCATCGTCCTCTATGGAATCGGAGCCACTTTGCAGAGGGGGTTCAGCATCGCAGACGTCTGGATGCCCAGCATTCTCAGTGGTAGGATCTGTCACAATATCAGGGACATCATTGGGCCTTTCATGGGTATGTGTCGGTGTTCTGGGAGCGATCTGGACTCCTACTTCTAGAGCACTGTCATCTTCTTCTGGTTAAAAGACGTTTGTTAAGGGCTCTTCTGTGTCAATCTCGGGGAAGACTGTCTGGAACGATGTCGGCTACAAGGTCTTTACTGTCTAGAAGATCTTGTCCGTTTTCTTCGAACTACCTGGATCCTCGATGGGTTCCACAATGTAGACATTACCCTCTGGATTTGGCTTTCCTACTACCTTGTACGGAACGCAGCTCCAGACATTTTGGATCTTATTTCGTCCCAGTACTCTTCCGCAGGAAAGCTCTTCCTCCAACCTGCAGACCCAAGTCGTTGACCTGTTAGCGCGTTCATGGCGCCTCAGTGCTTGACGTTCTGTCATTTTGGCTGCAGAGTCAAAAGCATTTTGTAGACGTTGGTGATGGCGTGTTACCCAGTTTCATTCTCTCCATCATCTCCCACACCATTGGAACCAAAGACATGGTCGATAGGCACTGAAATGGTCTTCTGTATTGCACTTTATTGCAAAAAGAAATTTGTACTTCATTCTTCATTTGGTTACATTTTTAAAAAAATTTAGGTAGGTTTATAAGGAAAAAAAGTGATAGTTTAGTAAAAATGAGTAAATATGTATCCATTGGCTTTATACCTTTTGCAATTTCTTTTCTTTCAGTGAACTGGAAGAGAGCCTGCTAGTCTTGCCTCTAGACTATGTCCTTCAGTTGTTACCTCTCTTAGAGACTCTCATCCAAGAATCAAGAGAGGTGGAGCTTGCCTGTAGATGTCTTCTCTTCTTACTGAGGTCAGTTTCAAGTAATATTTTGATGTTTTGGGTGGGGTTTTCTTCATACAGAGGACCAATTACCAGAAAATATTTTGTAGGGGTTCCATGCAAATATTGGTTACGGTATTTAAAATGTCAGTTTCAAACATTACTTCTCTAAAGAGGTATTGTATTAAAGTTGGAATACACTTTAAATGAAGGTGAAAGGAACTTGCATGCATGTACACATAAGTTAAACCCAAGTTGAATTCCGTGCTAAAACTTTTTTCCCTTTAATGCATTTTAATCCTTAACCATGGAAGTACGTCATATAATTTCAGGTTTCACGATTTTCCAAGGCACTGGTTATGCACTAATTCCTAGTTCTCAAGTACTATATCCTGACTGTTATATGCCAGTATCAATGGCAATAAATGACATTCAGTTTCCGCATTAGTGTCCCTATTGGTAACAATATCTGTTTCTAATGACAGTTTCGATGAAGATACATGTGTATCAGTGACAATTTCATGGCTGTCAAGGGCAATATCAGTGACAATTGGATATTGTTGACAATATCGCGATTATGAAGGTCGCTTGAGAATTTCAATTTCTGTTGAAATTGAAATGATTTTATGTGTTTGTGACTATCACTCACAATCTTAACCTCTATATCAATCAATTTCACAACGTAAATGATACGACTTGAATTAATATCGATATTATTGGCAGTCTCTCGCCTGTGGACAGGTTTAAATTTTGTGGATAAGAAGTTCATGACTTTTTGTAGGAATTTCCCTGCAATTTCATTTAAGAAAATATATAGAGGGATCTTGTGTAATACACATCTTTCAGTCCTGACTCTCCTTGCTCTCCAGTATTATTACCTCGCTTTAAAGATAAAGTTGAGTTCTGATCGTGCGATAACATTGAAAAAGAAACTGTCTCAAAGCAAGTGAGAAAAGTTTATAGTACATCAGTATTGGTGTAAGCTGTAAGGTTTTGGAATCACCAAAATGAGAAGAAATTGACTGCTGAGAGTCATAGGCACTGCAAACAGAAATGTGTATATATGGGACTACATACACATGTTTGGCCCGAACATTTCAGCTGTTTCTGCTCATATTTCAATTATGAGGGCATTTGAAGAGCAATCCTTTTCAGGGGACATTCTACTATGATGTTCTTCCAAACTGACATAAAAGGAACAAGAAAGCTCTCAAATTATTTTTCACCTTTCCCAGAACTCGACCTTCACTTTAAGCAAAGTGTACTAGCATTCAAAGAATCTCACTCTACCTGCAGGTACCTTATTGTTAGTAATGGGTTAGGAGTGGCAAATGTACAGGAATGTATTGCCAAAGAACATGAGGGCCTGAACGTATCATTTGTTAATACTAGAAGGGCATTAACTCAGTCGTCAGCGGGTTAACCCTTTCGAGACAATTGACCACATTTTGTGGTTTGGCTCAATAACTTTTGATTCAGAGCCCTCAAAAATATACCAGATGCATGAGAAGAGAGAGCAAAAATTTTGCACACTCTGTCCATTTTTGTTGCATAACTATATTGCGTTTGATGCCAGGAATTTTAAAAAGGAGAGTAAGCTTTAACACATTGAGAGGTGCAAAATCATTGCTTTCTGTGAAAATTTGCAATTTGGTTCAACTGTTCGACAAAGTTTAAAGCCATGGATGTTGTTGTCAAAGACATTACTTTTTTTTAGAAACATGTAGCTTTTAAAGAAAAATATTTTCATTGCCAATTTGAAGAAGAATATGTTATCAATTTAGCCCTTAAAATAATTCCTGTCATGAAAGGGTTAAAGTATACGAGTTAATACCCTTCTGGCTCCAAACAGAGGGTATGGTCTTCTTATCTCTAGTCAAGTGTTTAAACTGCTTGACTACAATGCCTCTGTGAATATAATTGTAATGTTAAATTTATTATTTGTGTTTTGTTTCTACCATAGGATACATCATGGTCAGCTAACATCCAATCATACACTCCTACCTATGATGGATAGACTGAGAAAGACAACACTAACAAAGGCCAACAAACTCAGGGTAAGCCATGGATTAAATGTATCCAGGAGTATTTTTATTTTGATTAGTGATGTAAATTAATCAGTAGTTTAAGCCATCTGTATATCTGAACCAACTATTTTTTTTTTTGTCAATAACGGTCAAACGATAAGCTTAAATGAAGACTACCACCCTCATTACCAATTCTATGCAATCCTTTTTAACTAGTCTCAATTCGTTTTGCGGAAAAAAATTGTCATGAATTGCCATGAATGGGATGCTCCAGGAGATAGCAGAGGGCAGTTATAGCAGAGGACAATTTAATGTAATAGCCTTGTGCCTCACATGTTGAAATATGCACATATTGCACAGACATATCGTAATCTAAATATGATTTTCTGAAATTCCAAGGAGTTAATGAACCAAGTTTTTCCTTTTTTCTTTTTCTTTCTCTTTTCAGGATACCATAGGGTTCAATTTAGCTGGCCTTAGGTTCTTGAAGGACAAGCTTGAGGCCAAAAGTGAGGTTCAGCTCTTTGCTGATGCTACTGCCAACTTTCGGACCAAGAAGAAGAAACAAAAGAAAAGAGCCGAGAGAGCTATCCTGAAGCTATGATGAATGCTACACCAGTAACGTGGACTGAATATTTTCAGACTTTTTTTTTTAAGTGATTCAAAATGACAATGAAATTGTGAAATTGCATGAATTGTTTGGAGAAAATCATCAATCATCAAAGGTAGTAATTATTCTTCATTCTGATAGACACCCGATATTCGTATTGCAAGAGCAACACCTATGAAGCTGAGTGAAACCAGGGGAGCGTTTCATCAAGTGTTTTGTCAGTGATTTTTATCGACAACTGTTATAAGCTACTAAAATCCTTGCATCTGATTGGCTGAGAGCAAATTTGTCGGTAAAAATCACTGACCAAACACTTGATGAAACGCTCCCCTATATGTTAGGAGAAGGGGTTGCCAAGTAATGTTTACTCTGCTCTTTTCAGAAACATTTGACCTCAGAAATGGTTATTATAGGTAATTTTTCATTATGAATAAACCTGAACCAAAAAATTATAACCAAGAGAAGTCCTCTTGTTCTTGGCAAATTTTCTACTTGTTTTACACATGTTGCCAGATTTTTTCGCCAAATTCTGAATGGTAGGGGACCTCATGCATTGGAGGATGTCATCATGAAGGGGTCGATGGCAGCTGCTTGAGGTGACATCAAATTGACCACATTGACCCCTGCTCCCAACTTCAAACGTGCCAGATTGGTATAAGCACTGAATAATGCACTTCTGTTCCTCAGCCCATGATATTTTGTTTAATGCTAGTGCACTTCTAATTACTTAATGCATTTAGGTCTTATTTATGTTTAATTGAAATGCCTTTTCAATATGATTTAACTAGGTTATTTTATCGCTCAGTATTCCTCAAATAACAAGAAACAATAATCAATATTAGGCCTTACAACTGAAAATAATTTGGAATATTATAACCTTTTCCTGATAAGGTTTAGCAGAACAAATGTGACATAGTTCTTCATCTTACTTACCTTAATTTGAAAAAAGATGTAAATAATTAGGAGATAATGAGCCTTGCCTAGTTGTATTAAGTACCTACCCTTATTCATGGACTGAAGTTAAAAAGCAAGTCAGATTACATGAATGTATCTAGAGCGTTTTGATACCCATTAGTGTTGGATTAACAAACGACTCTAAGTGCATTAGGAGGAATTAAAGTGCAAGCAAATTGAACTACCCTGAAACACTAAATTTATCAGCGGAGTGCATTAAGGTCAATGCTTCGAGTTTTACTATGTAGCATTTCTCAGACTAGGATATCTATTCAAATTGTTTGGAACATCAGGATAACAATTATTCAGAAGAAACACTGGGCCAGATATCCCTGTCCACATTTAAATGCAAAGTTATTTGGGCCTCTTTTTCATAACTGCTTAATGCACCCAGAAAACAGAGCTTGAAAAGACACACTTTGTTTTGTTATTGCCCAAAACTGTCTAATGTGCCTATTCAAGCAATGACTATAGATTTATGTACGTTCATAAAAGGAAAAAAGAGAGGTATGGTTAAAGTACCTAAGCGAAGAAATATCTTAGAATTTCTAATATTCGAACTTTTTCACTTACAATGACAGATCAATACCTTCTGAATACGATTCCATTACTCAATTTGACTGAAAATGTGATTAAAGTCTTCAAAAATCAAGAAAAAAAAGTATCCACGCGAGTCCTAATTTGAGCTAAGAGCGACCCAGATTTTCTCGCCGATTCGGCTGTGACGTCATTGTGAAGACAGCTTCACAGATCATTGCGCACCTCGGAGATTTAAACATTGTATTCCGTGCATTTTTCGCGAAATCCAACGTTTTACATGCCAGTTTCTAACGGAAAAATCCAGCGTTATTTTATTATAATCATCAGAATACTTCCTTCAGTTGGATTCTGCATTGTCTTACGGTAAGTTTGATGTAGTTATATGTTCGGTTGATTTGCTAAAAAGTGATAAATCGGTGACTTTTTGAGATCATTTGTACATCCTCCACCGGCGTCATGAAGAGTGTGATAGGTTAGTCGAGTTATCCGATTTATATCGATTTTGAGTTATAAAATCCATGATATTACAGCGCATTTTTCGCTTACATTACAGCGAGTATTTTTACCTGTTTACAATAAACGTTATCTAATATCTCCTTCCTGTCATACGTGTATGCATTTCATTGCAGAAATATTACAAATTGACAGACTTTTGGAAGGTCGTAGTGCTTAGGCTTAGCCTTGGACATTTGCCGCAGTTCACTGTAGCGTCAAGCGCTGCGTAGTCCCGCGCATACATATTCATGCTGCTTTCAATTGACAGTTGCGGCAAACTCCATATCTAAGTTAGATCACACCTGGCAAACTCGATATCTAAGTTAGATCACACCTGGCAAACGTTCATCTTAGCAAAGGTGAATGAATATAGTTTGGTCTACAAGAATTTGCTTCTAAATTGCTCAATTTCTGTTGGAGTCTCCAATAAAAATGGCAATATAAATATAATCCAAGCTAATAGGGCTTAGGGCCTAGGCCTACTTGATTCATAAAGTCTTGCAGATATCAAATTCACTAATGTTGAAGTGTTTCCAGACCATGATGAGGCATGACATGATTCATAAATGAATTTCATATCAGAGTCTGAGCAAAATTAAGATTTCAAAAATAATTTGTTCAAGGCTTTACAAAACCACACAAATAAAACAATGTCACCAATTTCCTGTGAATTGGCAGTAGGCCCTAACTTTAGAGGTGTGAAATTAGATTAGCCTACAATGTATTTATATAAACTGAAATGATAAGCTAGGTTAATTCTAGACCTAGGCTAATTAAAGTATGCTACCTAAGCGAAGAAATCTTAGAATTTGTAATATTCAACTTTTTCACTTCGAATGACAGATCAATAGAGTGTGATAGGTTAGTCGAGTTATCCGATTTATCATATCGATTTTGAGCTATAAAATCCATGATATTACAGCGCATTTTTCAGTATCAATAATTTTTACCGCTTAATCATTGTCTTATGTTAATTTTGATGTAGTTGTATTTTTTTTAAATTCTGTACAAAATTATATTGAACGTCTTTCGGTTCCGTCGACACCGTAGAAAATACACCGCTGTGAAACCACGTCAGCCCCAACTCTGGAGTTGGTGTCTGGTGGCTGTAAACGCGACGGGTCGAAACGAACAAAACATTTCTCCACTTTTGGATGGTCCAAATCAAAGCCCGTTTGTCAATCATATATCTTTGATAAGGCCCCATTTCATTTGTCAATGAAGCAAAAAAAATCTGCTTCATTACATGAATTTACAACACAGTGGAAACATGAACATGATGAAATTAAACTTTATATAATTCCAACCAAATCTAAATTTCAGGAAATATGTGATGTCATATAATAATTTGTTTTTGTTTTTCATTCATTTCTATTATTTTTCAGACCCTGATGGATCCAGGTCCTCCTGGGAAAAAGAGAAAGACAGGAAGGCGGTTCATGGTGTTTGGATGTGGGAACGAGGCACGGCATGGCTTCTTCATGCATAAAATGCCTGGAAAAATGCCTTCTGGCCAGCAGAGGTTCTCAGCTTTGCAACGCAGCTGGATCAATTTTATAAACAGAACCAGACACTTTGATACGCAACGGGCTTGCACGTATAGGGAGGTAATTGTGTGCTCGGGACATTTTGTGAAAGAGGACTATGAGCCGTCAGACGTAATGATGAACATGGAGGGCCTGAGAACTAAAACCCCAGCCCTCAAGAGAGATGCTGTTCCATCAGTTTACAAGGCCAACCATCCCTTTTCAACATCATATACTTCATCTTCGTCATCCTTGGCATCAACACTTCCATCCTCGGCTTCGTCATCCTCGTCATCAACACTTCCAGCCTCATCTTTGACATCTGTATCACGTCGGGAATCAATCTACATCAAGAAGAAGGTGCGTACTGCGTAGTGTAACATATGTGATGTGAAGTAATTTTTGTTTCTTAAAATACACTGATAGTTGTATATTTTTTTTGAGACAATTGGACTTTCCCTCGTCATTTCAACTTAGAGGAAACAAAAACAAATTTATACAAACTTCCATCCTTGATGCCATATCCTCTTGCTCGACAAACAGCAGAACCTCTTGTCTTTATTAAATAGCATTTTTCTACATGTAGTAACCCACTTGGCCACTCAATACATCTACAGTAATATCTGTGGTAGGCTTTCAAAGCCTTTTGAAGATTACTTGAAGAAAAAGAATCATCTATGAAATTGACCGACTCGATACCAGTGAATGAAATGAAAAGAAGTTGTGAATAAACAAATTTAAAATAATAAAATTTGAAAAGATAGTAAATGTATATTTACATGTAAACAAATAGTAATAATTAAAAAAAGGCTAACCATTTTGAGCGTTTCTTGAGTCTTTATATCTGTTTGTGTTCAATTCTAATCATTTACAGGAAGTGGCTGACATATTTGTTGAGTTCGACAAGGAAGAAGAGGAAAAGAGAAGGAAGGCTGTTGAAAAGGAAGAGGATAAGCACTTGAGAGACTTCATGAATAGGTCTAAAGAGGTGCAGTTCTCTCCGGAGGCGAGTACCTTTTTATCATTCTCGTTTGTGATGCATTAATGAATTTATTGTAATTCTCATAAAAATACACAAAATCAATAATGATGAATTTGATTGAATTTTCAATACAGGACTTAAAGATCTTTAAAAATGGAATCTCAGATGTGACCCTTTTTTTTTTCTTTAGATAATATAAGATGTCAGCCCCCAAATTAACTTCTCCAACATTGCACTACTTAAAATTGTCAGTTGGGAAACCTGTTTCTCTCAGATCAAGTTGAACGTAGATATAAAACTTTTGTGGTGCATCTTCTTTTTACAGTTGAAATGGTGTCTCAGATAGGTTGTCGAAACAATTTTTCCCCCAGTTTTTATAAGTAGCAGCTGCTGCACCAGTAAATAAGAATTCTTTATAATCATTTTTTTTTTTTTTAGGTAAGGAACCACAAAGTTGGGACACTCAAGGTCCGTGTATCCAAGGTTTCATGCAGAGTACAAGTAAAACCGAGAGGCATTAGTAGAGGTAAGTTGTCATTAAACTTTACAGTGGAACAGTGTGTTAGATAAACCTTACAGTACACTGGAAATTTTGTAAGGGAAACATTTCCGAAACACAAGTTTTCAAAGTTTATCTATTCCCCCACAAAATCTCTGAACTGTAATGACCCAAATGATTAATTCCTTGGCATAAAAAATTAATAATGGTCCTGACTCAATTTTCAAAATTGTTTCATGATTATGTATCTGTGGGAATGTTGTGGCTTTGTTCAATAAGAAGTTTGTCACTCAATGCTTGTGTTGTTTGTTCCCAATATGCCACTAAATTCCAATGCATTTCTGCGGTATGAATTTATCTAAATTACTTCTTTCCACCTAGGAATAAATTGGTGCTTTGATTACGTGTCAAATGACTGTGTGCACTTGTATTCTTTGAACTCTGTAGCATGTTCCCCCGGTAGTTGAGATGGTGCCAAAGATAAATGCAAAAGTACCTGCCGTGACCAAGATTTAATAATGATGCAAATATTAAATACATATTTTTTATTATTTATATTTATTTATTAAGTTATGTTTATGCACATATTACTAGTAAAGGATTAATTATGAACAATTTTAGCTATTTGCTGTTACATTATTTGAGATAAAAACGCAATAATATATGTCCTCTGTAATATTTGTTTCTGTTTTTATTTGAATGACATGCATGTATATTTTTTGTGTAATGTAACAGTTACATGTATACACAGGGAAAAAACTGCTCGGGGGCTCAGGGTGAATTCGCCCCCAAAATGCCAAAAGTAGCCCAGAAAAATGATGAAGGAGCCCCTGAAAATTCTTATAAACACAAAGTTTATTTTGGTAATATTTGGTTGTTTTTGGAGCTGTCATTGTAAAAAGTAGCCTACAAAAATTTTAAAAGATATATATTTTTCCCCCTTGTTATACATGATGAATCACGATTAAAACTGTACAATGAAGGTGATTATTTGATGCATATGGGTAGTAATGTATGTTCTGTATTTCCTAATTTTTTTTTATTTTCCTTTTTTCTAGGAACTCAAGTGAGTTTTACAGAGAAAGCTGCTACTGATAGCTCTACATTGCAAGTGGCAGATGTTGGAGTTCAGACTTCAGAGAGTGATGAAGACACCTACAAAGAGGAGGAGATAGAAGACATTGAGATCGAGGAGTTCGAGGATGACGAAAAAAGGGACCCTTCATATGAACCTGAAGAAGATGCTGGAGTCTCTAAAGATGATGAAATAATCAAAGTGTAAATATATATATTTTTTTAATTACTTCATAGCATGTATAGATATTTTGATTACTGACACACTAATTGCTGCCAAAATTTGTCTTTAGTTCATTATGATAAATTCTTTCCTCCTCAGAGCATGCACCGATGAATCCCACATTTTTAAGTTGTGCTCTCCACAAACGAGTCAATAATTTTTTATTACTTAAAAGAAAAAACAGTGAATGATGATTAAAAAATGTTGCAGTACTAATCATTCTATATCCAAATTATGACTCTTATGATTTTCGTATCGACTTTTTTTTTGTACAGTAACCAGCTACTGTCAAAGGTATTTTGATTAGTTGTCGGAAAAGTTTTCTCCTGCAAATTCACTCCTGTATATGACATGAACAATGAATCATTACTTTTTACACCACAAAATACTTTGAGAGAAATCAAAGATCAATGTTTGTATCTGCATTATTTAGGCAGCCTGGTAACTCAATGAATATGACATTAATTTTCTGTTTTTATTTTTCTTGTAGCAAACCCCATTCAGACATTCTGCAAGAAGAAAAATACATCGTCTTCGAGTCAAACCTGATGGCACTCTTTCAGACTTGTGTTGGATGCCACAAACAGACGGTCGTAGCTGAAAAGATCCGGCCAAAGTCTTTCGGTAGCCAGCTGCGCATCCGCACCACATGTGCAAGTTGTGGAAAAGTTTGGGAGTGGGACTCCCAGCCACGCGTGGGAAATTTTATGGCTGGAAATATTCTGCTCTCGGCTGCAATTCTGTTTGGAGGTGCCAGCCCTGCCAAGGTTCTGCGTCTTCTAAACCACATGAATCTAAAGGTAGCATAATGTTTACTATTTTCTTCCATGTTTACTTCCATTGAGTGAGGGAAAAAAAAGATGAACTGAAAAAATCTGGCATGTTTGTAATTGTGACTGAGTATGTGTTAGCGTGCATGTGAGTGATTTGTTACGCTAAGTATAATTGCTGAAGTGTGAACAAATAAAAGGGTGTATTAAATTAGTATTTCAATTATTATTACCACTCTTTTTCCTTCTCTCCATTTGTTTTGGCTCACCCATTATAATTTCCTGTTGAATCATGAGTATGGATGTATCTGTATGTGTGTGTGTGTGTATTACAAGTAAAACATGTTATCTCTCTATCATTGCTTCATTATTATACATATCTTTATATAGGTGACAGTTCAAAATAACTCTTTTACTCTTACACTGATGAATATGATTTTGTACTTCTCTCTTTTTCCCACCCTTATTCAGGTCATATCAAATAGGACCTTTCTGGACCACCAGAAAGACTGGCTACAACCTGCGATCATCCAGGTCTTCAAAAGAATGCAAGGACGGCTCGTACGGAGCATCGACAGTGATGAAAAGTTGACGCTAGGAGGTGATGGTAGGGCAGATTCGCCAGGACACTCTGCGAAGTTCGGGAGCTACAGCCTCATGGACATCAAGCGGAGGAAGATCCTGGACATCCAGTTAGTACAGGTAGGAGTAAATCTACTATCTACATGAAATTTCATGCGTTATCCCATCTTTGTGTCTTTATCGACCTAGCTCTAAATACATGTGTCATTGTAACTGATGACCAAATTGATTTTATTTGGGGCAAGTTGTACAGTACACATACTATTGACTGCCTTCAATTGGTTCCTTTTTTAAGATGAAATATGTGGGTCATTATTTAGATTGGTCCAATTTACGGTATGTAGGGTGCATCACATGCTTTTTTTTTTCTTTTTTTTTTTAATATTTCATGTGCCATATTTGTAGGCCTGACTATATCTTTTTAAATCACCAACATTCTTACCTTTTACAATACCTAGCAAATTAAATGAAAATAGGTATATACTCTCCAACGTTATATTTTTTTTATTTGCAGAGTAATGAGGTTACATCTAGTAACGCAATGGAGAATGAGGGACTTGTGAGATGTTTGGCTAAGGTGGAGGAACTGGGACTGCAGGTGGGGAGCCTCATCACAGACCGCCATACCCAAGTGGCAAAGTGGCTACGTGAGAACCATCCTGAGATTGACCACCGCTATGACGTTTGGCACATTGCTAAAGGTGAGCTCAATATTTACATTTTTTGGGGAAAACTAAGAATGTAAAAAAGAGGATGTCCTTACTACACAGGATGTTCTCTGGTCAAAGAAACGAAAAAAAAAAAAATCTTTTCTTTATTTTGTGCTTGTTACTTTCCTGCTAAAGTGTGTTATTTTCTATATAATATATATAAATTAAAAATCGTAAAGTTCCTTTCAGTGCAACACTTCACAACTGTCATTCAGTTATCTACATGTATGTACTTGTTTTTGTTTATTATAATTCAGGAATCCAGAAAAAGATGAAAGCCCTGTCAAAGCAGAAAGACTGTGAAGCTGCCCTGTTATGGAAGCGTTCAGTTGTAAACCATGTCTACTGGTGCGCCTCATCAACGCCAAGCGGAGACGGCCAATTGATCGAAGCGAAATACAAGTCTATCTTCAACCATGTTCGGGGAATCCATGAGCATGAGAGCCAGGTCTTCCCTAAATGTGAACACCAGGAGGACTACCCCCAGCGAGAGTGGATGAGAGATGGTATGTCACTTCAGTGCAAATGTTAACTTTAGAAAATGAAAACAGGTCCCACACTTACTAAACTCTCTGTGTGAAGTTTATTTCAAATTGATCTACCAGTACAGCAATTTTCTTTATTTCTCAAAATTCACTTATAAGAAAATTGTATGGATGTCAATAAAAGGAACAAAAGATTGCAATTATTGTATTGATTTTTTCCCCATTGCTTGAAGGTAAATGTTCTCAACACCAATATTGGCAAAATGGAAACCACTGAAATTATATATTTTTTTTCTTTTCAATTTTAGGGAGCAAAGTCTACGTCAAGATGTGTGACGACCTCTTGAAGACACGCTTGGTGAACGACATCAAGAAGATGTCCCCCATTGGCCAGACAAGTTCTGTGGAAGCATTCCACAGCGTCCTCCTCCACTGGGCTCCGAAGATGCTCGCATATTCCTACCCAGGAATGAAATGCAGGTGAGGATGCGGTTTATGAGGTTTGTGAGGTTTATGCTTCTGCCACAAGTACTGCCATAGGCATTACATGTATGATGTGGAGTTGCCCTTCCTTTGCAAACGTCATGTCAATCCTAGTTTTGTTCATGATGGTTTTATTTTTGCAGATTAAGTGAGGTCACCTTCTTTAAAGGTTCTCATTTGAAACACACAAAAAAAATCTAAATGGTGAAGTTAGTGCCTCATGAATGTGCTCAGCTGCAATTGCTAGAATGTATTCTGTATAGTCATATTTCTTCAACTAAGATTCCTTTATCTGAATCCTACTGATTCAAGTTGTCTACCGTGAAATTTCAAAGTAAGCAAAATATGACACTCTTGTTGTACAGGTTGATGTTGGCAGTAATGCACTGGAATGAAAATTCCGATCGGGACCAGGCAACCAGGCACTCAGATGGTACACCAATCTTCAAGCTGACCTACCAAAAAGCCAAAGAGGGGCGACCAACTGTAAGCAAAGTGCTAACAGCTTGCACCTTTGGTGAGTATATTATCAATGGAACATATTCTTGTAAATAATTTTACATCAGGGCATACTTTTCTATTGATATGGGTCAATTAATCTTGGTGGAAAAAAGAGGTGAACAATTGAGTTTTTGTACTGTCATTACTCCTCTCCCCCCCCCCATAAAAAAAGAGTAAACAATAATAAATGAATAAAATGAAATTGAATAAAAATATCATAGAAATTAATTAATTATGGTGAATTGAATAGGTATAATAAAGCATTTTCTGGTAATATAGACATGGAATTGTATACTTAGAAAATAAAAATTATTGTAGAAATGAGATTTTTATGATGACGGAATATGCTCAGTTATTATTCATAATCCTTGATCAACTCTTGCCTTGCACATTGATAGACAGGAGATAACAATTTGGAAATAATCATATAGAGTTTTTCTATTTCTTTGAATTTCACTTTTAATTCTTATGTTTCTTTATTTTTATCTTTCTTTGGACCTATCTACATGTAAACCTCAGGGCTGGTTCTATGAAACTAAGCTCGAGAGAAAAATCGGGTCTATGAGAGTGAAGAGTAGTCATGAGCCATACTGGCAATTTACTCATCAGATATCTGTGTGGGTGTTGTTGATGTGTGTTGAATCATTGATACATATTATGTTGATAGTCAGTGGAAATACTTATCAAGCCTTTTCTATTATTACTTTATTTTGTTAAGACTATGTGGAGATGCTGATGGAGGAGATGTTGGCCCTAGTTTCTCAGAAACAGAAGCTTCGTGATGAAATGCCTGAGCTAGAGGACAAGCCGTCACTGTCTTCGAAGTACGAGAGACCTATAAAGGAGGAAGTCATCCAGCAGGCCCAGATGCATCGCCGATTTACGGAGAGTTAAAGGGATCGTTTAACCCTATTCCTACTGGGGGGGGGGGGGGGGGTCAATTTGACCCCCCTCGACATTTTGCGCGATAATTCTGCAACGCGCAAAGATTTTGCCGCGCCATTTCATGACTTTTTTCTTTGAAGTCTCCCGCATATTTTGAGACCAAATTTGCGATGTCCGGGTAGACCGTTCCGAAATTACATAATGTTTTGTACATGCACGTCGGCCCCAAAACAGCTCAAATTTGTGATTTTGTGTGCAAATCCAATGCAAATTTAGATTATTTCAAATTTAAATCATTGAAATTAATTTATTCTAATGTAAATAAGCTTGAAAAACTGTCCCCAACAAATTTCGGCAAAAAAACAATAGAAAACAAAAGATCGAAAAAACAATAAAATACATAAGAAATTAGCAAAACAATAAAATACATAAGAAATTAGCAAAACAATAAAAAACATAAGAAATTAATTTTGATTGTGGATTTTTTTTGCAAGGAAATTGTTCAATGTGTCTTGAGGAATACTGACACAAAAAATTAGCATTCTTTCAGCCTTTTTTATGTAGTTACAGGCAAAAACATAAATTCATGCATAAATTTGCATAATTAATGAATTAAAACTAGAAAATCAATAATTTTCTTAAATTTAACTTTATAATCTTGTAGCTTACATCCGGCTCTATTTTCAGGCAAAATTTCGCGGCAATCGCGCGAACAGCGTCCGAGATCTGAAGGGGGGGGGGGGGTCAGATTGACCCCCCCCCCAGTAAAAACGGGGTCAAATAGCCCAGTTGGAATAGGGTTAAACTTTGTCATAGAACTTGAAACAAAATCTCAGATCCAGCCAATGAGCCAGGCATATTTCGAAACCTTTGGGTCAGACAGGAATCGCCTGAATTTTATAGACAAGTAAAGTGTGTATTCCTCCAGATATCAACAATTGAAAATTGGAATTTTTATTTTGTGCACGGGAACAAAAAGCATGTGTACCGCTTCGTACCGCAAGGCCAGTGCTCGCTCCGTTCTCCGCCGGACTTCCTGGGGCGGTGAATAGCAAACCACTCACTCAAGCCCACACGCGCTTTTCAAAATCGAAATCAATTTTCAGTCATATCTCGAGAAATACACAACCGATTAGTCTAATAAATTCAGGTGATTCCTGTCTGACCCAAAGGTTTGCAATTATGAGTGAATCATTAACTGTGACACAACGATGTTAAATTCCCCCTTTAATGACAGAAAAAAAAATGTCCAGAAATGTAACATTTTAGTGCATGTAACCATTTTCGTAATTGGATATATCGGAGTTGCCATGGCTACCATATTCTATTGAAAAATCTTTCACGTTGAACTACTTTGTCCGTTTCCAAGCAATTCATTTATATTTGACTCAAAATCAGTCAAAATCCATTCTGATGTAGTTGTGAGTCTGGTTTCTTGAAAACCTGAAGTTCTATCAATTGTGAAAGTACAGCAGGACCTTATTGTAATATTAAAGGTAGAATATAGCAAGGTTTTCTTAATATTTGCCATGTTATACCATCCAAGTACTAATGTTTTTCACCATGTGCTTAGTTGAAATATAAGTCTTTTCAACAAGTATTGATTTGCCTAAGGATTGATCTGTGTAATTTGTTTTGTCTGCTTTGCCATAGTTGTAATACAGTGGAACCTCGTTATAACAAAGACTGTTGGGCTTTGGGAATCCTTTTGTTTTATCAGGAATTTAGCAGGGTTAAAAGACAAAGAAATGTAAAGTGAGCCGATGAAATTACTTTTTTTTATAAGAGTTTTGTTATTACTGATTTTGTTATTATGGGGTACCACTGTACAGTTTATTAGGATACTTTTATATTAGCTTTTATAGTTTGTCCTATCCACAGTAAAAAAAAAAAAAAAAAAATGTTCAGCATACAGTTCTTGCGATATGTTGAAAAAATTCCCTTTACCTGAAGTTCTTTCCTCCTTTTATTGAATCAATATTTATTTCAACATATACAGTGGAACCTCATAACAAAGTCTTTTTGGCCTTGGGAATCCTTTTGTTATACAAGGGTTAAAAGACAAAGAAATGTGAAGAATTTGAGCCAGTCAAATGACTATGTTTAAAGTTTTGTTATAACTGACTTTTTTATAATGGGGTTCCACTGTACAATGTATTCATATATTTTTTAATAAGCTTTTATTATTTTGTCCTATTCAGAGTCCCCCCCCCCCCCATAAATGTTCAATATGCAGTACAAGTTCGCGATAAAGGGGTAAAACATATTGAAATGTCCCTTTACTAGAAGTTCTTTTGCCTTTTATTATCCCAATATTTATTTCAACATATAGAGTGGAACCATATTATAACAAAGACCTTTGGGCATTAGGAGACTTTTTGTTATATTAGGGTTAAAAACAAAGAAATGTTAACAATTTGATTCAGTCATATTTGTAAAAAGGGAGTTTTGTTATAACTGACTTTGTTATATCGGGGTTTCACTGTACAAGCATTGAGATGAATAAGACAATGATTGGACCCCCCCCCCCTCAAAAAAGAAAAAATCTCACAAGTAATTTAAAAAGTCCTTCCATTCTTACGTTTCTTCTTCCTTTCCTTCCCATCACCACAGCCCCCTTCCCACTTTTTCCATGCCTTTGTAGTTTTCTGGAAAATTAATACATCAAGAACTAATATAAAATACATCAATAACTATCGAGAAAAGAATCTCAACTATACATGAATAAATTAACTGTCAAGAAAAGTATACATGTATCCAGGGCTCGAGGGCAGGGGTCCAGGGTCACCAAAATTTGGCTTCGGGCCATCAAATTTGAACAATATTTTGATTCTGTTGGCCTGATACTGCATGACTAGCAATTTTGCTCTGAATGCGCATAACTGAATGTGTAGTTTCATTTTCAGGCTACCAGCTTCTATGTTTGGGCCACCATGATTATTAATTTTGGTGGCCCTATTAGGGGCAACTGCCCAAAAAAGTTAGTATGGAGCCTCGATGTATCAACAATAATACATCAAAATTAAACTATCAAAAAATAATTTTAAAAGTTCTTCCAAATTTTATTCCCTTTTGCCATAGCCCCTTCCCATTTTCACCGTTTTAGCAGTTTTGAGGGAAAATGAATACAGAAAAAACTACAGGTATCAATCTTTTTTTTTAAATAGAGTTAACTGCGTAATTAACAGACTAAAATCTCAGAGCCACTTTTGTGAAGTTCTTGGAAGCCTCATCAACTATAGGCTCTTACCCCCATGATTTACAGTCATAATAAAACAACAACCTCCAATTTGAAAAAATAATGACAATCAAATGCACTGATTTTGATAACTAAATAACTGTAATCAGGGAATCGAAAAGATTCTCTTTAGAATACATTTGTATATATACTGCAGAAGATTCATTAATTGAGTGTACTATAAAAAAAAGTGCCCACATCGTTGGAGAGGGCAACATTCCATTAGCACCTGACTAATCAAAAAAGGAAAACAAATGAAGTACAATTTAGCTGCTTATGATAGCATTTTCACATTGTCTTTCTTTAAAAAAATAAAATAAAATACAACCAGAATTAGTTGTACATGTACTAGATGATAAAGGTTCCAAGTTTTAAATGTTCATAATTCTTGCTCAATCATTCTCCAGTGGTCGCAATTGAGTACCTCTGTAGACGTTTCCCCTATCCGGATACGCAGTCTTGATCGCGTAGAGAACACAGGATGGGAGCTGTACCCGGATGTCTCTTCCAAGATATCCCCAGCACCATCTGACGAACTGGCGATACCCCACGTAACGATACTTCCTGCAGATGATAAAATGTAAAATCAAAATATACAAATTTTAGTTAACTGATTTTTTTCCAAAACTGTTATGTATGTATGTAACAATTTAACTTAGTCATCTTGCAGTAATGCACTTGCACATCTAAATTTTCTTTTACAAAGTCTCTTCGGATTTTAAGATTTACCCTATTATTCATGAACTTTTTACAGTTTTCCTCTCCTCTTCCTAAATTCTCTCACAAACACATTCACAACAGCTCTAGAGCATGGGTTACTTTTGAGGGAATGGGGCAGCAATTATGTATAGTTTCTTCAAAATGATCTTTTTAGCAAAATAAATGAAATTTCCAACAAAAAAATGAGTTTCAAGTCTGACACAGTATCTGCGGATAAGCTGCACCACTTATCCGCAACTACACTTCCTTGAAAAAAAGGCTTATAATTATACCACCAACTTTTGAAAAGGATCAATGTTGCATGAATATTATTCTGTATTTTTCACAATTTTAGAGAAAGGGGAGGGGGGGGGGGGGGGAAGTGAACCTGCCCCACTACATTTCGAGTTTTTGACATTTCGTGCAAAGAGCACAGAAATTAGGGCTATTGCAAAATAGACAAAACTGGGTAATCAAAATAAATATTCCCAAAATATTAAAACTTACTCGTTGTTGCGATCTGCAAATCTCCTTGCCACCCTACGCCACCTATCAGTGAACTGGATCCACCCGATGTAAAGCACCGTGGGGTTCAAAATCGCAGCCTCGAAGTCAGCAGCTTGCGTTATGCAGGCGACGCCGTTCTCTCCCGCTTGATTATCCACCTCAGGAATTGAGCGGCAGCAAACACATTCACCGACGGTAAATGACGGATGGATCGAGCAGCATCCACACCGACACCTATTTAAAAAACAACAAAAGATCAAAAACTAATAATTATACTGACACTTGACAAAATTTGAGAAGGTATCAAGATTTCTGTGCTAGTTGACAAGTGTACTAACCTTAGAGTTAGATTAGAATTTAATTACAGCTTTGTAGGATTAAGTTTATGGTTAGGATTACATAATACATGTAGGACAGGGGTTAGGGTTCTTATCACTCCCGGGTACATTTCTGTAAAATAGTTGGTATTTTCTGTCGCATGTACTAAAGGTATGGGGGGGAAAATAAGATAAATATTTCAAATACTTGCTTTCAAATTCAGCCCTTAAAAATCTCACTCCTACCTCAAATGGCCGTTAGGAAGAACTTTTGATATTTACAGCAAAATCCAAAGTCAAAATCTTGTCCAAAACCGGAGAAATCCCCGCCAATTTGTTTCGCGATCGCGTGTTGTTTACAAACTGCCGATGTCTTAGACTAAAATCGGCCAATATAATTTTTGTCCACGAAGAAACTCGGGATCGCAAGGGCACATCGATCTTTACGATCGCGCACACAGAAAATCGGAACTTTTCCGTGTACGCCATAGGGACCGAATTTTTGAGGACAAAACTCTTTTGGGGAGATGTCAGCGCCCGCGGCGACCAGGAAATGTACACAATGACTCCGATAGCTCGTTTCGCGAGAATCAACAGTAAATTGCGGATTTCATTTTTGTAAATATCTTTTCCAACATTGGTGAGTTGAATTTATTGTATTTCTTGGATATTTTGGGGTCGGTTTTTGAAAATTAAATGCCGATTTTGAGTGAAAATGCTGACTTTTGTGCAGTGGTGTTTTAAAAAGATGAGGTGTATGACTGCCTACATTATACACACGAAGTATAGGAATGTACCTATGAGTGGTTCTTATTGGGTTTTTAAGTAAAGCCTCAAGTCATGGCGTGCATACACTTGTCAACTCACATCCAGATTCATTGCACTTTGCAGATTAGATTTCTCCCGCATTGACAAGTACTGAGTGAAAGTGATG
This sequence comes from Heliocidaris erythrogramma, assembly GCA_025617745.1. Lineage (NCBI taxonomy): Eukaryota > Metazoa > Echinodermata > Echinoidea > Camarodonta > Echinometridae > Heliocidaris > Heliocidaris erythrogramma. Next base: position 54,055,589 of record CM046858.1, read on the forward strand.
ATGGATTGAAATACTTTCCCCACGCAATCATGATTGATAGACACCATATTTTTCCAATGAAAATTGATACAAATCTCGTAAACAATTTGTAGCTTTCTCCAACAATGTTAATTAAAAACGAAAATATTCAAAGACTTACCAATTTCCTATATTTCGAGGGTCAAGTCTGCTCGGATCCACGTTGGGGCCATGGACAGCAAGCTCGCGAAGCGCATCCTGCTGGTCATCAGCGCCTTCCTCCCGACGCAGCTCGGGTTCGTGCCGGTAGGCTCTTGGCTGGGCATCCGTTGCCCTGTCGCCGCCATCACCCTCCAAATTTCCGTCCAGTAATTCTCCAATTTCTCCTTCATCTTCGTCGCTATTACTTCCTGTACTATAGCTCGAATCTGATGGGATTTCGACCTCAATATCCATAACTAGATCAATGTCACTTTCACGAGATTCGTCGGTCATTTTCCGAGCAAAAATTACAAGTTAGAACGCTAATGAGTGTGCATAAACAAGGGATCGTAACTGGGATAGAAAGCTGCGTTGTCTTCCCTATTACGTCACAGGTTCCCGGATGTAATCAAGGGACCTTCGTTTTAGCCTATTTTTGGTCTGAAAAATTGTCATTTTCAACGTAAAATTCTCAGCTCATGGACACTCTTTGGGTTCCAAATTTAGTATGTGTGTTTATTAGGGTCTCCTTTCTACATAAATATCGAAATATTGCGATTTTGACAACATTTTTATCCTTTTCGGAGGTACTTTAAGTTGGTGGCAATAATAGGAGTGTAGCTCATTTTCAGATATCCGATGATGATTTGATGAGGATGGAATTTATTTATATGTGTTCTTGCAATGTTATTTTGCTTCCTCAACATAATCTTGCATGTATACAGACACCAGGGGAGCGTTTCATCAAGCGTTTGTCAGTGATTTTTACCAACAACTGTTATAAGCTACTGAAATCCTTGCATCTGATTGGCTGAGAGCAAATTTGTCAGTAAAAATCACTGACAAAACGCTTGATGAAACACTCCCCAGTGAAGGCCCTCATAGAATGTTTTCATATGATTCATTGAAGAATACCTGACAAAATATAGCACTCATAACACCTGAATTAATCTCTCATGAGGCCTCCTTTCACAGTATATATTAATCTAGGATATGTTAATTGTACTCTGATGAATGTAAATCATGCGAAATGATTGATATGAGGCGCTTATAATTTAAATTGGGAAATCAGCAATGAAGTCACCTCGAGTCCAAACTCGTATGTTTCGAGAAGTTTTGAATAGGTATTGGATGAGCTATGTTTATTTTGGTGTGAGGTTCTCAAAATCAAAGCATATGTGATGACACATAAACCCGTAAGAGGTAACCTAAAGAGTGGCAGTTATGTAAGTGTTTTTGCTTTTTTTCCCTGTCCAACTATAGTGGAAACTCACGATAAAGAGCTCCGATATAACAAAATTCTTGATTCAGCAAGGTAATTTTGCTGGTCCCATGTGCTTATGTTCTTTTGTTTTTTACCCTGATATAAAGAGATTCCTGCTATAACAAGGTAATTTTCATAATCCCAAGGTCCTCGTCATACAGTGGAAACTTGTAAAGAGCTCCGATATAACAAGATTCTTGATACAACAAGGTAATTTTGCTCGTCCCAGGTCTTTGTTTTGTTTTCTTATCCTGATATAGGGAGTATTCTAATATACCAAGGTAATTTTCATGGTCCCAAGGTCCTCGTTATAGAGTGGAAACTCGTTATGAAGAACTCTGATATAACAAGAACACGATAAAAACTACTATCGAAAAATAAACTCAACAGCAATTTCAAAGGCCTTTGTACTGGCCATAGAAATCAGGTTCGGATTATGTAATACACCATTGTAATGTTCGCACATTTCTAAAGGTGATAGGCAGGGCTATTGAAATTGTCTTGGGTTTATTTTTCGACAGTAGTTTTTATCGTGTTAAAGGTAATTTTGCTGGTCCCCAGCCTTTGTATTCCTTTGGGATTTTTTACCCGGATATAAGGAGATTCCCGATATAACAAGGTAATTTTCATGGTCCCAAGGTCCTCGTCATAGTTTCCACTGTATGTTCCTCTCTTGTGATGTATAGACCGTACTAGTATCTCTTGAATGTCCTCCATATTTAATGCCTTCATCTCTTCTTGCTGACAGCAAGAAGGGCATTTACTGAGTGAAAGTTAACAGCTTTCTGACTCTCAGCAGATTATCATCTAAGAGCCAGAAGGCTTTTAAATCTTTAAAAAAAAAATAACTTTCCACCCATCTGATTTTCAGCAGATGGTGTATCATTTTCTCCTCTCCATGGCGACGATTTATTCCCGTAATGAAAAACTGCTCTTCGGACAGCCCCCACCTTCCCAAGAATATTTTATTTTGCTACCCAGCTGGCATTTACTATCCTGGATGGAGATTACTTATACAAACTTTGTTAAAAGATGTCCCGATATGTTGTGGCAACCCTGTTTATTTAAAGTTGCATGCATTCTGAATATTGAAATGTGATATCTAAAAGTGGGTGATATTTTTCATCATGAGGTCATTACATGTAGTTGTAAAAGCATTTACAGTATGAATTATATGTAAAGGTGCTGGTCTGACCTCGGGTCTGACCTCGGATCTGACCTTGGGTCTGACCTCAGGTGGTCAGATGTATAGGAGAGGGAAGAAATTCAATCTGTAGTGTGATGTACACTATGATGCTTCTGTTCAGGTGCTTCCAGATTTTTAAAATAAAAATGAAGAAATATTATAACTCATCGATCACTGTGTGTTTTCTGTTGTCTCCTTTAAATATATTCAGGTATTGCAAGTTGGCCACCTATCTTAACAAAATATGTTTGAAAGCAGATGAGGTTGACAAAAGTTTGACAACACAAATAAAGCAATTTATGAATGTTTCAAAATAGAAATTATGAAGTGTATGGGAATCTCATATTGGCGAATGTGTCGTGTGAATATGCAAAGGAGGACAACTCTCCCATTGGTTTGTATACTGAAAAGTACTTTCCAGTCATCTCCTCAATACCAAAGATAGATACTGTCCCACAAGTACAAATTATGTAAAATAAGAACAAAGCACTGAGATTGACATGTAAAAAGAATCTTTTTTTTTATTGCATAATAAAACGGTTCCTGTAAAATCAATGCATACACCGCTCAGCAAAACCTTAATTCTTACTGAATCTTGTTGCATAATATAATATACAGTGATAATAGTCATCTTTGTGAAGACAATGATGTTTCTGGTTTAGAGACCGGGGATTTTATTCCCGGATTAGTGAGCACATGTACCATATTAACTACGCAAACATGTATCTTGTACCCGCAGACCCAATCGGCATTTTCTTCAGTTTTCTTATACATGCATTAGGTAGAGAGCTTTTTTACTAAAGTAAATCTGTACACAGTGGGACTTTGCTCAATAGTTTTACAGGGTAACACAAACCTATGTGAATTCAACCAAAAAATATGACGTAAATTCTGAGACTCGAACGATTGATACAGAGGTACATTTATTTACGATATGTAAATAATAAAACCAAGTATTTAATACACTTGCACATTATCAGGAACTAATGAAAATTTATTTTTAAGCTGCTATTGCTTGCTTTTGCCATAATAGGAAAATATTGCATCAGTATCAAACTGTGAATATAATCTGTAACTGACCTTTCCGGTTAAAAGTCGAGAGTATAATTACATTCTTGTGCGCATTCCGACAACAACTGACATCCGTAGATATATAACAAACAAAAAATAAGACATCACGCAAAAAGAAAAAAAAATCACAAAACAAAATGGCGTCACTTCACTTCAAAGTTACAAGACACCCCAACCAGTGGGTAAAAAAAAATAATAAGATGCCATTACACCCACACACTCCACCTCATCAAAATCGCATTTCATTCACCAGAAATGACCCCCTCCCTCATGCCTGGACCCATGCTACACTACGCAAGCTATAGGGCCTACACATCTCCGACTTTTTGTTCTCTTATTTTATTTTTTAGTCCGTTCTAAAATGAATTACAGTAAATCGTCCAAGTTGAAATCCTTGTCGATAAATGGTGAAACGTCTTGGGAAAATGGGTCAGACTTCAAGTTACATGTATATTAATTTTGAAAGTAAAACGATGTGGTCGTCTCTTTAAAAGCTCCTATATAGCTTTACTCCATCCATTATAAGTCATTGAAGTACAATTCAAAGTCATGTGTTTCATAAGTTCAGTGTCGAATATCAAGAAGCCTCACAATCGATATCGTCAGTCTTCTCTGATTGTAGTACTCGTATATAAAAGTAGCAAGATATAGGCCTAATAAATATAAAGTGAAGAGGTCAGTGGAAAACCATATACATGTGTTTTTTGTCTGTAACTGATAGTCAATTCTTAAAACTGTGGATTCCTATGGTGGCCTTGAAGGGACATCAGACGTGAATATATTCGCCAATATTCACGACTAACTCTGCGATATCGCACAATAATATTAGTCGCGCCAGTTCATAATGAGCTTTCGATTTGCGGCGGGGGAAATGTCGTACGGTTAACTAGAGACGAAAATCGATCTGCGCATGAGCGAAATTCCGAATCTCTCCGTACCGCGGAATTTGACGACGGTCATCGGGCAAAATAGCGTTAGCTCCAAAACAGTACGGAGAGCGGTAAATTTTTGTGCGATGCATGTAAACAACAGACGTCACGCATATTCTCCCGTGGCCCTCGCGTGAACGGAAACGAAATGGCTTCAGAACAGGACGGGAGCTTGGGTGCGAGAACGGTCACGGTCTGTCAAGTCCCCCGTACCGTGGGTCTCCCGTCGCAGATCGAAAGCTCGCCAATATGCAGCTGCACGACGCATGCAATGCAACTTAAGACCACCGCACACTATACGCTCGATTGCGATCCGATTTTGGAAATAAATCGCAAGTATGGGCATCCTAACAAATAAAATCTACCTGATTCAGGTTCTGGACAATAATTTTAATACTGAACATTGGGTTTGGGTGCGGTGTCACCCTTATAACCAGAATAAGGGTCACTACGACTCGGAGCCAATTTGGCCTTTCCTCCGACAAGAAAGCTCGTATTTTTTATTTTACTATATATATGACTATTTAGAACCTTTATTAAAAATATTTTATGTTTTAAATGTTTATATCTAATGCTATTACATTTTCTTCCGAAATCGGATCGCAGACCAGTCGTACAGTGTGCGGTGGGCTTTACAGGATCGAGCGCGGAGCTGCGGCGCGCGCGCGAGATAGATCAGGTACATCGTAAATTTGGTCGCGAATTTCTTCGACAATATTCACGATTGACTCTGCGAAGTCACAGATTTCGACGTGAATATGTTCGCCAATATTCACGACGAAATTCGAAAGTCGTAAATATTGTCGCAGATATTCGCGACTAAATGTGCGGTATCGAAGAGTTAGTCGTGAATATTAGCAAATAATTATATTCACGATTTACGATGTCCTTTCAGGGCGACCATAGATTCCTAGTAAACGGCTTTCAGGGAGATATCTATATTATCCAATTTGAAAAACGGGATCACATTCTATTTTCCTCATCAAACGTGTCTCAGACTCTCTCTTGTCATCGCTGCTTTATGAGGGCTTTGAGCCTTTGATAAACAATAATGAATAATGAAAATGTCGGTGTCCGAGAAGAGTGATGTCTTCGGACTAATCCAAGTAAAATGTCAATTCTATGGAGTGATTTACATCACACCTGAGTGAGAGTCCCTCAAAATCTTAATACGTCAGGGGAATTATACTCGTGTCAAATTAAGATAACAAATCTGTCTGCCGGAGAAGGGGTGATGGAAAAATAACGCCATTAAAATCAAAGCCTGATATATCTGTCCGGAAAGAATGATGTTTAAAAGTGCTTTATGATGAAGAGAAAATGTCGAGGACTATGAAGTGACTTCAGTTACGGGGAAATGTTGTTTTGCTTGAGTCTGTCGCAAGCCCGATATGACAGGAGAATTTTATTTCGATTTGTCATTAAGAGGAAAAAGAACCACTTACACAAGGTCGATGATGTAAATGTCAAAGAAAAATCATGATCTACAACTTAAAGTTTGGCAGGGATTCTGTCATTGTAAAAGGTCCTTTTAATCGGAACTGAGCGAGAGTAGATCGCAATCCCGAAAAATCTTACTACAGTCAAACTTGCTTTAGTGCCCACCTGTAAAGAAAGACCACCTGTCTGATAAAGACCACATTTTTAATATTTTTTCCTTGAAAACTGTTTCTCTTAAAGGAACCTGTACAGAATATTACCTACTCATGAAGACCACTTTCCATATATCCCATGAGCGATCTCACTGTATTTATATGGCATGGTTGGTTAATCTTGATTCCGATTTGGATCATGATGTTCTCATATTTTATATGTGCAGATTTGGAATGAGGATTAAAAAAGAGTTGTATTCTAGTGTATAAAGCTGCCATTTCAGCAAATAGATATCATTATAACAAATGACAAACGTTACGAGTTTCAGTTTAGTCCTTGTCCTATAATATTTTCAGATATGCCCAACCCCCTTGACATCGAATCTGATGTGTGAAAGAAAATTGATTGAAGGGAAGGTCCAATTTTCATTATTTTTAGTTACATATTTCCAAATACTGGAGCCTTCAGTGCAGCACCAATTTGCTTTGTTTTTTTGTCGAATTGTGTTTTTTTTAAAGTAGTGGTGGTGGTAGTAGAAGAAGAAGTAGTAGTAGTAGTAGTAGTGGTGGTGGTGGTGGGAGTAGCAGTAGTAGTAGTCGTAGTAGCAGCAGCAGCAGTATAGCAGTAGTAGTAGCAATAGTAGTAGTAGCAGCATGCAACAGCAGCAGCAGTAGTAGTAGTAGTAGTAGTAGTGGTAGTAGTAGCAACAGCAGCAGCAGCAGTAGTAGTAGTAGTAGTAATAGTAGTAGTAGTAGTAGTAGTAGAAGTAGTAGTAGTATTAGTAGTAGTAGTAGTAGTAGTAGTAGCAGCAGCATGCAACAGCAGCAGCAGTAGTAGCAGCAGTAGTAGTAGTGGTAGCAGCAGAAGTAGTAGTAGTAGTTTTTGTAGTAGTATAGTAGTAGTAGTAGTAGTCGTAGTAGTAGAAGTAGTAGCAGTATAAAAAGTATTAACAGCAGAAGAAGCAGCAGCAGCAGTAGAAGTAGTAGAAGTAGTAGTAGTAGTATTCGTAGTAGTAGCAGCAGGAGTATATAGTAGTAGTCGTAGTAGTACTAGTATTAGTAGAAGTAGTTGCAGTCGTAGTAGTAGTAGTAGAATAGTTGTAGTAGTAGTAGTAGTAGTAGTAGTAGTAGTACAATGTAGTATTAGTAGTAAAAGTTGTAGTACTACTACTACACTGTACTAGTAGTAGTAGAGGTGTTGTGGATTAGTGGATAAGTGCCCGGACTGTGAACCACGAGGTCCGGGGTTCGAATCCCACCGCAGCACAATAGCGTCCTTTGGCAAGACAAAATCTACATTTGCCACTTTCCACCCAGGTGTTAAATGGTAACCCGGTAGGATGCGAAAGTTAATGTCGTTTGCTGAGTAATGTGAGCCCCACGGCCCATTGCTGGAATACTCCCCAGGCAGTGGAGAATGTGCATACATTGTGTGCGGGCAAGCCAGAATCCGATGACCGGGGTAATAATATATCTGTAAAGCGCTTAGAAATATCGCCGATGTATAGGCGCTATATAAAAGCGGAATATAAGTAGTAGTAGTACTAGTAGTTGTTGTTGTTGTTGTTGTAGTAGAAGTAGGTGTCGTTGTATCAGTTGTAGTAGTAGTTAGTAGTATATAGTAGTAGCAGTAGTAGTAGGAGTACAATGTAGTAGTAGTAGTAGTAGTAGAGTAGATGGAATAGACAACTGTAGCACACGACTAATCTGCCACAATATACTTTGGACAACTAATAAAAGACTACAAATGACTACCGGAGTACATGAAATAGAAAAGAGTAGTTCATTATTCATTATTGGTTTGTTAGTTTTATAATTTGTGTGATATGTTAGTTCCATAACTCAATTTATTAGAGACTGTAAACTACATTTTCGAATTACGTCAAGAAATGTATTTGCATAGGAGTCAGTCAAGATTAAACAGTCAGTGTTATTTGCAGAGCCACATTGTTACGTCATAATTAATATAGCGTCATCCATCTGTGGTCACAACGGGTGGTTACCATTGACAGTCGTGACATTGGAAAACAATAATAGTACTATTTTATATGTGTATTTGTTTTACATTTGTCATCGGTATTATCGCTCTCTGCCTCGTCTTTTATATACACAATGAGAGAGTACGGTAAGAAAAATCATATGATTATATTTTTTTACATGATAGAGTCTTGGAAGTAGATAATGGTTAGTCCGATAAGTAACTACGTTGAAGTCTCTATGTTCTTTTCTTTTTTGTCATTGTAAGTTCTTTTTAAAATGTCGCCAATTATTTTGATTTATTTTTACTGAATGCTGAATATAAAAGGTCATGTCTAAAGCAAAAGGTTAAGAGCGTAGGTAGAGGGGAAAAGAGGCCATGTATATACCGCCCCCTTGGTCTTTTCGGTGTGTATGTCTGTATAATTGGGGGTTTGTCGGTTCACAGCAGAAAATAAATTGTCGGTACATACACGGTCATCTTTCTTTTTTTTCGTCAGGAAGTTTCTACACCGTCAGCTATATCCAAATATATAGTATTATAGTAATAGTACAATATAAAATAATTTTCTATAGCAAATTAAGTATCATACGTAAGTAGTAAAAATATTTTATATTACATTGAAGACATGAACAGGTTACCATACTAAAGCATTTTTTGTCACCATGTTAAATCCTTCAATTTCAGGGATAAGGTTTTAAAAAGAATGCATATTGGGCATTAATTTCACATTGTAATCATCATTTTTTCGTCACTGCCAGAGATCAAAACGGCATTTTCAACGCATACATGACATAGTATAAGGTGATTCCCATTCACACAGTGGCATTTCTATTTTGAGCGAGACACAGCGATCTGGAAAATTTCTTTATATTTTTTTTCTCTCGATTTTCCAAACATGCCGAAGGAGAGCAACAACTTATAACAATTCTATATTTCATAGCATGGTGAAGAAGGACATTTTACCAGAACAATAAATAATCAAAACGATTCAGAACGTCTAAAACGATTTACTTCACGATTGCCAAATCACGGTGATTCGGATTGTGTTAGAAACAAAAAATGAAGAGGAGAAAGAGAGGAGACGAAACAATTCTATATCGTTGTTTGTTCGCTTCAAAAAAGATTTCCTTTATAATCGAGGCCTTAAAATTTTACATTTCAGTTACAAAACAAACAAAAAACCCAAATCGACAGACACATCAGGAAATGGATAAAAGTTTCGTTACATCTTGTCATATAAAATCTCAAAGAAATTCAACGTCAAAACTAGATTCAATCGACGACAAAACCCTTGCATAATATATTCAATTTGTGAAGACGACTTGAGCTAGATACAAACACACAAACAACAAATAACATAGATCAGAGATACATGCTGTAGCAAAAGTTCATGTGTGCAGTTATACACAAAATGCTATCATATAAAAATCAAAAATATATTACAAGCCTGCGAACGACATGAAACAATAATTGCACCTGTGCAACAGCGCCCATAAGCGAAAAATAAACAGAAAAATACTATTTTTTTTTCGAACCAGTTCTGAAAGTCTTTCGAAAGAACTTGGTTTCAACTATTTTCAAAGAAAAGGTTGAAGCATGAATTACTTTACTTTTAGATTAAATGTGTTATAAATTAAAATGGCAAGAATTGATTTGTTTTATATTATCTTGATAAATTATGTATAACGGCCCTGTAAGCCACGCATTCCATTATACTCTTTATTATCGTGCAATTGAATTTCACTGGAAGAGATCCATTCCTGATGTGGAAAAACAGGGTAAAAGATGCAAATGGAATCCACACTCTTTTATTATTTCTTCTTTCAAATGCCTTGAAATGTTAGTACATAAAAATAGAAACTTCAGAAAACAACCACTCTTAATGTTTCGGTTATTTCATATTTTTTATCTTTATATTTTGTTGTGGCAGAAAAGTTCTGATTTCTTAAATCTCCAATACAATTACTGACCACTAAGAGTCTGAGTTGTACCACTATACTAAAATCGGATATAGATGCCTGAAGTCGGAAATGTGAAAGCAGTAATAAAGAGTATGTGATACACAAGAGGTACACACTGAATATTTAAAAGCCATCAATCTTTCAGCAAAGAAATCCGAAGCACAGATTTGGCTGTTCAACTGAGAGCATACAATCAACAAAAGAAAATCATTATGAACAGCATAAACAAGTCATGTACCATGTATTTCATACATCCGATGACTTAATAGAAGTTAGTACCCCTAGGATTTCATTGGGTATTGTAACAACATGGTCCCCCTCACTCCATCGGGAAGAAGTATTGTTGCGAGCATCACTTGATTCGGGAGCATTCTCGCCTTCTCCCAGCGTCCTATCGTCAAAGCGAACACTTCTCTTCACACTTTCACGCGGCAAGGCATCACTTGGCGTGTGAAGGTGTTCACTCGGGGGATTGTTCCTGTGACCTTCAGCCGGTCGCTGCCCGCGGAGAGGATCCCCGTGAGATGGTTCAACTTCAGCCGTCGGCAACACTTGTAGAAGATCAGGGTAGATTTGGTTAAACGAACCGCCAGCGGTATGTGTATGTTGTTGTCTGTCAACACCTAAGAATCTCGAGTCGCTTCCCGAGTTGGTGGACGATGACGATGGTCTTGATGAGCATTGTTTCTTATTGATGGTTTCGTCGCTGAAGGAGCGGCGAACTCGAAGAGGAAGCACATGAGCCTGAGGTTTGGAATCGCTTTGCCCTGCCGCGCCCTTTGATATGGATGCACCCTGACCCAGGGGCGGGCGCGGGTTTGGTAGTCTAGAGGGGGCATGCATACACCCTCCCGATGCACCTGTTCTCTCATTATGTTGCGAACTTTTCATAATTGACCTTTGACCTTGCTTACTTGCACCACTGCAACTCGCCACTGGTATCTCCATTTCCACATCTACCGAAGATATGCAGGGTGCGTCGCTGTTCTTCACCTCCCCTCCCCGACCCGATGTCCTAGATGGTTTCAAGCAACCCATGGCTCTACTCGCTTCTTCAGCACGATTTAATCGCTCTTCCAATGCCTTCTCCATGCTACTATCCCCTTCCTCTACGGGCGAGGGTTGCTGGTGGGGTGATGAAGTCACATTCGTTGAATTCCCATACCGATATAGCGGCTGCTTGCGTTTCGACAACAGCCTATCCCGTTGTACCGCCTTCATGTGTTTCGTGTTGCTCGGTCGCTTTCTCCTCCTGAGTGCGGAGAAGATCCCAGGGGACCTATCTCGATTCTTCTCTCGGTGAGATGACCCAGACAAAGGGTTATTCTTCTTGCGGTTTCCCCTCACCACTACGGCGTTTCTCTCCCCTCCCAAGAGCTTCTCGCTAGTGGAAAAACAAGACAAATACAAGAAAGTGATACAGAAATCAGATGAATAATAATGCTCTTTAAGATGGACATGATTGAGGAGGAGCAGAAAAAGGGCCTTGCTATCTGTAAACGTGATCTTCAAACTTTAATTTGACATTAAATCCCATGTCGAATACAATGATCGATCACTAGCCTACAGACACGAATATAATTTTTAAAAAATTGCAGCATCTATAATTGTCCGTGTACATGGCGTAGGTCATCCCCCAAACAGCAAATCAAGATAATTCGATATCAATGTGGTTTTAATGCCAATGGAAGAATAGAAGGTACAAAATTCCAGTCTGCCAGACAATGTAGTATTAACTCCAATCTCGGACTGTATAACAGTTCAACGAACTTATTCTGAACATTGTCTACACGAGAGGATGACCGCTGTACCCTAATTACAGAAAAGTAATAATTCAACGCATCTACATGGTCTATAATCACCATTCAGATTTGAACTGGACCACTGATATCAAAGCTGATTAGGTTTTTGCTGTCTGGATTGAAAACCCTGCTCCTTTATAAATTTATTATCGAGAAAGTCCACTGTATTAAGTATTTTTTGTTCCGTTACGTTACCAAGCGTAGTGGAATAAGGCACATAATATATATCAAAATTATCAGTCAGACCCAACTTCGGAAAACCGAGCACAGGTATACTCCGAAAACGGCGTATGAATATAGAGCCCTCATCGTTCAGTGCGAGGCAGTGTGTACAAAAGGCATGGGGAAAATCTTGCAAAGTCAACCTGCCAACGATATATATATATATATATATATATATATATATATATATATATATAAATGAAGATATATGAGATGTACATTTTCAATTAATTTGCTATTGATTTATGTAATCGATTTTACGGGGCTGACCTCGATTAGCATATTATGATATTTGTTAGCTCCCTTTTTACTAAGATGTATGTATCATTCATTCATTCATTCATATATATATTCTTAAAAATAATGCTGCTTGTCAATTACCTTCAAAATCCGTGCATGATTCACCATTTCAAATGACAACATTTGAAATAAATATATCCGCAGCATTATTTTTGAAAATTATATTATCAACAGCAGGTCGACACCATGCCTTTTGTACACACTGTCTCGCACTGAACGATGAGGGCTCTATATTCATCTTGCTCTATACGCCGTTTTCGGAGTATAAACCTGTGCTCGGTTTTCCGAATTTGGACTGATTATGGTCCCCTTGATATTTCTACTGATACAAAGTGTGGTGGAACTATCAACTTGATAAAGTTAGCGGAAGTACTCAAATATTTGATGTAATTTGGTAACATATGTGACAAAATACCTTGGACTTACTAAATTATAGATGATCATTTTTCTTCTTCTTTTCGCGCAGTTGTATATTTCACTTCTGAAATTGCAGAAAAAACTAAAGTAAGTAACTTTATACCTCGTTAAAGTGAAGAAATATTCCAAGATTTAAAGTAAATTGTAATATCAAGCTGATTACTGTTATTGTAGAGAGTACTTACTTGCAGCCGTCCATGGTGCCGTTGCTACTGCTGTTACTTCTACACGGAGCTAGCTCACTGAAACTACCAACATGCATACGCACGAGGTTTGATGTCGTCATTGAGCTACGTCGATTTCTCTCTGGCTTTAACAAGATGATGTATGTCTTAGGAAAGAAGAGACAACCCAGTGTTACAGTGGCGCTGAGGCTTACTGCAAAACACACCACGATCTCTTTCAAGTCCCCTACAAAGTAAAGCGGTATAAACGCTAGCCAGACTATACAGGTGGTGTACATTGTGAATGCGATGTACTTTGCTTCGTTGAAGTTCTCTGGGAGATTCCTCGTCTTGAAGGCATAGAGTGTGCAGAGTGAGATGAGAAGTGCGTCATAACCCAACGGCGCAGCGAACCCGAATGTGGTGGTGTTGCAGATGAGTCGGACGCGACGAAGGTCGGGGTAGTCTAGGACAGCAGCAGGTCTTTCCAGCACGAGAGTAGCCACGATGATTCCGATCTCGAAGCTGATAACACCGAACGTCATGACAACCTGTGCCGTGCTACCCAGGAAGCGTGGCTTCCGCGTCAGGATCTTTTTCTTGCTTCCCGCCAGGATGCGCGCCATGCGGTTGGTCCGTACCACAAGCCCCGCGTAGCAGATGCAGAAGCTTAAGCCCAACCCGATACGTCTGAAGTAACAGACTTCGGTCGATGGTTTAGCGATGTAGGGGAAGGTTACCAGGAAGCACAGGTAGATGCCAGCAAGAAGAATGTAGCTGTTCTCACGGCTGGATGCCTTGACGAGAGCGGTGTCGTTGTGGCGGATGAAGGTGACGGTGACGAAGACTGTCATGAGGATACCCACGCATGAGAAGCACATGGCAGCGATGGCTTGGACCTCATGCCACTTCATGTACTCCGCCTCAATCTCATAACAACCTAGGTAAAAAAAATGGAGAAGAAACGTCAGTTTCAGGGGATGACGATGTCGAGATTTAACCTAGTCTATTCGAGGAAAAAAAAACATGGACCTAATCTAAAATAGACTTTTTATAATCAGTCATTAAGCTGTTTATTACATTCATGGATTTCACTGACAAGTCAAGTTATTAATCGAAAATGCTTAAAGAATTAAAAAATAAGATTGGTGCAAATAGAAGTCTGGGAGTCAAGAACATTAAAACTCTTTTATACCATCAGAAAACTGTTCAGAAGTATCTTCTTTTTAAACGAGTTCAAGACAGTTATGCAAATTATCTATAAGTTACCGGCACTAATTGATTCAATGTGCTTGGTGATCAAAAACGAATGGAAAACTGACATAATATCACAACAGTATCACAAATCAAGTTCGTTGTCTAAATGTAAATATGCAGATCGACTACCCACTTGAGATCTACAAACCCATTCAATAATTGATATTAGATAATTGAGAGCTTTTGTGTGATTCATCCTTATTAGAAAAAAAAGTATCCGGAAATGTAACACAGCTGCCTATCCGATTACAAAGTGAAATACATTATAACAGAATACAAGTATTAAGAAACTCTTTGTAAATACACGATTTTTCAGTTAACCAATGGTATTTGTCGTCCAAAATAAATTAAGGCTCAGAAATCCTTGAAATTTAATCATTTCCAATTTGTGATAAACATTCCATATTTTGCTCCTCTGCTGTCTGCTATCAGCTTATGAGCAGTATTTCCCACGCTCTCTATGTAGTCTCTTTAATCTACAATCAAAATCGTGTAAAGATTGACGCATTAAGTGGAACGATCAATTAGAGTAATAGATGAAATCATTTTCCCGCTCTCATAATGACAAAACCAATTGGCTTCACTTCTACAAAGTTGATTCCGTTCTTCAATTTAAACACAGAAAAAAATGGTGATTCATGTCTCGAACTACCAGATGAGCATTACTAAAGAGGGTCGAACATGAGCAGGCGGCAGAATAATTTCAGAAATATGTCACAACGAATTTCATCACAATTACATGTAGAAGGCGGTGAGTTACACCAATCCGAGGTGCTGAGATGATCTAATTTGGAATGCACGGTGTTTTAATTAGTTTACACCTTGGCCAACATGTGAAGAAAACGGGCCAAGTAGTGCACCATGAGGGATCTGTTTTTGAATTAGTATTTTTGAGGTCAGGGTTACAAAGTCATCTTCAAATCGTGTCAACAGGATGTAAGCGTTCTCATTGATGTAACGAAGACGAAAAGATGATCCATGAGGACACTTCAGTTTCTACCTCGATATTATGTTAAAACTGCATGCTGTATTTCAGTTATCGTATTGATTATATTTACGTCAATGTAAATCAGTTAAGCTGGTAAAGCCGTACTGGCGAAAGATTTAGCAAAAATGTTAATATTGAAAACAGATAACTTTTGGATAAATACCCATTGACAGAAATTCTAATGTAATATCACGCTGAATGTATGGTCTGGGAGGTTGCTCTCACATCATATTTTGAACAGGTCACATTTCAAGCGAAACAGCTGTTAATTTCGTTACAGAAATACTGAAAATTAGTTGTATCAAGGAAAATGTATAATAATTGCCTTAATATATGAAAATTGTGTGAAGAGGAAACCTGGACATGGTGGAGAAAGGAATTTTGTTAGATAAGACATAAATGTTAAAACGGGAAAAAAGGTCTTACCGTCGAGTTGTGAGTTTGGCCACCATCCCTGACCGCATGGTTCGCAGGTATACTCGTTAAGCATGTATTCATTTTCCTTACAAGGTACGCAAGCCCAGCAACACTCCACGGTATCACGGATATTCTGTCACGATAAAACAAAAATGATATGAAAAATGAAGTCAAGAAGTCATGAAGGAAAAAATAAATATTCTTCATGTTCTCGCTCTTCATTTTGCTCATCTTCATTGATCCTTCTTCTTGTTGTTCTTCTTTTCTTCTTCTTCCACTTCTCATTGTTCTTCTTCTCCTACATTTACTTTTTCTTCTTCTTCTTCTTCTCCTTCTTCTTCTTCTCCTTCTTCTTCTTCTTCTTCATCTTCATCTTCTTCTTGTTTTTCTTCATCATCTTCTTCATCTTCTTCTTTTTCTTTTCCTTCCTTTTTTTTTCATCTTCTTATTTTTCTTCTTCTTCTTCATCTTCTTCTTCTTCTTGCAAAGAAAATTCGAAATAACAGACTGCAGTAATCGTTAACATGAAATACAAGTATAACCATAAGGAAAAAAAGGCTTGAATTTCAGAAAAAACATTCGTTTCCAATGACGAAATATATACGAGCAAACAAAGGAGGTATGATCAGTGCATCGAAACAACACGCGAGGACACCCCCCCCCCCCCCCAAAAAAAAAAACTAATGGTAGAAAGATAAAAAAAGAGTGTGAGAGCGGGGGGCGGGATTCAGCAATAGCGGATAGAGAGAGAGAGGGGGAGAGAGAGAGATTGGTAGATTGGTAGATGAAATTAACATGTGAAGAGACCTGACAATCCCCTCCTGCTTCATTGCATTGTGTCCTTTGATTACAAAAAGAAGCAAAAAAAAATCAGTACACTGCCACCCCCCCCCCCCCCCCCCCTCCTCCCCACGCCAAAGACAGGGCCCATGCAGCGCACACGAATTTTCATTTATCCACAATAAGAATATGGAAGTAGCAAATTCTATGAAAGTGACAACATCTTGTTGAAATTCGTTTTCTGTTATTCCAGTTATAACTATTGGATGCTAGCAGTTGAAATTGAGACAATCGGTCAAAGATTTTGAGAACGACCGGGATTTGGATTTCCAGGCTTTCCACCTAACCTGGAAAGTGACTCTCACACTATAGGGTCAGGAAAAACTCGAAACAATAACACAAAATGCCCAAGATGCCATTTTCTTTTGACTGCTTTTTTTTATTGACAAACAATGGCAGCGATGAATGTTATAATTGTCTTAAGTTTGATTATCAGCCCTAGCGATATTGCGGACTCTCCACTGAATTTTGTCCAAATATTTTTTTTTGCACTGACCCCTGGCGATGGTTGAATTACTTGTATTTAACATTTTTGTTCTGCGCTCGGTAAAACTTGCCAACACAGGTTAACCTATATATATGGGCCTGTTTATAAAGAATAATTAATTGAAATCGAACACCGTGAAATTAAATTCAACAATTATGTCAATTTCGTTATTTGTGTCGCCATTTTGCCATCTAAACTCTCAAAGTTGTATAGTGTACATTAACTTGATGAAGAGGGAATTAAGTCTTGCTGTTCTCATAAAACCTTTTAATGCACCATATCACATACTTGGTCAATTAATGTTACAAAGTTGATTTGTGTTCATAAATTAAAGATATATGACAAATTAAAGGAGATGTTCATATCACGTTGGTTTTAAAAGAAGCAGAAATATTAAAGGAACAGGTCAATGGAAGTTTGAGAAAAATCGGACAAGAAACAAAAAAGTTGTGAGTTTTTTAAGTTGTAATCAATCAAACAAACAAAAACAAGTTTTGCGAAGTCCTCTCCCATTTGCCCTGTACCGAAAAAATCGCACATTTTCTCTAAAGAAAATATTTCAACCTACGTACACCTAGACACCCATTGCAAATATAAATTTACACACAACCTATATATGAAACAAATATATTCTTATCAATATCTGACAAAATGAAAATATATGATTTCTGTACAGAGCAAATAGGGGAGGAGCTTGCAAGATACGTCATAGAGTTGCCTATTTGCGTTTGATTGATTACAACTACAAAAATTCACAACTTTCTTATTTCTTAATGGATTTTGCTCAAACTTTCACGAATTTGTTTCTCTCATTTTTCTGCTTTTTGGTCAAATCAACTAGATACCACGGTTGGCTTTCCTTTTAATTTATACGGACTGATTTAATTTCGGTTATCAGACACTCTCTCCAATTTATTACCTTTAGGTTCACACAACGGTCTTCCCTTTTACAGTATTTTTTTTTTTTTTTTAGTTCATTATCTGTTCCAATTATCGCCAAATAGTGTGCTTTTAAAATAATAGGAATTACTTTCTGAAGTATAGAATGCGTCCCAGAAGAAAGTTAACAGTCAGAAAACTCTTCCCAAATAAATATGTTTAAAATATTGAAGCAAAATTGTCATACCTATGGATAGCTTAGGGTCTCTTCTATTAAATGACATCTGAAAAACTGGCGATATTTTACGCTCGAGTGAACAAAATCCACCTCACTGTAAAACACTGTAAAAAGGGACAAAATCCAGACTTGACAAGAATTGGTCTTTGTTCTGACTGGTATCAGCAAAGTTGCGAGACATGTAAACTTAACCTTTTTTTTCTTATTTTGATCAGTTAGAGATAATTATCTTATCAAACAAATAATAATTGTGGTCCAGACACCTAAGATGAAAATAATCAAACCTTTTTGGTTTTAAAACGTCTTATGACATGTATCCCAGAGAACAATCTGTGCTTTACTTTTTTTTGAGCATTTATGTAGAATGCATTCTCTAGGTTTAGCCTCCTTATCTACGCAATAATCCTCAAGAGGAAGAGACAGGGAATCACTATGTAGGCTAATCCGTATATCTTGAGTGTGACCCGTCTCTTCAGCTCGTTACTTTAACCCTTAAAGTGCCAGAGGGTTGCATTTCATCCAACTTTTCTACCCAAAGTTACTATAAGAAGGGGATTCGTTGTAGCAAAAAAAAAAAAAAAAAAACGATTGAAAGATTTCTCCTTTCCATTCATATCCTTCCTCCTAGAGTGCGGTCACATATGGGTCGCTATTCATAAATGAAACCTTGTTGAACACTGCAAGATTTTTTTGGCTTTTGTTTTCCATGCCTAAATGGTATTTATCTTCAGTGGAATATTTGCCATTTGTGGCGGCGAGACTGCCCTGAATGTGAACATACATTCCGAATCACAATAATCGGCTAAAAATGTCTGATTCTTAAGAGTATACGCATACTCGAATTAATGGTGCTCTACGCAGGCATTAAGGGATTATCTTAAGAGCTCGAATCACTCGTATTGATTTGACCACAAAAACTACCAAGATGTCATTCATCTTTGCAAAGAATCTCTCTACAGCCACAACCTCATGAATATTCATATCAGCCAATGGCGTGTCGGTTACTTAAAGGTTATCTCAACGGGGTCAGTAGTATCATCGGCAAAAAAGCGACGAATGCTCTAACATAAATTTGTAAGGTATAACCGTAAATCTTCATTCTTTTCTGAATCAAGTCAAAAGAACAGAACTGTTCTTTCGAACTGTGATAATTATTTTCGACCAGTGAGAAATGAAGAAAAAAACATATGACATAAATCTTATGTGATTAACGTAAATGTATATCATATTCGTATTATTTGTTTACTATTGTTTAATGTTGAAATAAGGTAATATCTTTTTAAAAATCTGCAATTCTTTCTGAATATTACTATGTTAGCATATAATTATAATATTCAGAATGCTCAATTTATGCTCAAAATGTTGATATACATTGACCACCGTATACCTTTCCTGCGGTCTAGCAATTGGTGAATGAAAATGACAAGTCTATCTGTCACAAATATGACATCGGCACTGAAAGAGTTAAATATTACAATAATGATATATGGAAACATTCATTTATATCATTATTATACATATAGAATTAAACTTTGTTAAAGTAGATAACCGGTAATGTCTCCCTGCCCCCCCCCCCCCTAAAAAAGGGTTTTTTTCATTTATGATAGTTATTGTAACTGAATGTTCAGCCCCCTTCTATCAAAATGTGAAAGCATTATAAGTTGGCTTGATAAGATGACCTTTTACCAAATGATGTGCTCTTTAAAAAATCTCGACCGTTTTTACTGAATGAAAGCGATATTCATCACAACACTCATCGATAAGCTCTATAAAACTGCCGGTCATCACGGTAATAACAGAATTTTATTCATTACGACAACTGTAAACCTAGTAAATAGTTTGAATGACTTGTATCACAGGACATTTCAAGTTTAAGCAACAGAAAAAAGTCAGGTGAAACTAAAGTTGTTGTTTTTTTCTTCTGCCATGATAAAACACTATATCGTGTTCATTTCTTTCATAATATATTTCAATTGAGTGGTAAAAGTAAATTGCAGGACATGTGCTGCTATAACACGTGCTGCTTAAAGTAACAAAAGCATATACATTTTGAACTTACATTTTAATCATTATTATATTGTCGCTCATTCAAACCTTTTTGAATATAATGTGTTGTTATCCTCCGTCAAATATACCAATGACATCTTACTCTTGTGTACGTATATACATTTTGAACGCGTATACTAAAATGTGTTTAAAACACACGTTTTTTGTTAAAATGATTTTAAAGGTGAAATAAATATATTGCAAATAAGAACGAGCGGCACTAAATTAATTTCTATGTGATAATAATAATAATAAATAATAATAATAATAATAATAATAATAATAATAATATCTTTTTTTTTAAATAAATATAGCGCCTTACCAGTAACAATGTAACCAACCAAAGCGCTTACGGCATTATTACCCCGATCACTGGATTCAACTGCGATTCTGCACATTACAGTGCACATTCTCCACTCTTCTGGGGAGCATGTATTCGACGAGAGTAGTTGGTTGCTCTTACTACTCAGTCGGGGAGAAAACCATTTGCAAAATGTAATAAAACTATAGTATCCTTCCAAGATTTTAAAGTTTAGTCCCCTCTGGTCAAATGAATAATATTTCTAGACTCAAATTAATGACTGCAGTCATACGGCTGCAATGGCCTTTGTCATCTCACCTTAACAAGATTAGTGGCCTTTCTCATGGCGCCACCAACATGGCCAATGAACATTCACACTGGATGAAGACACATGATCAGTTAAGCTTTTGTTGTGGCGGTGGTGTCACAATTAATATAGACAAATTATGTTCAACCCCACACTGCTCTTTCAAGCAATCTTCACACGGTATTCAGCTGATATATTTGATTCGATTTGATTTGTTTTTATTTTGAACATGAATCAAGCATTGACAAATAAATCAGTAATAATAATTTCTCATACAGCGCATAATATTCGTAACTATCTGGCAAATATGAAAAGAGGAGCAAAGAACTTATTAAATTTTGATAATAAACGACATTTTTCTTTGTTTTTGGGGTGGGTTTTTTTTATAAAGAATTATTTCTGTGATAGCCTAACAGTAATAATAACCACCACTTAACAAACATAGAAGAATTAGCGTATCGTTGTTTATATTTCATATTTATTCGGTTAATGAGATACTATAATTTTACAGTAAGAACGGATAAGGGCCATTGCTGCGCGCTGCTATACTCTTTCATTTTTCACGCCAATTTGATATTCATTCGCCCATAAAATGTCTTCATTTTGCCGCTGCAAATGCCAATCACCCTTTCTCCTCCAATCAAAAAGCGAAAGAAAGAGAAAGAGAGAGAGAGATGGGGAAGAGAGAAATAAAGGGAGAAAGAGAGTGGAAAGGGAATGTAAAGCTAAGTTGAAAGTCCCCCGCTCTCCCACCAACGGGTGGCTTTGTTATTTCGCATTCCATTCACTGAGTAAGACGGGAGCCCACCTGACCCCCTCCCCCCGGCTCCTCCTCCCCCATGATGCCAGGGCCCTTCCAATGGCTGAGCCCACGCTAAGCCAAGTACGTTTAACATACAAATGCGATTCATAACGAACAAACATATAATGAAGGCAACATCTTGCGGACGAGACATTTAAAAATATCACGTTATTAAGCCCTTAGGTGTAGAATTCATGAATAGTTAAAAGAACACAATTTCTTGTTTGTTTCCCGAAGATAGACTGGAGACACTTAAGAGCCATTTTCAGAGAAACTCATGAACAAAACACATGCTGGCACAAAAGGTGAGCGGAAGTCTATGTCTAATATCTGAAGTACATATCGCTTTAAGATATTTGCCTCCTATAAATGAGCATCGCAGAGTATAGGATTACAAAAAAATAAGGGTTCGGGTATCGATTGCATTTTAGGTTAGGGTTAGGGTAATGAAAGATACAGGCAAAGTATATTGTCGCAGGAGTCTGTCGTAGAACCGGCGATGAACATGTAGCGAGAGAACGATATATATATATAATTATGATACATATATAGGGTGAGGAAGAAAGTTGCAGCCATCCACATAGCAATAGCCATAAATAGATAAGAAGACATGTCGAGTAGATATAAACAGATTTAAGTGGAGGGATCATTTGTGGTTTCATTGTCTGTTTTCTTCACTATTGTCCTTGGAATGAGAATATTGAAGAGCAATGTGTTCGATTCTAGGGTAATGACCGCAGTGTACAAGCGCACGAACACTATCCATATCTGCCATCCCTAATTAATGAATTTATATAATTATGCCCTTAAAAGTATGCTATGTAGGTTCTAATCAAATTTCCTATACTAGTATAAATTTATATGGCCACTTATATAGTCGAGATTTGCAAGAGGTGTATACGACTGTTCTCACTTAAAGCACCGTAATAGGACCTAAAAATAGAGAGCTTATATACGATTCATTAGAAGTGCGACCGAGAGCTAGAGACGTAGGCCTACAACCCTGGGCCGAGATTAGCGGCACTTTGGAACGTAATCTCATTCTCATATTACAACTGGATTAGGGAAAATGTCAGGTTATGAAAGAAATCAAGTTCTTCTCATACAATGTGACCGTTATACTTAGCTTTTCTCTATGTGTCTTGCCACGGGGTCCAGTGGCGTATCTAGGAATTGATAAATGGAGGGATCCTTCCGGACAGGAAGGCAAAATGTACCTAGCCGGCAGCTCCGCACGCCGTAGACCCACTGCCCTTTGATCTGGGCCTGCAAAAGAAGGTGGTAGACCGGTGCCATCCTTCATGGGAGGAGGGGGGGGGGGGGGGGTGTACGATTGTTCTCTCTTGGTAGCTTTGCATCGTCGCTTATATTGCTTGGATAGAAATGGCATGCAATCAACACGCTGGAGAAGCTTGCAATATTGTGATCATTTTTTCTTCACATAACATGTAGAATTAGATTTTCGTAATCATTTTTACAATCATGACTGCAATTAAAGAAATTTCATTACATGAGTCACGGGTTTTGGAGACGAGAAACAATCTTAAGTTGCTTCAAGGTGTGTCTGCCCTTTACTTAAACTTTTCCTTGTACGATTAAAGGTAAAAATTAGTAGAGAGATAATACACCTACGTCTGAGTTTCTTATTTTTTACACTGTATGTGGTCCAATTGGAAAGGTCTAAACGGCATGCTGTGGGCGAATGATTTAGATAATTGGTCTGTTACGATCACTTCTTCAACATAACCAAGAAACTGTCAGGCCGAAATATGGAGTACGTCTAAAGGCGGCACTTGGTAAATTTTAGGGAAATGTCACATGAGTGAATTTTACTTTCTATTGTATACGCCTTTATGCGCAGGCCAGATCCTGGAGGCCAAAACAACCGCGGATGTCAACAAACGTAGCATTATTTTGTTTACGTCTATAATCAAAGTTCGGTATCATATGAACAATGACATTAAATCTTGAATGTCGATTGTAATGGTAGGAAGGACATTCGAGGGATACCGATTTTAAATTAAAACATCCAAAACGTCCAAAGATTATTAAAAGTAATCAATTAATAGTTAAAACCATTAAGGCAGCAGGATATACTTTTTTAAATTTTATTATCCCTAGTACAAAATCCTAAAATTCATTGAATCAAACTGCAAAAGAGAAGGACGAACAATTAACCCTTGATTTCTCAGAACTTAGTTTTAAGGATATAGCATATTTTGGAACTAAAATCTTCTTGTATATCATTAGCTTAGCATGGTGTGGCGGGCAAGGTTCACTGCAGAAGGACCCTGTAATATACATGTTCACTGTAAGCACACCATAATTATTCAAGGATGTAGCATGTTTTGGAACTAAATACTTCTTGTATGTTCTTACCTTAGCGTAGTGTGGCGGTCAAAGTTCACTACAGAAGGATGTTGTGATTATATTCTGATCCATTATTCAATATCATGATTGAATCGTTCATTGTATCGTTCATCATATCTAATGATGTAGCATGTTTTGGAACTACCTTAGCGTGGTGTGGCGGACAAGGATCACTGCAGAAGGATGCTGTGATTTATATTCTGATCCATTATTCAATATCATGATTGAATGGTTCATTGTAAGCCCACCATAATTATTTAAGGATGTAGCGTGTTTTGGAACTAAACTCTTCTTGCACGTTCTTACCTTAGCATGGTGTGGCGGGCAAGGTTCACTGCAGAATGACCCTGTGATATAGTTTGATCCATTATTCCACATCATGATAGAATCGTTCATTGTAAGCACACCATCTTCCCAGTCTCCTACTGTGACGTAATCAAAAGACTTGCCGTCAGCTGATCGCTGGAAATTGTAGATATCGTACCTGTAGACAACGAAAACAAAATTTCATGGTAAATTTCTTTCATGCCGTTTTATAATCATATAAGATGACGTGTCTCAGTGCATAGAGAAATAAATGTCGGGGGAATTAAAAAAAAAAAACACGTGTTCAATGCGCTAGAGTGCAGAGTGCGTGGCATTTATTCTCAATTGACCGAGTCCCTCGTAAAGGACGTAGAATCGTTGGTTCACTAGAGAAACTATGCATCCAACCATGGCTTTACACAGCTCTTATACAGGTTTCATATAGATTTCCTCACGGGGCAAATAAGTAGTATAAGAACTTTCTTCATGAAACAGCAGTAAGCCTACATATTTTTTTACCCGAGCTAAAACCGTTCCGCGAGGCATGTATGCTGCATGTGCTCCGTTTAGCATTTCAAGACGTCCTTAAACTTATAGCCACAAAAAAGTGTCCCCAGTCTCTCCATAACTTTCGGCACTTCAGCCTAAACACTGTAATTTAATCAGAGAGAGTAATATCCCCTGGCTATGTGTTCTCAAAATGAT
This sequence comes from Heliocidaris erythrogramma, assembly GCA_025617745.1. NCBI lineage: Eukaryota > Metazoa > Echinodermata > Echinoidea > Camarodonta > Echinometridae > Heliocidaris > Heliocidaris erythrogramma. The sequence goes on from CM046858.1 coordinate 54,080,580, forward strand.
ATCAAGCACAATCGACAGCTTTATTGCGTTTTAAATGGATATCCTTAATGATGATCATGTTGTCACTCTCGAGAAATGAATTGCAACACTTTAATACAATAACGGTAACACGGATTTAATGAGCGTGTGGGACTAATGACATAGATCATTGACATGCAATGGCGATTAATTGGCACTTACGATAATTAAATCAGCTATAAGCTTATCATGAGAGCATTGCTTGTATGTAAGCCTACCTTTTTGCAGATTCCTTTTTCGTGTACGTATGTAGAATGAATTCTCAAAGATATGAAAATTGTGTACTCTGCCTTTATTATGTTTTTGTTTACAGTGTTAATTTTCAATTTCGATATACCTGTAACCCATATTATGTCTCTAAAATAATATGGACAGTCCTACCCCACGGCCACGGGTCTTCCCACGCTCATCTCGATTATACTTCACAATGTCTTTCTATCAATTAAGTAAAAAGGCATGTTTTGACGCTTACTTTCCGGGTGGGTCACCATTCCGGTCAAATTTGATATGATCCCCAGACATGCCAGGAAACGACACATTGAAGAGAGCTTCAAGTAGCTCCCGTCCATCTATGGGTTGCATCTCCGGACAAAGCCCAACCGTTCCTGCGCCACAGAGTCTCTGCTGCAGATCATGTAATCCATAGGCCACTGTGTAAATAGCATTCACTACAAAGCTCATCTTGGTGTCCTGGTTGTAACCCTCCTCAAGACTCTCGTCACCTGAAATGGAGGATGAAAATATAAACATTATTCTTTTATTTCATTTAAGAACTCATATTGTTAAATGTAATTAAAACTCACTCACAAGTGGCCTTTTAACATTTTCTGGTTGATTTCTTTTTATTGGAACACAACATTTTCTGTAAATACTATGATCCGAGCCTGATCCGAGCTGATGGGCTGACCTGACTGCTAAGTGAGCAAGTATGGTAAGTCAGCAACTGAGAGGACCTCAATTTAGTCCTTTCCAAGGGACTTGATAAAGCAGATCAATGGTTTACGAAAGGGCACATAGGGCATCTATTTAGTTTCGCACCCGGGACCTCCCGAGCAGTTTAAATTTCTTACACTATTATTGTCATTTCTCTCTACCGTATATATTTATATAATTTTCTCTTTTTTTTCTTTTTAAATTTACTCATTTGCAAATAGCCATACTAGTGTGCCGATGGCAAGATGTTGTAGATTCCTTTCAAACGGATAACCAAATGTATATTTTCTTAATGAAATGAGACTGTCTAATTAAATCAAATCAACCAGGCAAATTCAATCAACACTGCAATTTAAACCAGTATTCACTGTGACGTCATAAATATATGATAACATCACAATACATGTGTATGATCGAGCATCTGTAAATACCTTACTAACTGCCCTGATATCATTGCAATGTGATAACTTTAATGTATGACGTGAAATGCATTATAGCTGCAACTCGGAGTATTCATAATGATTCTTAAAGAAAGGTGATTTTGTGTTTTTACTGTTTTGTTTCACAATCTGTAATTCAATCTACCAAAAGTCTGTAATTCAATCCACTGATATTAATCTTTAATTCAATCTATTGATTTGAATGAATGAACGAATGAGCAGTGGCTGAAAAGGCGATTAAAACTCAATACTGTGCAATGACAGTTTTATCAGATTGCGAAATGCTTGTATGTTTCTTCGCCTATATTCCTGTCGAATTGCATAAACCATGTAAACAAGGTAACTGTTATGACTCTGAAGTAAATTATGCACCAGTGTGCAGTTTAGCTTTCCGTGTCGCCATGGGTTAAATACTGTATTGACTATTCCATTTCCTGACAAGAACAAACTAAATATCCTCAAATAAATCACTATAATTGCTTATAAGGGGATTGTATCGATACGAAGTATACATGCTGTCTTTTCATACTGCTGTTTTAAATGATTATTAAATCCTCATGGGTCTTCTTCACGCAGGGTTAGACTAATTATCTGTCTATGTGGATGGCTTATTTAACATCTTTAACACAGTAAGAATCGTTTAGCAAAACAGTATGCTATTCTGTTAAAGGACCTGTGATGAAAGCAGTCATTACTCCTCTCTTACTGCGGCTGTAGCTGTTGTTGGTGTTTCGTTTCGTTTTACTTTTTAAAATATACTATCCGAGCAGAACTTGTCATCTCAGTGACGGGTAAAAGCAGAGCGTCGTGAATACCTAAGTAGCTACACTGTAAAAAATAACTGTAGATTAACAGGGTTTTTTGGCCGTTTTTCTGTTAATACGGTATTTTTCTTGTGAAATGGCAGGAAAATTGCTAATTTTCCTGCCATTTCACAAGAAAAAATAATTTTCCTGCCATTTCACAAGAAAAATACTGCATTAACAGAAAACTTGTAATTTTACAAGTCAAAAAACCTGTTAATCTACAGTTATTTTTTACAGTGTACAATTATCACCATTACTGCAAAGTGGCCATCTAAAAAGTTATATTCGCTTTTAAAAGTACATTAGGTCGCGAAGATAAATGTTCCCCTCCCCTTTACTGGTGTTTCAAATGATAAGTAGACCCACATGGTTCTTGTTCACGCAGTGCTGGACTAATTAACACATGAGCTGTCAAAAGCTATGGTTGAATGTTTTTGACACAGCAAGAATCTTTTAGAAAACTGTTTGTCATTGTCTTTTGATTAATGTGATGACTGGTGTCATTTTTTTTTTTTTTTTTTTTTTTGGGGGGGGGGGGGGGTATTAATGGGGCAAATATAATCCGGAGACATGCCCATTTTTCGCCAGTATACTACGTAAAAAATAATAATGTGTGATTATGATTATCTAAAAGGTAACATTACCTGATATCGAGAAGAAATAAATTCTTTCCTTACTGTTGTTTTACATATTACTATAGGATCTTTTTCATGCAGTGCTAGACTAATTAGCACATGAGCTTTCTTAGGCTACGGTTGAATGTTTGCTTAACACAATAAGAATCGTTTAGCAGAACAGCATGATATTCTCTCCTGCTGCTTAAGATGACTGATGCCATTAGGGCATACATGCTGTGCATGTCGATGTTGTCTTTGAATGTTCCCGGCATATAGCCGAACATGGCGTGTGAACATCGCTGTGATGATGATGATAAGAAACATAGCAAAGCTCATTTTAAAAGCGGGGCAGGTGGACCCCAATATATTGCTAACAGTCTTTGAGCGAATATCGCAAGATGCCAATTACTGTAAAATCGAAGATAGGTGATGTGGAGGATGGAATTGGGGCGGAGAGATGAGCTAAAATACCACTCATGGAAGATATGAATCCCATCAAGGAGCCGACTAGCTACAGTGGGGAGTATTCTCGAAATAAAATTGTGCTTTAAAGTGAAGACAAAAAAAGCGGAGGCCCTGAGATTTAAGGAGAAGCGCCCGTGAACGGTGCTTAACTGCCAAAACGTTTACGAAATGGAATCAATCAATAAATTTATGCTGTTTAAAACTAACAACACAAAGTGGGCACTGCAGAAAAGTGAAACACACGACACATTAATTTAACGTAACATAAATGTTCCTGAGTAGGTCCATAATGATACCAAGTTACATTACAAATAATGTCCCGAAGAGGAAGAAAATCCAAGGAATTGGTAGAAATCTACTTGGCCTTATCATTCAATTTCGATCCACCTAAAATAGTAACAGATGAATCAAGCGAAGGAGTATACCTGCCCTTGTGCCTCTTTCTCTCCAGACAGGTCACGTGTTTCCGCTACTTGGATGTAATGAAGGTTTGATTTTTCTTTATCCTTCTTTTCCTTGTTTAAAGGAGCAACGTATAGTGTATGATATATTTTAGGGACATTACTTAACCCATAGACAACGGGAACCGGGTGGTTTCTGTATTAAGCCTATGAGAGTTGAATAATTCAGTAGTCAACGGGTTAAATAAAATGATATTAAAGAACAGTAAAACTGAAAACCATCGAAATTATTACAGGCGGTATTAGAAAATACACCAAAATTCTCCCTATATCAAAGACAAATTCGATAAAATGGTAAAGTAACTTTTAAGTTCAGAATAAATTTTCTTATTTGTATTCTAATTCAGCACTCTGCCGCAATGCATTCATATATTTGAAGCATGTATAAGTCAGCATTGGATGTTGTTGAATAATAATTCTTCATATGAAATAACTTTCAAATGAAAAACATTTGAAATTAAAATATCCACAGCATTATGTTTAAAAATATATATGAGCAGCTGGTCGACTTTTTAGATGTAGGCCGATTTTGTATAGGAAAAATGTTTGTGTATGATAAAGAGATCTTGAGCTAACAAATATTAATAATTTCAAATGCTTTGGTTTGTATTCAAATCATGAGTGAAACACTAAAGTCAGAGTTTTTACATTCAAATTCAAATTCAAATTTGTATTTATTTCATTTCCAACAGAAAGAAAAGACAATGGCATTACAGATATTATTGCAGAAAATATGAATAATATATGCACAACTTCATTTTTTTCTTGATAAGTGTACAAGTACACTGTAAATATAACTAAATTATTACAATGAATGATTAAAAGAAATTCTTAATTTCTGAGGAAATGTGGGGGATCCACTAAAAAGCATTGCCTGTAATTTGTGGATTCCCCAAAATGAAATGAAATGAAAGTATATATTTTTTTCAAATTATGATATTCATCCTTCATCATACATACGCAAGACATTATTGTTACTGAATATCTTGTTGAATATTATTGAAATACGCTTACGCAGAATGGATATAAATAGATCGCACCCTCTCTTTCTCTCTCTCTCGCTCTCTGCCTCTCTGACATTTCTGATCTATAGAACATACATAGCCATTTATGTAATATTTCAATGAATATTCTCTTGAATGTAGTGAAGTGCGTTTATACAAAAAGCAACAAAAAATGGCTTATTTCTTTGTCTGTCTGTCGTCTCTCTCTCTCTCTATTTCTACCTCTAACTCTATATCTGGATCGTCCTTGCCATTGCAAGATGCACCATATAATGTGCCCTAAATCCCTTGAGACGTTTCATTTGAAAGAAGAAGTCATTTAATTCCTCTCGATGCAAACTCCAAAGAATTAAGACGCAAGGGTGATTCCAGGAGTGTTCAGAATGACGATCGTTTATGTTCCATCACGGTGACACCCAAACTGTGGCACCGCAAATTGATACTATTTTCTCTTTAGAGAAACAATACTATCTCATCATAGCTGCGCGTGTCTTGTAGATACTTCCTGTCAATAAAAATATGTTAAAACGAGAAATAGCGCGACGTAAGAACGGTCCTGGTGGTGGCGAGATTGACAGAACCACCTAGCAAATCAATGCCCACGCAGTGGCATAACTAGGTCTTGGGGTCTGAAGGGCAAGGTTTAAGGGGGAGTATAGATGGCAATCCACATTTTAAAGGGTTATGTTGGTGGAATGCTTTTCAAACGGGAGGGGTACCGCTAAGGAAGGCTTGTATGTTTGGAGGAAGAAATGAGAAACATCAGTAATGAACGCGGGGTACAAACGTAATAAACTAATTTACAAAAGGGGATATCTGCTTATCACATATTTCCCCAATATATGAATCACGATATTAATTAATACTGTTCTTAATATCTATAATTTATGATATATTTAAATTTTAATTAATTAAGCTCTTGGGAGATGTGCGTATCCATGCCCCCGCTCAATCACTCAATTAAGTTTAAAAATCAAAACTTACTGTTAGACAGTATGTCTAGACTTGACAGTGCAGTGTCCATAGTACCGAGTATAAATTGAAATGGGGAAATATCCCTACTTCAATAGGTTTCCAAATCAACTTCATGAATTCACTCTTAAATAACTCATATTGAAAAGGACGCATGAAAAATCGGAGTGTTTTCTCTTTCGTTTTTGTTTTGTTTCCTTCCATATCTTGGCTGGATAGCCATTAGGCGAGATTTCTTCCCCTTGCCCCCTCCAAATGCGGTAGTGAGCCTACGTTTATTTAGCTCAGTATAACAATCGTTGTCACATCGTGTTTGTCGACCGTGATGTAAGAAACCATTCCCATATTCATTATAGAATCACGGATCGATCCCTTGTTTAAACACAGAGCCGGTCACACCCCAATTTAGAACCAAGTGTAGAGCAGCAACGGAAGATACTGGTATATGAAAGAGATATATACCAAAATGGCCATTGATCTATTTTACTTGTTTTTCATGATATTTTAGATGAGGCCTATAAAGGCAGGACTGACAAGAGATTTGAAGGTCGTGACTTTGGAGTCCTGTTACGGCGTTAATGTTCTTCTTTTAATAAGGAGAAAATGGATGCCCAGAGCCAGTGTGATTGAATTTATGAAGATTCTTAAGAGTGATCATTCCAAGACATTATTGAGCGCAATCATAAATCATAATTATTATTACATGACGTGTGCATGTAAGTTAAAAGTAATCACTAAGTTTAGGAATTATAGGTAATTACAATGGTGAATGCATATACAAACACTTTACTCCTTCGCTTTTCTAAGCCAAGATAATTATAATTGTCAGCTTTGTCGCACATTCAGTATTTTGTTGAAGGGTATGGCCATTGAACTATGGTTAAAAGCATTATTTTGATCTAACTAAGGTTAGGATTGAGATATGGTATGCATATGTTTCTTGACACGACATTACAAATATTCATATAATCATAATAACAATGTGGTGGCAAAAAAAATACATCCTACTCATCAAATCTAACACAAGATTCTTTTTTTAGATTTCATACTTGCTATGTGCATGATGTAGGATATAAATGGTTGCATTCCGCATATATCCTACAGAGCAAGTATAAGAAATATCATAGAATAGGCGATTTCAGGTACTTAAGATAAACTTTTAATATTGGTCGATTTTTTTTATACTGAAATTTAATATCCATCATTAAACGACTTACACGAAAAATTTTAAATCTAAAAATACGTTAAACAGGTGAAATGGGTCTCTAAGGCCTATATATATAGATATCTATCTATATATATAGATATATATATATATATATATATATATACATATATTCCCGATGAAGCCCTAGCCCTATGAAACCCTATGAAGCCATGATGAAGCCCTATGGGCGAAAACTCGATATTTTTCATCTCTTAACGGTTGTTTCACTTATTATTGACTTTTGTGTATTACTCATCTCCCGACGCAGGACAATTATTTTGTTTATATTTTGTGTATATATATATATATACTCATTATTTTGTGCAAATGTGGACCCCTTGCCTGACCTGTAATGATAGCCTACCGTCCCTCATGTCCTAGCGAACGTCGAAGTGCACATAGTTGACGTGACAAATTTAGCCGTTTCGATGCTCTCGTTTTGAATTGCTCGGCAAACATAAGTGATAACGGACAGTTGTCAGGTTTCAGCAAAAATGCTTCTAGGTGTGTGTGCTAGGTATATGAGAACTATACAAAGACTGGCCTATATAAAAAGAGACTATTCATAGTGCACTTAAATTCTTTCTTTGGTGATCATAATGACCCAGATTCATGAGGAGGTAAAATGTGCATCTTTAGGGCAAGGATTAAAATCATAGATAAGCATACATCATACAGGCTATATTTTTGCTGTATAGCCATACTTTAGTACTGCAGTAAAAAAAAACTTTGTTAAGGTATTGATAACAGTCTTCTAAGAGGAGTTTATAAAAAAACTCATGGCTGCAATTATGTTTAACAATTTAAATTCATGCGCTTCTAAGGCTAAATGAATAACATGCTTATTATTATTGTTTTGAAAATATTGCGAAGATTGCGTTATTTCTCTGCTCTGAAACCGACCTTGAAAAGATGATTAAACTAGTCTAATAAATTATCTAATAACAGTCCACAGACACACCTTTACAAAAAAGAATGTCAGTCCCTTCTTATGAAATCATTTGCTAAGTAATGATTAAAGATTGTCGACTTCAACATGAAAAATGAATCAGGAAATAAACTCATCTATCCATATACATACTCTTGTTCAATTTTCTTTAAATGAAATAATATCATTATTATGTGATGGTTTGGTTCAGATTATAATGTATTATCGGAAATATAACGGCAATTACATGACTCGGAAAGTATACAGGTATAACGTATCATGATTAGGAAGGGCTAATTCGCGGAAGATGATATAATTTTTGCCAGCCTCTCATTTTAAATCCGTCGTGAATATCGCATCCAAAGGCATGCCATGTTTTTTATTTGATCAGTTAGACCCGCGTCCGTGTTTCAACTTCGTGTTCAAACACCCAATGGGAAATGTCATCGTGGCCATCGGCAAATAACAAGAATCGTTGGTGGCAGGGGGATACAAGAAAATCATAGAGGCCTTTCTCTAGACGCTGACCCCCAGACTCTTAAACAAATATCAAACGCGTTGTGGTATTATATCGCAGCCTGAAACTTCTTTAAAGTCCTTAAATTTCTAGCAGCTATTATTTCAAGATCGCATGAATATACTTGAATGTCAATCAATAAATTTCATTTGCTATAAATTCATGAAATCGATGAACGCCTTCCTAAACCTTCCCACGCGAGGAAAGTCCAAATATGATTATTTTTTCTTTATTCTTTTAAACACACTCACACACACGTATCAATATGGCAAACACAATTTATTTAATATACGATACAAGAGTAGTGTAGATAAAATGCATTGCTCAAGGGCAAAAACTCCTTAGCGGGAATCGAACCAACGATCCTCGCGTTTCCAATCGAGTAACCACTCGGCTACGACACCTTTATTGATATATCAGTAATTACAGATCCAGTTTCTTTTTACCGTTGTAGACGATGCGCAAATTTGCACAAAAAGGTGACATCTTTATATTCTCAAACTATTTATCCCGCGAATGATTAAATATAGTTCCGTATAGTGCAGTCGTTTATTTAAGTGCCATATCAATCAATGGTCAACTTAAGGTGATCCATCATTGTCCCCGTATATATATATATATATATATATATATATTTATATATATGAAAGAAATTGCGAGAATAACGTTGTGTAGGCTCAATCAAAGTTCCTCAGAGCTGTCCTCCCTTTTTGAAATTTTTGCAAAGGCTGAAAAAATGTCTCCGCCGGGAATCGAACCCGGGTCGTTGGCTTAGAACGCCAATGCCTTAACCACTAGACCACGGAGACCGGTTAGTGGTTTCGGCGACACCAGATTCAATTGACCAACAGATTGACAAATCCTCAACCTTATTAATTAATTCCCCTTGTCGGGGGCAGATGAGTTTTTGAACAAGACAAGCCGCTAGTGCCTCGGCTGGATCCAAGCGAATGTTTTGAATACATGTATACATTGGAATAAATTATTCTTAATAACATTATTGTAAAGAAATAACATATACAACAGCTTTGGCAAATCTCGTGGAAAATAAATACAAATGTGAAAGAAATTGCGAGAATAACGTTGCGTAGCTCAATCAAAGTTCCCCAGAGCTGTCCTCCCTTTTTGAAATTTTTGCAAAGGCTGAAAAAATGTCTCCGCCGGGAATCGAACCCGGGTCGTTGGCTTAGAACGCCAATGCCTTAACCACTTAAACTATTTTTTGTTTCACCAAAGATTAATAAGCACAACAGGACCATTGAATTGTGTTTCTTTCTGGTATTATTATATTGACCCAAAAAAACTTTCCATTATTCATATGTAGTTTTATTTTCTTTCTTTTTTTTCTGGTACGGAATCGCCCAAATACGTCACATCTATCTAAATAAGATGTGAACTCATATCACGTAGTTTCACTTCACATGCACTGCGAATGACAAATTCTCTATGATAAAAATGTAATATACATACGCACTATAGTAAACCCATGGTCAAAGCAAAATGACATTTGACCTTAATTGTTGGTTATCAAAAACACTAGATTAGTAATGATTTACTTGACTGTTGAGAGTTCAGCGTTATTTAGACGGATATTAGAAAGTCCGATGTACTAGTTTTATTTCCCTTGTCACAAAGCCATCCATCTTTTCTCGTCAGGAAATCACACTACTGAAGATGAACTCCCGAAAGGGGCCGTTATAGGATGAGCGGCGAAGAAAGAGCAGAAAATGAAGAACGGGTGGAGAGGGGGGGGGGGGGGGGGGGGGGGGGGGGCTTACACCGGGAATTCACTCTTCAGCGAGACATGGCTCTTCTAGGATTTTAAAATGAACCCTAAGTTCTAAACAGTCCCAAAAAAGGGGGAGATTTTCTTTTTTCCTTTTTGTTTGTTGCTTAGTTATTTTTCAATGATTGATTTTTCCGTTTTTATCATCTGTAACCTATTTTGAATATTCTTTTGTATTAAAATTTATATGTTGATAATAATCCAAAATAATGGATTTTCATTCAATAAATTTATTTAATTTGATTTATATTGTGGGCCAAATGATCTGATTTCCCAAAACGCCCCTACATATTCGTAACGCCTTTCTTGTCACAGAAATATGTAGACACTTGCCTGACATGCCTGATAGGCAAAGACCCCCCCCCCCCCCCTCCATTGTGCTTCGCGTCTGTGTGGGTCTTCGTCTTCATAGGATAATGACAGGTGTTATCTTTCAGGCTCATCATCCCTCAGGACCTGTTTGGATTTACATACCTGTCAGCGCGTTCGCGTTGTCCTAACACCACTAGACAAGGTAATATTGGACTATTAAAGGGTGCACCACAATGCAAGGTAATATCACAATATTAAAAATAACAGCACAAGACAATGAAATATTCAACTGTTAAAGGGAACACCACAATACAAGGTAATATTAGATTATTTTAAAGGGAACACCACAGGACAAGGTAATATTGGACTATTAAAGGGAACACCACAAGGTAAGATAATACTGGACTATTAAAGAGAACAGCACAAGACAAGGTAATATTGAACGATTAAAGGGACCACCACAATAGGACATAACACTAGACTAATACAGTGCGTATCCCAAAGAGTTTACCCAACTTTGGTAACTTCTAATTAAAATTTATAACCAATGTAACTTTGAAGTTTATTTCATGATGAAGAGTTACCCGTTTTCTGCCCAATGATACCTCATTCATGACTTTATTGCCTAGGATGGCCAAGGAGTTCTGTGATAACTGCTTGGGATGACTGAGCAACGATTGTGATGCAACGAATGTGGGTCAAGCCACGTCAATGTGTTACTTTAGTCTAAAATTATTGTCAAAATTGGTTATGATGTAGCCAGTTTAATTCTATGTCACAGCGTCATGATCATTGGTAAAATCTTCTTTTTCTTCTTTTTTGTTTTTTCTTCTTCTTCTTTTTTTTTTTCTTTGGCAATTAATATCTCTATTTTAAGTACGAAGTGTTGTAAATCTATATAATCTTGGGAAACGTACTGCATTTCGATATGCTCCATGTTTCTAAAATTGATGATAATTACGTGAAAATGCATTTCCTGTACTAATAATCTTTGAACGGTAATAATCTTTGAACGGTAATAAATGTATACAAAGTACATAGGTCATAATATAATAATTGAATTGATCAGTTTTTTCAGACAATATATCACGTTTTTATCCCGAAGTTCAGGCACAGAGATTTCTGACACGAACTATAAATCCGACAGCCGGACTGGAGTAAATTCGCTTGTAACATTCGATCTGAGAGTACATTATAGTCCAATCAACTAAACAGTGCCGAAAAAGACAGTGAGATTCATCGCAAGAATGAAATGTGATAGGTCTAGTGTTCACTCTGTGAGTGAGACTGACAGGACGATCTGTGCATTTCAAAACGGCCAAGACAACATTTCGTTCATGGTTTCCCTCCTTGAATTCACGAGACATTTGATTTCAAGGTCTCCGTTTTAGTGCAATAACCAGATTGAAACCATGAAACATACGGGACATGACAACCTTGATGTAAATTTAAAGACGTACGCTCGGGAGTTTCCATTTACTTGAAGGAATTTAGAATTAAAGTGTACAAATCTCGCACGCAGCGAAACTCGGTCCATTCGGCAATTACTCGTAACTTTTCGGAGAACGTGCAGTCATTGTTCGTGTGAGGAATCCATGATGATGAATTTCCTTACGGGTGGTTTTTGTAAAGTTGGTGAAGATTGTGCGCATCAGGTAAGGCTTGTCGGTCGTAAAAGTGAAGTCTACTCTGGGTGAAAATACCCGATAGATCTTAAATTCCACACGAGAACCCAAGATAACGTGGATTTGAGGTGTGGACAAAGTTTTGGCAATATTTTCCAACTGCGTGGCAACATTTAAGTAGCGATTATATTGAAAACCATGAAACATAAGGGACATGGTATCCTTGGAATAAGTTAAGAAGGGAGAGAAAGACTTGATAGTCTTTCTGACTAAATGGAAAAATTTGACTAACGATTCTTTTGGAACTGTGAAACAACAGGTATATACGAACCTTTCTAGCTAACCTAAGTTAAGATACACGACAAAGGATTGATAGTACCTCCTTGGTCTATCCAACCTCTTGGTAACATTTGAATGACGATTAAAATTGAAAATGCGAAACATGAGTACCCTGGGTATAGCGTAAAGAAGAGAGAGAAAGGCCCGACAGTCTTTTCAATTGCTTGGCAACATTGAGGTAACGATTATAGCTTTGCGCTGAGGACGCTATAAGTGAATAGCATTGTGCTCGCTAACCGTTTCCATGCATGTAAATAGTCATCAGACATGTCCATTAAAAAGTAGATGATAACAGACATGTCTAGGATGGGAGATACACTTTCGAACAAGTGATTGATTGTAATTGTGGATATGACAAAATGTCTTCTAATTTAATATGAAGTGATATTTTGAAAAACATAATTGCATTTAAATTAATGATATAGACATCTAAATACATTTAATACATTTTATAATGTAATGATTAGGTATTAAATTTACCAATTTCCCACTATATAGGCCTTCAAGGCAATTTAGAATTCTTTTCATTAGAATCAAAGTGACTGTGAGTATTTAAATTATATTTATCAATATTTAATGTTGCTTTCATGTTATTGTACTGCCCCTGTAAAATCCTTCCCTTTCTTTGAAAGGACCAAGTAATGCGAATTCAAAGACATTCAGAATATATTAATAATAATAATGATAATGATAATGATAATAACAATAATGAAGATAATGACGATGTTAATGAAAATAATAATAATCAAACAATAATAATAATCAAATAATGATAATGAGAAAATAATGATTTTGTTTGCGCAGAGAAGCCTCATCAGCATCAATGCTGTTCTTCCTGAGGGCCCATCCGTTTTTTTTTATATCATCTTAACTGAATGTGACTCCTATAGGCCTTTACATGATACACATAAGAACTCTATTAAACGTAAAGCAGGTATATAGTTCCTATATGACTCTACATAGGGTATATTTGAACGGTACTTTTTATACATTCCACGCACCACTCAATGCAAAGTATCAATGTCCCGTGGTCCTTATGATGAATTGGAAAATTTCCGCTCCAGTTTGGATGATAAATGTGTTTTACCCTCGACAGAGCGGAACGATAAAAACGCCTTATCTATCTGACGTATAGTGACAAACGAGGATGGCGTTTGTCAAAGAAAAAAGTTTAAATATTTTGTCAATGATAATTCAAATGTACATTCTCTCTGAGGTATTAACTTTTCTTTTCTTTTCTTTCTTTTTTTGGACTTTTTTTTTTTTGCGTTGAAAAATATTGTGTTGCAGTTCTCCTTCTTGTTGTTGATGTAAGAGTTCATGGAACTCTTACTTCTGGCAAAAGGTTTTGTTTTGTTTGTTGTTGTTTTTTTTTTTTTTTTTGTGTGTTTGTTTGTAATAAATGAAGTTCAATGAATATAGGATGTAATCAGCAGTGCTGTCTTTCATTTCTTATTGAAAATTTTGTTTTTACAAATTAGGAGGAAATATTGAAATTTCATGAATATATATTATTCGGGAGAGGGGTGGTCTTAATTCTTGCATTTTTGTCATTCCCTTATTTCTCCTATAAACTGAAAGAGTTGGAATGACACGACTGTAAATTTTACAAGGTATATTTAAGATAACATTTAACAAATTCATAGTGACGAAGCTTTTCGACCTGCACTCATCGGGTCACAACGCAGGATTATTCTAGCGTGCCCGGATCCTACCCGGGTCGCTATACACACCCTTCCTTGACTTTTGTATTTTCTTGTATTCTCTCATTCCTGCGTTGTGACCCGATGAGTGCAGGTCGAAAAGCTTCGTCACTATGAATTTGTTAAATGTTATCTTTAAGTTTTGTAGTACCAATCGTCTGTTTGTATATTTAAGAGTAAATGTGTTTCCTTTAATAGACTAAAAGTGCTGTGATTGACAGTATGCCTTACGCAAAAGTATCATTATAAATGATAGTACAGTTATCATTGTTTCATAATGCAATAATGGCTAATTGAAACTGAAATACATATGGGTAACATGGCCAAGACTAGTCTTGGTCATGACCACGTCCTTGGTTTAGGAATTGCTGTTATAAGAAGCAGAGGTGAATCCAGGATTTTGACAAGAAAAAAGAAATGGAGAGAGAGAGAGAAAAAACAGTTATCACTTCTAAAACGAGTGGGCACAATGTACACTTTTCTTTCAAAGGGGGGGGGGGGGCACGGGCCGGAATTGCCCCCTCCCCTCCCTAAATTAAGAAGACGTGCAGAGGTATTAAATGGAATGATCGATATGTATACGTTATACTCCAACCCTACATCAGTGCTGGCAATAAGTAATTTGCATACTATCTTGCAGTGTGATGAATAGGCCCGATCTATCTTGGCAACTCTGAGATAGGTGATCTGTTCTATTAATGTATCAAGGCAAGCTTTAATACTGTCAGTGACGGATCCAGAATTTCGTGTAAGAAAAGGGGGCTCCATTTAAAAAAAATATCTGAAAAGCAGCAACAACAAAAAAGAGGGTTAATACATTTTTAAGGCGTACTTCAGGTCTGCAATTTTAAAGAGCGCACAGAAACAATTAGGGGCACATTTTGTGGGTGTGTACTTCAAGCACGATTGGATTAATTAAATCCGTCAGTGAATCCCATCGTTTCGGTATACATCATAGTTAATGTCACTACACTCGAATTGAGAGAATTAAAATTCACATTTTGTAAGAAACTGCATAAAGTACAACATGATATTCGTATAGTGGGTATGTGAAATTCAACACCTCTCAACATTTTGGAGACGGATTAAAAGATTTTTGTTCTGTTGTTTGGAGCAACTTTCATTCGAAACCAGTTTTCCCAAATCAATTATAATTCATGATACTAGCTTGCGTTCTCATTTATGTGATCATAATTCAATCCAACATCCTTTACTTCCAGTCCTGGGCTTTAAATAACTCATAAAACCTGAAGGAACCCGTCATTTTGTCATGACGACATTGGAGCGGCTAACTCACAATTCATTGATTTCTTTTTACCCAAATCCCTTGTTGCCTAACTTCCCCTTCGTCTATTTGTACCGACACGACTGCTGGTAACCTTATCTCCCATACGATTTCCCTGTTTTAAAGCACGGTCGTATCAATAACACTCTCCTTATGAATGGACAGATCCTAGAATCAACACACATATTTCATGAAATTCACGTTCATGAATTTATGTTAAACAGAGATTACGTTATTTTAAATACAGAGGGAGGGAGGGAGGGAGGGAGGGGGTTATAATATATACACTAAAATAATGATAAGCATACAGGCCAAGAAAGGCCATTGTTCTTTAGCATGAATAAGTGTTAATTCTTTCTCTGTATTCTACAGTATAAGAAAGGTTGTTGCCATTCTTCTCCTGATCGTCGTCCTCCTCCTTCTCCTCCCCCTCAACATCATCTTTTTTCTTCTACTTCTTCTTCTTCTTCTTCTTCTTCTTCTTCTTCTTCTTCTTCTTCTTTTTCTACTTCTTCTTCTCCTCCTCCTCCTCCTCCTCCTCCGCCGTATCCTTCATGGTTTGAAGATTAACAGTCATCTACATGATGAATTTTTGATATCAAAATTCTGGTGACGTAAAATTTACGTGAAAAGTGCACAAATGGAAACTCGGTTATATACCGTCTAAAATAGGCAGGGGTATCTTGAGATATTTGTCAACTTCCGAATCATAATGTCGTGTGTAATGTGATATACAGTAGCACTTGAACGTACCTCATTTATCAGTGAAGGTTAGAATGATAATCTGCATCGTAATTTGGCAGTCAATAATCACTTGAATGATGCTGGGAGGTCAACCTACTTTTGAAAATGTATACGTCCTCCATTGCAAGTACACATCGCTGCATTAAGTAAGCACATCGAGTGAAGAGAGATTTCTTTTTAGCCTAAGGCGCGCGTTTAACAGTGTATACGTATAGGCCTCTCTTGACTCTGTAAACGGTAGCTAGTTGTACCATGGACCTACTACTACTACTACTACTAGTAGTAGTACTAGTAGTAGTACTACCATGGACCTACTAGTAGTAGTAGTACTACTACTACTACTACTACTACTAATACTACTACTAGATCTACTACTACTACTACTACTACTACTACTACTACTAGATCTACTACTACTACTAGATCTACTACTACTACTAGATCTACTACTACTACTACTACTACTACTACTACTACTACTACTGCTACTACTACTACTACTGCTGCTACTACTACGACTACTACTACTATTATTATTACTACTACTATTACTACTACTACTACTATTACTTCTACTACTACTACTACTACTACTACTGCTGCTGCTACTACTACTACTAAATTACTACTACTACTACTACTACTACTACCACTACAACTACTACTACTATACTACGACGACGACGACGACTATTACTATTACTACTACTATTACTAGAACTACTTCTATTATTATTATTACTACTACTACTACAATAACTACTACTACTACTACGACGACGACGATGACCATTACTACTTCTACTACTATTATTACTACTTCTCCTCTGACTACTACTACTTAGTAGTATATGCTTGTACGCTTTATTCATCCGTTATACTGTAAAATTTCCTACAAGCTTGTGGGACACCTGTTGACATAAACAATTTAATCATCTCGTAGTTAAGATTGGTATCGAATGATCTAAGATAAACACGAAGCCTTTAAAAAAAAATGATTATTTCCAAATCAAGGCTTACGGTGTAAATAATATTCTCCCTATATTAAGCAGTCACGCGTACGAGGTAGTTGTTCGATCTTGTAGAAGACAAGGAATGTGTCTTCTTGTGGAGAACTCCATAACTTTTACTTTAAAAACATCATTACTCCCATTTATATATTCATGACTTGTGACTTTATTAATTCATTGCATGTGTCCGTCCTGGTCTCTTATAGGATCTTGTTTGATTAAAATATGAAATTGTCTCATTCAATTAAGGATCCGTGTCTTTAGTTGTAAATGCGTCACATTCACATTGCATATCTTCCGGGCATGATTCATGCAGTCGGTGATAAAAAAATATCAAA
This sequence comes from Heliocidaris erythrogramma, assembly GCA_025617745.1. Classification (NCBI taxonomy): domain Eukaryota; kingdom Metazoa; phylum Echinodermata; class Echinoidea; order Camarodonta; family Echinometridae; genus Heliocidaris; species Heliocidaris erythrogramma. The sequence continues at coordinate 54,098,090 of CM046858.1, forward strand.
ACATTTGTCAATTTAATATGAGCTGCATTGCTTGATACTCGTAATTAATAACAGTTTATAAGGAAACAAATATGAATTGTTACACCTGACGCTCTCCACTCGGATTACTCCAATCAATTTGATGTAATAGTATGTATTTCCTCGTGGGTTAGAGGTAGGTCGTCAGAACTTCCGAAAAGCAGCTCATCACTATAGCAATCAGCTTGAATCTGCAAAGAATGACTATCACCGTGATCAGCTTAAGGATTGCACACCACGTGAACTGTTCAAAAAGGTTGAACAGTTAAACGCCCAGCCTCATCAGCTCTTCCTAACTCTGATGTCGTAAGTGATTCACTTGCTGAATCCTTTGCTCAATACTTCAAAGAAAAAACAGAAAATATCACACACCAACTGGCATCAACAGAAAACCGTGGTGCCAATGATTTCCCTGGTGCCAATGATTTCTGTACGGATGAAAAAACATGTGGATCGTTGTTTCAAAGCTTTAGACCAGTTACTGCTCAGGAAGTACGTCGGGTAATTGTACAATCCAACTCTACTTCTTGTGACCTAGACCCAATTCCAACCTCTCTCCTAAAGAAATTGTTAAATGAATTAGTACCAATTATGACCAATATTGTAAATGATTCTTTTACAACAGGATGTTTCCCAGATAACTTCAAACTCGCAAACATTCGGCCTAAACTTAAAGGAAATTCATTGAATAAAGACAATCTTAAGAATTATCGTCCAATTGCCAATCTGAAATTCTTTGCAAAGATCCTTGAAAACTTGGCAGCATCCCAGTTGCAAGATCATCTTCAGGAAAATAACCTATATGCTAAATTTCAGTCAGGTTATCGTCAGTTTTATGGTGTTGAAACAGCTCTTCTTAGAGTTACGAATGACGTGCTAATAGCATTGGATAAAGGTGAAGAAGCAATTCTAGTATTGCTAGATTTTTCAGCTGCCTTCGACACCATACGACATGACATTCTCCTGACACGACTAAAAAACAAATTTGGATTAAGAGGCCAGGTCTTGAAGTGGTTTGAATCCTATCTGTTCGACCGAAGTCATCGTGTGGTCATTGATGGTGAACAATCATCATCTCACCTCATTAAACAGGGAGTCCCGCAAGGATCTGTACTTGGTCCGATTCTATTTACATTATATACTGCTCCACTTGAATCACTCATAGATCAGTATAATGTACAAAAAATGTTCTATGCTGATGATACACAACTGTATATTTCATTTGAAAAGTCAAGTAGTTTTGATCCAGCCGACGAAATCTTGCCTTGCATTTCAGGCTATCAAGGAATGGTCCCAAGTCAATTGCCTCAAACTTAACAGTAGCAAAACAGAATTTTGCTACTGTATATCCTCACGTTTTCGTGAGTCACAACCTATCAATGCACTAGATATCAATGGAGCGTTAGTTCAAGCAAGCCAATCTTGTAGGAATTTGGGAGTGATCTTTGATTCTCGAATGACATTTGAGAACTTTATATTGCGCAAATGTCGTGCTGCTTCATACGCGCTTTACAGAATTGGTAAAATACGCCATTATTTGGACAAACGTACAACTGAAAAACTGGTACATGCGTTCGTCTTATGTCACATTGACTTCTGCAATAGCCTCATGTTTGGATTACCACAACAAAAAATTAGAAAATTACAGACTCTTCAAAATGCAGCAGCAAGACTAGTTACTAGAACCCGAAAATACGAATCAATCACCCCTGTCTTACGAAACTTGCATTGGCTTCCTGTTTGTAATCGCATACTGTTTAAACTACTTGTCTTTGCCTATGAATGCTTCTATGGAATAGCCCCAGAATACTTATCTGAATTGTTCAGTTCATACCAGCCAGCTCGTAGCTTAAGGTCAAGCACAAAAAATCTGTTTGTTGTTCCTATGATAAAGACCAAATCTTATGGTGAACGCTCTTTTGTACACGCTGCTTCAGTTTTATGGAACTCGGCCCCAAATGATCTACGAAGTATTGCTGATTTAGATAAGTTTAAGGCTATGCTTAAGAAGCATTTATTCAACACTTGATTTGCATGCATATGAACCCAGTGCCGAACACCAAATGTACTTTGTTTTTCTTGCTTTAAAGCAGTTCTATATATTCTATATGCTGTTCTTTCTTTTTCTGCTATACAAGCGCATAGGGACATGCCAAGGCAATGTGTTATGCGCTATACAAGAACTGAATATTATTATTATTATTATTATTATTATTTTCCCCTTTATAAATGATAATGTCATTTAGCTGAGCAATCTTTTTACATACTTTTATTTCGTTGTTGTTGTTTTGTTTCACAGAGAGGAAATATGATAATAAAAAAAGAAACGCAACTAGCATCGACAATTCTAATATCGTTAGGCACTACATTAGCTGTTGAGCCGTCATGCTGATGCTAGAAAGGGTGTAGTTTACACGTGGTGTCTGTGGGTCCAGTCATTGAAGGGGGGGGGGGGCTTCCCCTTCATCCGGCAGCTACTATCTACATAATTATTTTACTGTCGTGATTTTGGGAAAACTGGCAATATGAACGCAATTGTGCTTTTTCTGCTTCTTCTTTTGATCCCTCAACGCGTTACGACATCCTCTCTACTCAAAGCGATCCTGTCTATTGATTGAGATCAATTCTTTCTTGCCATCGATTTTCAGTCAAAGTCCCTCGACACGTGACTTCCTTTCCTTGCTAATGCGCTGATTTTCGTCAAGTAAAATTCCCAATGCGAAGGAAATCCTCTCTTATTCACTGACAGAAACACATCAGGTCCGTGCGAAATTCATGTGCCAACTTCTTTTTTCCACTTCACCCATTTGTATTCAAAAACAAAAATATACATTAACCTCTGGCGTATAGGGTGATCTAGATGTGACGTGAGATTTTTGTCATATATTTTGGATCATCAGATCTTGGTTCGAATCCCACCGTGGCATGCATGCCATGGTGTAGATTATCAGTCGAAATCTGTAAACAATTATACGCGTTTGGAAGAAGGATTAACTGTAGGCCTATGTATAGTAGTAGGCTAAAATCGTAAAATGTGCCATTTTTCAGCTTTTTTTATTCTTGAGATGGTGCGCACGATATATATATATATATATATATATATATATATAATATATATATATATATGTATATAATATATAATATATATATATTATATATAGGGTTGGAAAAAATTTGAATATATTTTTGGCGATGATATATGTATGATTTTAAATGCTATTTATATCTATATGTGATGATATTCATCCAAATCGATTAAACTGTGTTGAATGAAGTCTACTGTTCCATCTTGTACCAAGATTACGTAATATTGTTAAACATGTTACAATGGCTGACCAATGAACCACATGTTGTCAGATTTGCTCTATTTGTGTTTGAACATCTTGTTATACATTTCTGTACTTACGTGGAATTTTGAAAAAGCT